>CM067360.1:127434890-127623451 GCA_034401795.1 Chaetoderma sp. LZ-2023a
TGTGTGTGTGTGTGTGTGTGTGTGTGTGTGTGTGTGTGTGTGTGTGTGTGTGTGTGTGTGTGTGTGTGTGTGTGATTTGTGGGAGGGTGTGAAAGGGGGGTGATCGCATTGGCAAAAATAATTAGACGTTCTGAGAAGCTCCAGCATTCTGAGCGAGCAAAATGTACATTTACTGTGCCTGCAAATTATATCTAATTTTATTTTAAAAGACGTTAGCATGATACATTGATAGCTGATGTTCATTTTAAAGATATTGCAACTGAATGCTGTTGCTGTAATAGAGAGCTGAATCATTCTCAAAATGAACACCAGTATTTCTCCAAACAGTTGATAAATATTTGTATGCCTGTCCAGCAGGACACGGTTAAATATGTTTTTATTTTAAAACGTGCCACTATTGTGATGGACAGACGACGGACAGATGATGGAAAAATCATCCTCGTATAAGGCTATAAGCTCACCCAGGTGAGCTAACAAAGAACAGAACAATATAAGAATAAACAGTACTATAGCCAAACCTGTCTTCAATGACTGCCTTATAAAGCACCAAGAAATGTTCACAAAAGACAGATGGGCTCTTAATACAATTTAGCAAATTCTGTTGCAAAGATTACCCTGAATCCACTTTATAGATCTATAGATGTAATACTAGAAGTTATTTACATATAATCAAAATTCTTTCTGAATAAATTATTAGTTGGACAACTGCCCTACCACCTTGCCACTTGCGACTCCCCTGAATATTTATAACATTTAAGATTTTTGCAAAGCTCTGAAAAATGGGGTGTGGGGTGGTACTATAGCAACCCCCGCCCCACCCACCCCCACCCCACCCGCCCATAGCAACCAGTACACGCCTCCTTAAAAAAGTATTCATTCATTTTACCAATGAATGCAACTGACAATGTCCTTTAGTTTTAGCTTCATTTTGATGGTATACCTAACGTGCCATGAACCTCTGCATGGACAAAGTTAACAGCTTAGTTTTTGCAAGTTCCCAGGTTAATCGTCGCATGTTCTCAGCTCCGCCATGACAACTCTTACTTACACAGAACGGGTACTATTTATGACAACATTAACTGTAGTAGTTGAGGTATTGGAAACATTGAACGCAATCGTTTCCAGTGCAAATGTAATACGACACACCACACTTACACATATCATCCTCCACGTCCTCCTCCACATTACCAGACACATCAATCATAGCGCTATTGGAAGAGTTAATAGGACCTGCTGTTCCTGTTTGATCTTCAGCCTCGATTGATGACAGGATCGTGGTGGTCTGCCCTGCTAAAGTTCTCATCTAGCTGCACCCTACACCGCCCCTCCCAACTCTCAGCCCACTCGCTTTGGTTTGGTTGGTGAGGTTGAGGTTGACCATCCTCTCGTCCCTTTGAGTATATCAATAACATTTCCATTAAGGGCTGTAGTCGTATCCTAAGATTCCTGACATGGGAGGTGTTTCAGGATAGCCACGCTGGCAAATGGCACCAAACACGTTCCGTTGAAAGCTGATTTAAGACACATTCATTTGAATGCTGATTTGAGATTCGATCAAGCTAGTGGCGAAGCTACCTCACATGGTGGTAAATTTACACACTCAAATTTCGTCAACAAAAGCAAAGATTCCAGACCCTCGCCCTCATGCCTTTTGTCACACTGTGAACATTTTCTTGGTTCCCAGATTTCAGCGATTTTCCAGATGTTTCGAATCACTCGCGATATTGTATAATCATAATGTACGGTTACATCATCTATTGTGTTCAAATTTGAGCCAAATTGGACGAGTAGTTTCGGAGATATCCATATATACGGAATTCGATCCGAACAGAGCGGGGTATATGGATAAGGGTCAACGTCTGGAAATCCTATCATATGTAAAGCTCCTTGGTTGTGTTACAGCTTGAAACAAATTGGACAATTAGTTTCTGAGATTTATCCCGAAATTGATCCCATCCAGTTCCAGGCTTTCCTATCTGTATCAGGGCTGGCGTCTGGAAATCCTCTTACATGTTAGGTTCCTTTGGTGTGTTAATATTTGAACCAAACTGGACGGGTATTTTAGGATGTATTTCCAAGATATTCATATAGATCCGGAAACGGATCTGATCCGGATCTGGCTTTTTCGATCTGGATCACGACTAATATTTTGAAATCCTATTATCAGAGCTCTAGATAAGCAGGGGTTTTGCGTTTTCACCCAATAAAAATGGCTATGAGTGCCGAAATAGCCAATCACCCAATTAATTTCAGTTCTATTGCTAATAATGTATAATAACTTAATTAAAAAACCCAATTAATCTCCCAAAAAAAAACAATTTACAAAATTTCTAAGAGCGAATCACCCAATTATTGAAAAGCTTGTCTAGAGCCATGCCTATTATACTCCAACACCCTTTCTTGTGTTAAAACTTGAGCCCAATCGGATAAGTCGTTTTTGAAGTGCAACTCCGGACGCAGAGGCAGACACATACGCACAGACACACCAACCCGATCGCAATACCCTGTTCCCCTTATGGGTTGAGGGTAATTATATGCGCCATTCACACTCTACTAGGTAGCGGACTAGTAGTTATTAGTTTGGTTGGTGTATATCGAGTTGCTCATTCGAGGTCCCATTCATGACATATCTAGGCTGGTTTTGGTTATTTCGGTTTATTGCTCGTCACTACCCCTGTTTTAACACTGATATCATTTTCTCCTGGGTGGAGAGTGAAGAAGATTGCCCCTGTTTCCAACGATTTGCGAGATATATAATTCACAGAAATTTAAACCTGACAGCTGATTCGAAGCCAAGCGCGTTACCGGTATGTCAATCGTCTCACCATAACTCGTTGATTGAATGGTTAAAATTTATATATATGGCTTTGAAAAAGGTAAAATATCCTTTAACAAACGAGGCCCGTAACGCTACCTCCCCACAACTCATTTGACAGAAAGGGATTCAACCACATTTGTAAAGCGAGGTGACATTTGTACTTGGATCCCGCCCCCACCCACCCATGCCCACCCCCCCCCCCCCCACCCCCACCCCCACCCCACATCCCAATCCCACCCCATTGACAGGGGGTGGTGGCAAAAGTTCAAATGTCATAAAGACCTTGTCTGGCATGCTATTTTATCGGAAACAGTTTGGTGGAGTTAAACACAATTTTATGTGATTTACCCATATGATTGCGGATTGCGACATGAGAGTTATATTTGTATTTGATGATTATAGTAATAATGATAATGATGATAACGATAATGATGATATAAGTTACTGTATATATGAGTAGCGGTATTCATACAATATTCTAACAGCATGCCAACTATCTGACTGTCGCACAGCTGTGCATGTACATAAAATATTGTGAATGTTGAAATTGTTCAGGTGACCTGGGTCAAGTTCGATTGGCTAAGCATAGTCAGTTTGCTGGTTTACTGAACATGTGCATGCCCAGTCGAACGATGGATAGTTAACTACAGTTCGTTGGCACCAGATTCCCCATTGAATTACTATTGGAGAAAATTTGGAGCCATGTACCACTCGCTACTAACCCTTTTTGTCGTCTGTTGTGAGGGCCTGTGAAAATGGGTTATTTTTGCCCGCAAAGATGTCAAAAAGCTTCCATAGAATATAGAGTGGGAAGGAAATGGGCCTTGGGAACATTGATTTACGATAGAACACCATAATACCATCAAACTTAGATAGGTTATGGAAATATTACCACGTATGTGCATTTAACTGTGGGAAGCGAAAACCATCCACTATTTTGGATTTTACGGCAATCTTATACTAGCCATTTGAAACCTATCGTACTAATATACGCCCACTCACATAGCGACGCTGCGGCAGCGCGGGAGGACGAGACCCGTGCAATAGGACGATGTTTGGAATCGAGCTCGGGTACTCAGTCGACTATAGTTGACTAGCTAGTTAACTATTTCAAGTTTAACTGGGATCTAGATAGCTATAGCTAACTATGGTTAGCCAGTCGAACTTGCCCATGGCTGAAATAAAGCTTAACTGCCCTGTTTTCCTAACCAGTATCAAACCACGGTCAAAGGATGGTTTGACAAAGGTTTGACCATGAATTGACCATGACAAACCATCATTGGCCATGCAGGTTAATTCACAGCACAGTCAGACCATGGTCGACCATGATCAACAAATTTCTCATCACGATGATAAAACTATGTATGACAGTCGGCGACATACCATGTCCAAACCATGGTCAAACCATGGTCAAACAGGGCATGGTCAGACCATGATTTGACCATGATTTGAATTGTGACATTTGACCATATTCACCCATGGTCTGATTGTGGTGCTATTTAGCCTCCATGTCAGACCATGGGCAAACGAACCATGGCCTGGAGGTTGGTGCTCCACCATGGTCGACCATGGTGCTATTTAACCTGCATAGTTGACCATTGGTCAGCAATCCAGCTCCACCCCTATAACAAAGTGTGCATGTGCCAGACTGTTCAGCCTACAACAGTGAACTACTTTCGTATTAGCCAAAATGCTGAGAAGCAATTGCAACATTGTAAGCATTGTCATTAGCTACGGTAATAGTCATGAAGACATAAAATAGTGATCAAACTCTGTAGATACATAAGACAATGACAATTTTGGCAGGATTAACCTACATTGGCATTGTTTGAAATAAAGTGTATACAAGAATTTAGTGTGCATTATTACCGGTATGTTTCTATGTATATGACATTTACTATTCAAATATCATAATTAATGATGATTATATAATTTATGTGCAATAGAATAATTAAGATTTTAAATGCGTTTTGAGTGAACGAGTTGTCTCCCTTAGTAAATTACACCAACCATCGTCAAAACATAGTCTACCATCGTCAAATAATTGTTTCTGAATACGTTCATAACACACTTAGAAAGGTTTTTTTTATTATAAATATAACTCTAATCATAATGTCATCATTTTCTATACTAATACTCAGAAAGTCTGTTTTTTCGTGTGTGTGTTTATATATACTATTCCATACTTTGACGACACCAACTGAAATTCTACGTTTCCCTGTGTCTGTTCGTGTGTATCTAATGTGGAGATCATGTTTGTTCCTAGTGTTATATGTGTGGATTTCGATATTGTTTGCAAAGCTGTGGGTTATAGATTTAGGTAGGATTTTGTGATGAAAGGCTCTGGAAATGTTGATCATCTGTGACTTGCCTATGTCTGTGAGTTTAAGAAGTGTTTGTGTTTTGAAGAGGTTTTGACCCTTTGCTGTTTTTGAGAACATTTTAATGCATTTTTTCTGCGTGCTTTACAATTTTGTTAATTTGTTTTTTTGTGTGTTAGTCCAGATGGCATTGCAGTATGTTAGGTGTGGAAGGATCAATGTGGAATACAGGGTTTTGATGGTAGCTTGTGTTAGGTATGGCTTTAGTCTTTGAATGACCCCCATGCCTCTTGCTACTTTAGCTGTGACTACCTCAATTTGTTTGCCCCAGGTCAGGTTTTTGTCTAAATAAACTCCTAAGAATTTAGCAAAAGGAGCTGCTTCAATTTCTTTTTTATTAATATAGATTTTTGGAATACTATTGTTTCTCGATTGTCTAGACTTTGAAAATAGCATGTAGTTTGTTTTATCAACATTTAATGATAGTTTGTTTACTTTGAACCAGTTAATAACTTCTTCCATTTCTTTATTTACTCTTTCGTATAATATATCTAAGTTTTTGGCGGAGCGAAAGGCATTGGTGTCATCGGCAAACAGTATTAGTGAAAAATTGTGGCAAATTTTGGGCAAGTCATTCATATAGAGTAAAAACAGCAGAGGGCCAAGAATTGACCCCTGAGGAACACCACAAGTTAATTTCCTGTTTTCAGAGCAGGTTGCATTAAATAGCACGCATTGTGTTCTATCAGTTAAATAGCTCTGAAACCAGGCAAGTGCACATCCTCGGATTCCGTAATAGGCAAGTTTTCCTAATAATATATTGTGATTGACAGTATCAAAAGCTTTTGAAAGGTCCAAAAAGATGCCAAGTATATGTTCTTTCTTTTCAATTGATTCAATTATTTTTTCTGTCATTTCAACTAGTGCGAGCATTGTTGAGTGTTTCTGGCGGAATCCATACTGTGAAGCATATAAAATTTCCTTTTTTTCTAGATAATTAATTAATCTATTATACATTAATCGCTCCATTAATTTAGAGAAAAGTGGAAGTATTGAGACAGGCCTGTAATTTGTGAAATTGGACGAGTCTTTTGCTATATATATTGGAGTGACACGTGCAGATTTTAGTTTTGATGGAAATATGCCTTGTACTAGTGATTGATTGCAGATATGGTTGAGTGGCGTTAGTAAATCAAATATGCAGTGTTTAAATATGCTCCATTTAAACCCATCTACGCCGGCACTTTTCGCACGATTAAGTGAATTAAGTATAGTGAAGATTTCTTCATTGTTAACAGGATAAGCAAAAAATGAAGAGGATTGATAAGCGGAAGTATCTGTAAGGTAATCACTGTATTTAATTCCTGACGTAGATATGATTTTCTTTGAGAGATCTGGGCCCATGTTAACAAAATATTGATTGAAACTGTTTGCGATTTCATTGTTATCCGTGATTACCTTATTATTGTAGGGTCTGTTGTGCTTTTCTATTGTTTTTATTCAAAAGTGATTTTATGATTTTCCATGTTTCATTTATATCATTTTTGGATTGCTCAAATTTATTCTGATAATAGTTCTTTTTTGATGTTTTTATTATTTGGTCCAACTTATTTCTATATTTTTTCAAACTTTGTCACATTATACTTTGTTTGACATTTTATAAATGTCAAATAAAGTTGCTGTTTTTTATGACAGGCAGATATCAATCCTCTTGTCAGCCATAGTTTAGTATGGTTGTGCTTGAATAATTTCTTTTCTTTCATGGGGAAACTGTGCTCAAAGATGTTAGTGCATATGTTGTGGAGCTTGGTGTAGGCATCATCACATGACTCTATATCTATCACTTCATTCCAGTCTACCTCAGACATGGCCTTTTTAAATTTTGCAATGTTGTATAAGTATTATATGTGTCCTGTATTGTCTGACGTCACAATCACGATTACGTAAGGGTTCATTGTCGTAATCTTTCATAAATGTTTTCTTAGTCAAATTAGTCTCAAAACATTCAACATATATGGGTTAGTGTAAATCTATAATCTGTCAGTTTTCAAAGCCTCTCAAATCAGCTTAGGTAGGCTTACTGTCAGTTTTACAAGAGCTTCACAAAATCGCCTTAAACAATTTCCCTCTCTCACCTCTCCCCTACTCAACACTGCAGAGATCATCTCTCACTTAGCAGGATGTAGCCAGGATGAAATACGTTATCTATACAGTGACAGTGGTGTTGATTTCCGCTTTCTTGACTGGTAAGAAACTAATCTCTGCATTAATGATTTCAATAGAAATAATAACTTTAAATTTGTTGTATATTTTTCTAAAACTATTTATCTGAAAGTAGTTGTTGTACTATTTTTCTGTCAAAATGTTCTCAACATATTCGGCAAATTCATAGATATTCTCTCTTGAAATTATTACTCAGGGGTAGGTTTTTTTACAGTCATTTAAATAGGTTTGAAATTGTTCAAACGTTATTTGCTGGCTTATATTCAGAAAGAGACGAAATGAACACGGAAGTAATCTCAAGTACGTCTATATTACTGAAACATCTGTTCACTATGCTTATGGCAGCCCCGACACAGAGTGGCAAGACAGAGCTTATAAAACGTTTAATATCTGAAGGCATTGGGATAACCCCCACCCCTGAAAAAATAATATGGTGCTATGGAGCCTGACAGCCTTCGTATAATTCTTTGAGAGGGAAAGTTTATAGACGGCATTGACTCTATTGAACTAGACAGAAATCGTAGGAACTTATTGATTGTAGATGACTTTATGGACAGATCTGATGCTGGTGGTAAAATGTCTGTTTTATTCACACGTCGTTCACACCATGAGAACTGCAGTATTATATTCATAGTTCAAAATCTATTTCACAAATCGCGATGTCACAGAGACATTTCAATTAATTCTCATTATATCGTGCTTTTTAAGAATCCGGGGGACGCCTCATCCATACGTTGCTTATCTCTCAACAAATGTTTCCTGGGAATAGCAAATATTTAATAAATGCATTTAAGAATGTGACAGAGATGTCCCACTCATATCTGCTACTAGATCCTAAACAAACAACTCCGGAATATCTCAGGCTACGAACGACCGTTCATTCTACCGAGATTTGTTCCGTCTATATTACTAAGAGGTTGTAAAGATTGAATAGCAAAATGTTTCCTCACAGAATATCACACCATTTACCGATGTTAAGATATTTATCTAAAGCATCGCCTAAGACACGTAGTGATGTAATTCGAGGATGTTCAAAAGATTTTCATAATTAAACTTTCCCGGTATTAGCACCATTTTATCAACGATGACGGAGTTTATTTTTTCAAAGATACTATCTGTACTATTAGTACTATACTGCGGTCTTGGGAATATCAATTTCCTCATATGATGAGAAGACTATTTTTGAAAATTTATCACTGAAATGACTGGCTGAATGTATTACGTTTTAAACATGTTTGTTAAATATTTAGAAACTAATGTGACTGAAAAAACCTAGATAGGTCTGTGTGGAAACCGTGAATATTTTGAAAACTATGATGACCCCCAGGTTGAGAAAAGCTAATCTCTTTCCTACCACACACGCACGCACGCACTCATCAGTTTTTCTCCGGTCTTGGGAATATAAATTTTCCTCATATGATGAGAAGACTATTTTTGAAAATTTACCACTGAAATGGCTGGTTCAATGTATTACGTCCTAAACATGTTTGTTAAATATTTAGAAACTAATGTGACTGAAAAACCCCTGAATAGGTCTGTGTGGAAAATTTGAATATTTTGAAAACTATGATGACTGAAGGTTGAGAAAAGCTAATCTCTTCCCTACCACACACACACGCACACACTCATGCACGGACACGCGTACACACGGACAACTGATCATCTTCATAATGTATCATCTATTACTTATTTACTCACTAGAGCGTGCGTACATACATACACATACATGCATGCACACACGCGCACGCATATGCGCACGGCCACTCTGATTAGGTTTAGTTGAAATGTAGACAATCCTCCACCTTAGCCACACTGTAAAAAAATAACACATCTCTAACCGAGCTGTGAGATGTGCTGAAATGTAGACAACCCCCCCCCCCCCACCCCCCCCCCCCCTTAGCCACACTGCAAAGAATAACACATCCCTAACGGGTATGTGAGATGTTGGTATTATACATCATTCATAACGGAAGGAGAGTCCTTAGAGAGTTACATAACCGGACGTTTGTATGCAGTAAATAGATAATGTTCCTGAAAAAGGGGCCGGATTACGTTTAGGCGAAGTGGACGATTTGTTTTTCACTGTTTGTTTGCTGGATTTTTTCAGATGCTACTTTTTCAGTCGGTATAGTTTCGGATCTGTTGGATATTTTGCAAACTATTTGACTGAGTGATGTTAATTTTTCAAACAACATTTAATCAAAATGTTCTCAAAATATTGAACAGATCCAAAGTTATTGTCTATTGAAATTATTAGCAGGTTGCTTGCAGCAGTCAGACAGATAAATAGTCAATGAAATTTGTTCAAATTTCAGTTGTCAACATAATTTATGTTTAGAAAAACATAAAAGCCAAAAAAAACACGGTTTCTTGCATTAATTGATATTCGGGAGCCCAAAAAATGAACAACAACAATGGTATAAAAAATGAACAACAACAATGGTATCTCGACTACTACTATTTTGCTGCATCATCCGTTTACTATGTTGATTGCAGGTCCGACACAGAGGGGAAAGACAAGAGTTTCAATAAACCCACCCCATGAAACAATAATTTGATGCTATGGTTCGTGGCAAGCTTCATATAATGCTTTGAGAGGGAGAGTAGAGTTTATAGAAGGATTTGATTCGGTTGAACTAGGCAAAAGTCGTAGGAACCTATTGATTGTAGACGACATTATGGACAAGTCTGATCATGCTGGTCAAATATCTGCTCCTTTTACACGTCGTTCACACCATGAGAACTGTAGCGTTATATTTATTTGCGACTACTTCGCGGAAATCCAGAAATCAACAATTCCCAAAATCTGCGGCCAAATTATTTCAAATTTAAACAATTACTTGGAACAAATAAACTAAGCTTACTACAGAAATTATGTTCTCTTATTTGGAGAATCCTTGCAGAATTTAACCGAAAATAAATGATTTCCATCGATAGTCCTTCACACTATACTTATTTTGGGATGCTTATCACGTCAAAACCATACTTATATTATATAATCTTCTAAATAATAATAATAATAATAATAATAATAATAATAATAATAATAATAATAAATGAATTGTAACACTGACAATAATAATAATAATAATAATAATAATAATAATAATAATAATAATAATAATAATAATAATAATATTCAAGATGATAAGTACTTGTCCACCACAATATGATGCAAATATCATGTAACCCACATACTTGTTAACGCCTTGGTGTAAATAAATTGGAAATTGATAGTCAGGGAGTTCGGGGATCAATCAATCCAAACACGAGTGAGGTGTAGGTGGAGCTTAGCTAGAGATGGCCGGTGGGGTGGGGTGGGGGCTGGGGTCAAACCGTGCTACGACCATTCAGACGTTGTGCTTCACCAAGTGAAGACAAGCATCAGGCGCGCAAGCAAACACTTAAAGGTGCTAAACGTTGTTAGCTAGATAAATCTGGAACGGTCAATTACATCGTGCTAGTATTCTGACGTCACAATCATAATGATGTATGGGTTCTGTCAGGAAGTGTATAAATTATATGTCTGATGAATTTACAATTTACTAAATATTCTGCAGAATATATTGAAACTACTTTGACTGGGGTCTCTGCTGCATTAAGCAACAATACTGAACAACACCAGTCAAATTAGTTTCAAAATGTTCAACTGATTTCAAATCGATTTTCAATACACGTAGAAGGTGGGCGGGGAATGGCTAGAAATGGATCACTCTATTGTCTTCAAGACATGATCAGCGTGTGTTATAATTTACATTGTTGAAAATATTGTCCGAAGAATTTATGAATACCCCTTTAATCCTCAAATTTGTTCAAAAACATTTTAAGTTTCTCATAGAAAATGTCCTTTTACAGACCTAGAGAAGAGTATTTTTGAAATTTTACCACTGGAATGACTGGCTATGTCATTGAGCAAATCATTTCAGTGGTAAATAAAAATAAAAATAATGTCCTCTTGGTCTGCAAATGAACATTTACCAAGACCGCTGTAGAAGACATTTTTGGCCGGCTTAAAGGTGCATATTCACAGCAGAATGATTCAAATTAAATTTTATACTTTTAGAGGCTTAAATTAGTGTGCATAGATGTAATGAAACGAAAGAAATCTTAGCATATGATGATTTCATTACGTATAACCTAATATACTTTTTTAAGTTGTCAAATTGAATCAGAGGCACGTGTCCGTAATTCAAATTCATAACTGAACCTACAACAGTTATTTATGTGGAATGAAATATGTTAAGATTTATTTCGCTTCATTACATTAACGTACACAACTTAAGCCTCTAAAAGTATGTAATTTCAACAATTTTATTTTCAAGAATTTTGGTGTGAATATGCACATTTAAGTGTTGAATGGTTAAGGCGAGGGAACAGTTGGCGAGGAACAGAATGCGAGGCGAAGGTTAACCCTTTCACACTCATATCACCCAAAAATGGCTTCTTCTGCAGTGACCTGAGAAATGTCCATTTGTCTATTATGACTAAAACTTGTGAGAGCAGGGTTAGTATGATAATCATAATAACAAGATTCATAGGTAATACTTGCACGATTACATGATTAAATTGAAAATCGAAATTACTTGAATAATCGTGAATAATTTCTACTGCATAAAACATTTCAAATCCTACCTTTTACTTACGGTACACTTTAACCCTTTAACACTCATATCAGCAAAAAACGGCTTTGCAGTGGTCTTGAGAAATGTCCACTTGCAGACTAAGAGAAGACTGTTTTTGAAAATTTACTACTGGAATGCCTGGCTCGGTAACCGATCCAGCCATGTATGTGTGTGTGTGTGTGTGTGCGTGCGTGCGTGCGTGCGTGCGTGCGTGCGTGCGTGCGTGCGTGCGTGCGTGCGTGCGTGCGTGCGTGCGTGCGTGCGTGCGTGCGTGCGTGCGTGCGTGCGTGCGTGTGTGTGTGTTGTTGTCTACATTTCAGCACATCTCACAGCTCCGTCAGGGATGTGTTATACTTTGCAGTGTGGCTCAGTTCAGTTTCAGTTTCCTTTATTCACTCAGGCTATTTAACAAACCTATAATTTACATATTGATATATAATATACATATATATATATATATATATATATATATATATATATATATATATATATATATATATATATATATATATATATATATATATACCTGTGCAAAAGTTAAGCACCACCCTATTTTTACGCACATGCGAGGGTATATTCATGTGCTATGAAGAAAGCAATAGCATAAACATTTATGTACCCATCCATCTTAGTGCAAGAGGTAATAATGCAACTAGAGGAATGCTGATTATGATGGTGGGGAAACACTGTATGTTTTTGTTTGAACTTGAAAACGAGTCCTGAATATGGTTACGTTGACACAACTGACAACTATTGCCCTACAGTTGACACACGTGGCTAGATTGTCAGTAATGGTGTCTGAAAACGAAGTTTAACATCTGTGCACGAGTTTGAGACTGTCATTATTAATACCGGGTATATCCACCTTGTGCCTGGATGACGGCCTGGACACGACGTCTCATGCTGGTCACCAACCGACTGATACGCCATTGTGGTATTCGTTGCCATTCAAGATGGAGTGCGTCTGTTAATTCCTGTAGGTTCTGCACAGGAGGATCCCTCCTTCTCACCATGTTTCCCAGAATGTCCCAGATATGCTTAATAGGGTTCATGTCAGGGCTCCTTGCTGGCCATGGTAGGGTTTCGATGGCATTCTGGCGGAGGTATTCATGCACAGCTCTAGCACGATGTGGTCGGGCGTTGTCATCCATGAATATAGGGTGGGTTCCAGGTGCATGATTTACAAAATGAGGGACCACAACTCTATCCAGTATGGAATCTTGATATCTTTGTCCATTTAGTGTTCCAGGTACAGTCAACAGATCCAGCTTACAATCAAATGAGATGCACCCCCATATCATAACGGAACCTCCACCAAATGGAACTTCTTCCATGATGTTACGTTGGTCGTACGCCGTGCGTCTGGACCTCCATACACGAGTTCGACCATCTGTGGCATGAAGCAGGAACCGACTTTCATCGGACCAGTGTACCCGTCTCCAGGATCTCATGTTCCAGTGTCTTCTTTCGTTGCACCACCTCAGACGCTCCTCTTTGTGGTGTGCAGTGAGGAGAGGACGTCTGACAGGTCTCCTAGCTTTCATGCCAGCAGCATACAGTCTCCTTTTGACGGTAGACATTGACACTCTATTGTGTGTTTCCCATTGCTGGCTGAGCACTCTGCTGTTGGTGAATGGAGATCTCCTAACAAGGCATACTAGGGCTCGATCATCACGGGCAGTAGTCTTCTTCGGTCTTCCAGATCTAGGCATGTCCTTCACCTCGTTAGTTTGCCCATGTTTTGCAATCAAACGACTGATTACAGTATGGTTAATGTTCAGCTGTCTGCCAATCTCTCTGCATGACATACCAGTGGTATGCATGCCTATGATTTGCCATTTCACACGATCACTTAACCTTCGTCTTGCCATAGCGGTTCACAATCAAGAGCTAATTCTCTCTGTACAAATAAACCACGGTCATGAACACAAAATTTCTAATCTTGTCGCCTAAATCTGTATGTAATGTTCTACACCTCAAACTGGACTTTTACATAACTGAACACGTGTGCTGTTTCCCGCCACGCACGGACATCAAGCGGCGTGAAGTCATGCATGCATGTGCATTTCGTACTTGGAATTATGTCAGCTAACGCGGGGACAAAAAGTATGGCAGCCTAGTTGTACCATCATGTTTCTACGTTCTATTGTTTTTGCTGGTGCTTAACTTTTGCACAGGTGTATATATAGCATATGAGGGAAGTAGTAGTAGTAGTAGTAGTAGTAGTAGTAGTAGTAGTAGCAGCAGCAGTAGTTGTAGTTGTCGTTGTCTGTTGTTGGCGTCATTACTGTTATTGTTATTGTTGTGGGATAGTGGTTATAATTGTCGTCGATGTATATATAATTTGTTGTTGTTGTTGTTGTTGATGTTGTTGTTGTTGTTGTTGTTGTTGTTGTTGATGAGCATAATGATGTTGTTGTTGTTGTTGTTCTTGTTCTTGTTCTTGTTCTTGTTCTTGTTGATGTTGTTGTTGTTGTTGTTGTTGCTTTGATAACCTTAAAAATTTACATAGGCCTGTTGCATATTCCAAATAAACCCTGTGTCTTTTCTGTACTGTTGTCTCTTGCATATTAATCTGGTTGCTACAGTAAAAAAGGAAGTGAATTTCATCTTCTATAACATTACATACATTGCATAATCTTTCATTCCGGTCGATGCCCGCCCATCTTTGGGACTCAATTGCCAGTTTGTGATTAAGTGTTCTGAAGTGACATAAGCTTATAGCATCGCCGCATGACAGTAATTTTAAGTAGCTTTCAAACTGAAATTTGAATTTTATAACTTTGTAAAACGTTAACCTAGTTGATTCGTGTAGCTGTCTCGTCCATTTGTCCATTTGTCTATGTATTGTTGTTCCAAGTCTTTCTTTGTTTGACTGACTACCTCATTTATGTTTATGTTTTCCGAGTTGAATGCATGTCGCTGACCTGTTGCCTCTCGGATAGTTTTGATTGTGTTAATCCAATCAACTTGTATCTGCCGTTGGGTAATGACCTCTAGACATAAATAATAAAGAATTGACGAGAGTTTCCCGTATCCTGCATTTACTATCCCTCCCCAAAACCTAACCATGTTACATTTTATTTGTACATCTAAGGGCATTTTTCCCACTTCCTCAAAAACCATAACATTTGGGGTACTTTTCTTCAAACGGAGTACACTTTTAAAGAATTTAACATGGCATGTTTCTATCGGAGTTGTATTCTCAAACCCCCAGATTTCTGAGCCATAAAGTAGTATTGGTGCAATCATAGTATCAAATAGTATTATCTGAAAATCTATTGGTATATCATGTTGTTTGACTTTTGATAATAATGAAAACATTGCCCACGTTCCTTGTTTGCAGTTTCGTGTTTTACAGCTAGAGAACCCCCCCCCCCCCCGTTTGATTTTACCATGACCCCCAAATATAGGTATTCATTTACGATTTCGAGTAGCTGGCCACCTATGGTAAAGTTTGGGTATTTCTTTAATTTACGTTTGGAAAGAATCATAACTTTTGTTTTTGTAGTATTTATTTCAAGCTTCCATTTGAGACAATAGTCATGAAATGCGCTGAGTGCTTATTGCAAGGCTTCCGCTGACTCGGCCAGTATAATAGTGTTATCGGCGTATAGTAAAATAATAAGATAAAGATTTAAACATGTTAAGCCTACAATTCCATTTTCTTTCAGATATTCTTCTAAATCGGTTAAAAATATTGGAAAAAAAAAGGTGAACGATTTTCCTCTTGCCGTACACCAATGTTACTGATAATAAAATTTGAGTTTGTACGATTATGATAGACAAATAATTTAAATCGTTATACATATTGTATATAATTTTACAATATACTCCGGATATGCCGCTCTTAAGAAGCTTAGTCCATAGACCAACGCGCCAAACCTTATCAAACGCTTGCTTAAAGTCAACATAACAGCAATATAGCTTTTTCTTTTGTGCAAATAGTATTTCTTTAATGAGGTAGAGGGAGAGGATATTGTCTAAGGTAGACCTATTTTTCCTAAATCCAGTTTGGGATTCAGAAATGATTTCGTGTTTTTCTGCAGATTTCTTTAGTCGTTCGTTAAGAATAGATGTAAATAATTTGCCCAAACAGCTTAGTAATGTTATTGGACGGTAATTCGTTGGGTCTAGTGGATCTCCTTTATTTTTACAGATAGGTATTATTTTTCCCAGAAGCCAGTCAGTCGGTACAACTCCTGTGTCAAAAATTTGATTAAATAGCATTTCGTATATAGGGAGCATGAGATCAACGGTGCTTTTAATATATTCATTATAAATATTGTCATCCCCTGCTGCCTCCCCATTTGCGAGTTTAGTTATTCGTTCCTTTATTTCTTCACTTGTAATTGGTACGTCCAGTTCAGCGCACTCAGTTATATTGTTGACTGGAATATCAATTTGATCTGTATCAGGTTCCACTGTATTTACATTTGTAAAGTGTTGAAATAAGGTTTCCAGTTCAATTTTCGTGGTACTTTCTTCTTTATTTGATTGTCTATTGAACAATTTCCAGAAGGCCTTAGTATCGCCTTTGTGCAAGCGACGTAAATCTGCATGCATCTGATAACACCTATTTTGTGCATATGTTCTTATTATTCTTTGATAACTTTTGCTAGCTCTTTGTAGGTGTTGTCTATTTATTTCAGTTTTATTTAGATTGGACCTCTTTTTCGCTTTGTGATATTCCCCCCTTTTTCATTACAGTCTTTGCCAAACCATGGTTGGGAGTTTTTCTTGCGTTTGCCATGATAATGTTTTTCCGCCCAAATGATTTTTCTGCACTTTCAAGGAAAAAATGTTCAATCATACTAATCGTCTTATTTATATTACTATGAACATCGCCATTTTGAATTTCCCGTTTGCTATTTTTGATATTGTCGAAGCTATCTCGGCTTAAATTATCTAGAAAACTAGACTTTTTTTGTTCTATCCATCTAATTGGTTTTGTTGTTGTTGTTGTTGTTGTTGTTGTTGTTGTTGTTGTTGTTGTCTGTTACGGTCAAGTGAAGACCAAAATGTATATCGGAAAAAATAGGGTCAAAATTGTAAACTTCAAATTGCTTTGTTTCTCCTATAAATTTCCTATTCTCTATTGCATAATCGATTACGCGTTTATTTGTGGACGTCACCCTGCCTATGAGTTTATCTTTTCCCACCCTCCCATTAAGTATAAACATGTTCACATTTTTACAAAGTTGAATCAGTTACCGTCCACTTGTATTTTTACGTCCTTCGCATTCGCTTCTTCTATCCCTAGGTATCCCAGTCATTGTAAGTCTTAGGAGGTCAGAATTTGGAGCGTCACTTATACTGAAATTCCGTAATGTAAAGTCGTCATACTCTTCGTAATCACAGTCTTCCCCTATTTTAGCATTGAGGTCCCCAACTAGGCAAAATATGTCAAATGATTTACTAAGGTTTATTATGTCTTGTTCAATTTTGTCATATGCATCGTTTGCATAATATCTTGATGATTCGGGTGGAATGTATGTTATTCCGAGTAACGTGTCCCCTGAGTAATTCGTTAGTTCTTTACTAATTTGCAACCATAGAACGAAGTCATTCACTGTCTCATATTCCGCTTTACGGAAGTACTGTCTCAGACTTTCCTTTATTAGGACACCTAAGCTTCCATATGTATTGGTTCGAGTTTGTGTTAAAAGTACGTGGTTAGGTAAGGATGCAATGTACAACAAGCCGCTGTTGCTGTTGTTGTCGTTATTGTTGTTGTTGTTGTTGTTGTTGTTGTTGTCGTTGTCGTTGTTGTTATTGTTGTTGTTATTGTTGTTGTTGCTGTTGTTGTTGTTGTTGTTTCCGCCGCTTCCGTCCAAATGTGTGTCGCTGTCATTATCGTTGTTGCTGTTGCCGATGTCGTTGCTGCCGTCGTCATTGTTGTCGTAATCGTCATCGACGTCATCATCATCATCGCCGTCATTCTTGTTTGTGGTGTTTTTGTTGGTAATGGCTGTAGTATTGACATGGTGGTGGTGTTGATGGTAGTGTTCGTCACTCGTCATGCAGCTGCTGCTGATGTCACCGCCGCCAGGGCTGCTACAGTTAGAAGCCATGCTATTATTAAGGGTATTATCTTTTATCGCAGCCATATTATAAGGAATAGCATCAATGCTAAACGTCTTTGTGGTAGGGCTCTGAGTAGTGTCATGATTAGATGCAGTACCGGGAAGTTGTATATTATTAGCAGCAGCAGTGACAGCCATGGCCGCCACAGCAGCAGCAGCAACAGCAGCAGCAGCAGCAGCAGCAGCAGCAGCAGCAGCAGCAGCAGCGGTGCAGGAGCACGAGCGGGAGAGAGAGAGAGCCAGATCAGGAGCAGGAGGAGTGGCAGTGGCAGTGGCAGTGGCAGTGGCAGTGGCTGAGGCAGTGGTAGTGGCAGATACGGTAGCAGTGGTAGATGCAGTGGCAGAGACAGTGACAGTTGTAGTATCAGTGGTAGAGACAGCGGCTAAGGTGGTGGATTGTCTACATTTCAGCTAAACCTAATCAGAGTGGGCGTGCGCAAATGCGTGCGTGTGTGTGTATGTATGTGTATGTATGTACGCGCGCTCTAGTGAGTAAATAGATGATAAATTATGAAGCTGATCAGTTATCTGTGTGTATGCGTGTCCGTGCATGAGTGCGCGCGTGTGTGGTAGGGAAGAGGCTAGATTTTCTCAACCTTCAGTCATGATAGTTTTCAAAATATTCCACACAGACCTATCCAGGGTTTTTTTTAGTCACATTAGTTTCTAAATATTTAACAAACATGTTTAGGACGTAATACATTGAACCAGTCATTTCAGTGGTAAATTTTCAAAAATAGTCTTCTGATCATATGAGGAAATTGATATTCCCAAGACCGCAGAAAACTGATAGTATCTTTGAAAAAATAAACTCCGTCGTTGTTGATAAAATGGTGCTAATACGGGGAAATAGTAATTATGAAAATCTTTTGAACATCCGCGAATTACATCACTACGTGTCTTAGGCGATACTTTAGATAAATATCTTAACCTCGGTAAATGTCGTGATATTCTAGAATAATTAAGATTTTAAATGCGAAAAGCCACTGCTTTGAGTGAACGCGTTGCCTCCCTTAGTAAATTACACGGACCATGGTCAAAACATGGTCGACCATGGTCAAATAATTGTTTCTGAATACGTTCAAATACTGTTTTAGAAAGGAAGCCATTGAAATTCTCCTGTAACCACGGTCGACAATGACGTGAGAGAGTCGTAATACACATTGTGGGGACAAATAAGTGAAAGAATGTGATGTACATTATGGGGGCAAAGTAGTGAGAGACTAATGATGTACATCTTAGGGACAAGGAACGCATTTCATGTACATCGTCAATCTCTCACTTGTCTGTCCCAGAATGCACACCATCACTCTCTCACTTCTTTCTCCACATAATGTACATCATCATTCTCTCACTTCTTTGTCCCCACAATGTACATCTCCATTTTCTCACTTCTTTGTCCCCACAATGTACATCATCATTCTCTCACTTCTTTGTCCCCAACACTGTACATCATCATTCTCTCACTCCTTTGTCACCACAATGTACACCATCATTCTCTCACTTCTTTGTCCCCCACAATGTAGATCATCATTCTCTCACTCTTTTGTCACCACAATGTGCATCATCATTCTCTCACGTCATTGTCCCCACAATGTACATCTCCATTCTCTCAGTTCTTTGTCCCCACAATGTACATCATCATTCTCTCACTCCTTTGTCCCAACAATGTACATCATCATTCTCTCACGTCATTGTCCCCACAATGTACATCCCCATTCTCTCACGTCATTGTCCCCACAATGCACACCATCATTCTCTCACTTCTTTGTCCCCACAATGTACATCATCATTCTCTCACTTCTTTGTCCCCAGAATGTACATCTCCATTCTCTCACTTCTTTGTCCCCACAATGTACATCATCATTCTCTCACTTCTTTGTCCCCACAATGTAGATCTTCATTCTCTCACTTCTTTGTCCCCACAATGTACATCATCATTCTCTCACTTCTTTGTCCCCACAATGTACATCATCATTCTCTCACTTCTTTGTCCCCACAATGTACATCTCCATTCTCTCACTTCTTTGTCCCCGCAATGTACATCATTATTCTCTCACCTCTTTGCCTAAGGTTGGGCTTAGGTGTGGATGGCTCATGGAAAATTATTACATTGGGCCAAAGTTGTATTGACGTCGGCTGTTTGAAAGTCAGTTAGTTATGTTGTCCCAACGTTGTATCTTCGTGTGAAAAACTGCGTGATATGTTCGGCCAACATAATACGAATGAGCAAAACTCATAAACGAATAAATAAACATTGACCAAATGTTGTGCCAACATAGCATTGTTTGCAGGGACACTTTAAATTTCTTATCTCTTTCATAGGAGAGGTTTCGGCGGGAAAACAATCCAAGATGGCTGCCAAGCCATTTATCCGACAGGTTCAAGGGTGGCAGGCTTGAAATTAGCATTACCCCCCCCCCCCAAACGTGAGAGACTGATGATGTACATTAGGGGGACTAGCATGTGAGAGAATGATTCTGGATACTGTGTGTGTGTGGGGCAATGAAGTAAGAGAATGAAGATGGACATTGTGGGGACAAAGAAGTGGGCGTGGTGTTGTGCAGTGTGGGTACAAAGAGAGAGAGAGAGAGAGAGAGTGAGAGAGAGAGAGAGAGAGTTCCAGTCCACACACTGACCGAGGACAAAGGAGAGTATCCCACAAAATTTCTCTCACTTTTCTTTGGTAATTATAATATATAATATTTTATGTAGAGATTAGCTTAAATATACAGACAGAGATCATATTCACCCATGCGAATGACTATGGCACTGCTGGATCTGTTAATCCCCACAGGCCCGGAAAGAAACTGATGTCCCGACAATAACGGTAAAACCGTCCAGAGAGAGAGAGAGAGAGAGAGAGAGAGAGAGAGAGAGAGAGAGAGAGAGAGAGAGCGAGAGCGAGCAAGAGAGAGAGAGAGAGAGGGCGAGAGAGAGAGAGAGAGAGAGAGAGAGAGAGAAGACGTGGACAACCTCATGTTTATTATTCATTCAATTTTTGGCAGATGGGATACAGATATAACTATAACTATATAACTACAAATCCTTGCATATTAGATAATCTATGTTATTACTTGTGTTTCTCTCTTCAGAGATTGTTTGTTTTTATCCGTGTTTCCGTCAGCCTGTTCATAGGAGCTGTTATTTTAGGTGAGCATATCACTGAGTAGTAGTAGTAGTAGTAGCAGTAGTAGTAGTAGTAGTGGTGATAGTAGTAGTAGTAGTAGTAGTAGTAGTAGTAGTAGTAGTAGTAGTAGTAGTAGTAGTAGTAGTAGTAGTAGTAGTAGTAGTACTCAAAGGGAGCACACGTGTCTTTTGGCTCTGCTAATATCGTTGATTTTGAACAATTTCTACTGCTAATTTTTGCTTCAGTTTTGTCCTTGTTCTGTATAAGTGTATATAGTTTTGTTTTGTAATATTCTTTTTTGAAAGTTTTGTTGTTTGAAGTCGCTATTTACAGCAGTGACTTTTGGCATTGTCTTTTCGCAGTAACTGCGAGAGCCATTGCTCACTGCAGCGTTTTCTTCGTTTTTGTCCTAGTTATTGTCCACGTTTAGGCGTTGTTTTGGTGGTGTGTGTTGTTGGTTAGCAGCCGGATCATTTTCGGTTGCTCAATTTCTTTCACCCGCTCCCAGGCTATACATTTATTATTATAGCTATTGCATTGAGCTTGTGCTGACGCGCTGTGCACTCATGCATAATGTCTAGTGTTTACAAAAAGCGGCTAAGCCTGCGGGTTATGACAGCGGGGTGGAGTGTGGGGGCTAGTGACGTCTATCACGGTTTGAAAGATATCGTCGGCTCTGGTCCCGTAGTACTGAAAGGCCTCATTAATAAAAAGTGGAACGTTTGGAATGTTACCGTTCGTTCTGATGAGATTAAGAACAAGCTATTGGAAGACGGGATGGTGGTTAATGGAAAGGCATGTAAGATTCAGAAGATCGATTCTGATAAATTGCTCGTGAAGATCAAAGCACCTCTAGAAATACCCAACGAGCGTATTAAATTGGAAATGGCAAAATATGGGGACGTGTTGTCTATAGAAAGCGAGACATATGATTTTGACCGTTCACTAGAAAATGGCGTGAGGCGAGTCTGGATGCGGGATAGTGAATCGGCATTGCCCAGTGTATTGCCGAGTGCACTGTCTATTGACAATGCATTCTTTTTACCAATATGGTACCGAGGGCAGATCAAGACTTCCCGTATCTGTAGTAGTGTGACCCATCTGGCGAGCGCCTGTCCTCATAACAACAAATGTCTATTGTGTGGTGGCACTGACCACTACAAATGGAAGTGCAAGGTAGCCACAAATAGTTCAGTGGTGGGCAACCAAAATGTAGATGAGAATAAACAGGGAAAAACCTCAAGTTAGTGAATCTGTTACTGTAGTTGATGTACATAATCTGCCCAACCCAGTGTCAGTTCACACTCAAGATTTGATAGATGTATTGGAAGAAGGGTTACCTCAAACAGCAGTGTCAGTTCACGCTGAAGATTTGATAGATGTATTGGAAGAAGGGTTACCTCCAACACCAGTGTCAGTTCACGCTGAAGATTTGATTGATGTATTGGAAGAAGGGTTACCTCAAACACCAGTGTCAGTGGCCAATAAAAATGTTGCAATGTCATCAAATGTTGGTGCAAATCCATCACAGAATGACATTGATAGGGAAGATGATCAAGATGGCGAACTCGCTGATGCCTCTCGGAGTGTTTGCCCAGGTCAGACTAAATTCAGGTCGTAATCAACAGAAAGTGAAACAGATTTTGCACTAACGCCATTAACTGAGACTGATAGTATTCTGCCAAATACCAAAGCACAACCAAAGGTTCTTAAACGACAGATAGAAGGCATGAGTTCTGGTGATGATGAAAATGAACAGGAAGCTATAGATGATTCGATTTCAATAGCAGAATCTGATATTTCCGTTCAAACACAACAGTCTCGGCGCTCTGATGAGATGGTGGTATACGGGTCTGAAACTGGAGGAATTTTAGTACCATATATTACTCAGAAAGGTGTACAATATAGGAATATGTGGAATGATTATGATATTGCCAAAATTCAACATTTAACTATTGTTGACCTCTCAACCTCCGATTTCACTGCTAAAATGGGCAAATGGGTCAAACAGGAGAAAAGTAAGAAACCAAAATCTAATTAGGTATAATGGCCAATATATACAGATTCTTAATTTTTATGATTATTTGTACATTAAATTGTAGCGGCCTCAACGACATTTTAAAACAACGATTATTGTTGGAAGAATTGCTGCAGCTTAGGGTTCATATTGCTCTGCTTCAGGAAACAGGGCTCTGAAGCCCCGAAGTTTTAAACAACTTGCCCAAGGTGAAGTTTTTACATCTGATGCCACTGAGCCAAATGCATGAGTTGCTATTTTATTTTTACCCAAATGTCTCGGGTCCATAAGCATCATTTCATCAGATACTGACACTGCTGGTCGGTGGGTTAAAGTCACATGTGACGTCCCTGATACCAGAGTAAATATTATGTCGATTTATGCCCCCAGCATCTCATGGGCCACGCACGGGCTGCATTCTTCTCCAACATTGCATCCGTGATCCATGATTGCTCAGAAAATCTTATTTTGGGAGGTGATTTTAATTGTATCTTAGACAAGGATAAAGACAGACGTTCATTATGTAATTATAATGACACTACTCATTATCGCTTAAAACAGATTTGTGATGCTGAACATTTACTGAATAGCTATCGGCTTTTAGAACCTGATGGTTGTGATTTTACTAGGGTGACAGCTAATGGCCAAACAGCATCTCGCTTGGATAGAATATATGTGCAAAGATCACTTAACGGCAATCTTTTCACAGACAAACATATGTCCAATAACTTTCTCAGGACACAGTGTAGTTTCTATAAGCATTGACAATGCTGACTGGATAAAACGTGGTCCTGGGTTTTGGAAATTTAATTGTTCTTTATTAAATGATACAGAATACCATCGTCACGTACAAAGTTTTTTGGACTTAAAAATGCGCAACAAAGGTGATACAGAAGATTTGATTTCATGGTGTGAAGAAGTAAAAGTATGCTTTGTTCACGTATCCAAGCAATTTTCTATTTAAAAAGCAAGGAAAATTCGGAAAGATGTGAAAGCAATTGAGCGCCTATTATTTCTACTTTCCCTTAAGGTTGCAAATGGCGCAGCTCATTTAGTTGATTATCTGTATGAAATAAAAGGTAAATTATTTGCAATTGAGGAGGAAAAGGCTGAAGGCGCCAAAATAAGATCTAGAGCTCAAATGTACGTAGAAGGAGAAAAAAACTAAATATTTCTGCAACCTCAAACGATTTAGAGGTGTAGAAAAATTGATTAGAAGTTTACAAGTAGATCACCAAGTACTTAGCTCCTATTGATGAGAAAATAGCGTAAGATCTGCTTAATAATATTCAAGATAAGTTACTTCCTTCATCAGTTGATATATGTGAACAGACCTTAGGTTTTGATGAAATAACAAAATCCCTTAATACAATGGAAGCTGGCAAATCACCAGGAGGTGATGGGCTTTGTGTAGAATTTTAACAAACATTCTGGCATCTTATTGGTAAAACATTCCACGAAGTTGTCAGAGAAATCTTTCATCGAGACCATCTTTCCGAGACAATGTCACAGGCATATGTACGGTTAATATACAAAACGGTGATCGCAGTGATCTGAAGAACTATAGACCCATTTCACTCCTTGGAATCAATTATAAAATTACATCCAGAGCTCTGTCATTAAAGCTTGGTGGTGTGCTGGCAGATGCAATAAATCCTGACCAGACTTGTTCAATTCCAGGAAGATCTCTTTTAACTAATGCATTGATGATTTGCGACGTAATTCAACTAGTGGAAACGGATAATATTCATGGAGCAATTGTCGGATTAGACAATGAAAAGGCATTTGATCGACTGGAATGGGATTTTTTATTTATGTCGTTGAACCACATAGGATTTGGACCAAATTTTATCAAATGGGTCCGAATATTATATAGAAATATTTCCAGCAGATATATTGTAAATAATTACGTTGGTCAACCTGTAGCATTAGAGCATGGTGTTCGTCAGGGTTGTTCTCTGTCACCACTCTTATTTGTGATAACCATGATATCCATAGGTGCAACATTAAGACAAGATATCAACTTTCAAGGTCTGAGCATACAAGGCATAGAGAAGCCTGTTAAAGTGTCTCAATATTGTGACGACACCGCTGTCTTTGTAGGACATGATCATGACTTTGATAGATTGAATGTCATCTTACAAAACTTATAAAAAGCAGCTGGTCTCAAAATAAATAAAGACAAATATGTTAGCTTATTTTAGGGTCCTTGGAAAACAAGAACTGACCAGCCAATGGATATCACTTGGACAAGCAATTCAATCAAAATCCTAGGAATCCACTTTAGCAAAAAAAAGACGTTGGTTCTCGAAATTGGTCATTGCCAAACTGAAGAAGACAATTACAATGTGGCGTCATAGACACCTGACAATTTTTGGACGAGCTTTAGTTTTAAATAGGTTAATCTTGTCACAGATATTTTATGTCTCCTCTGTGGTGCATATGCCAAAACATATTGAACAAGAGATTAATAGAATTGTGTTTGACTTTTTGTGGGAAGGAAATACACATCTTGTCTCACAAAGAATATGTACAAACGATAAACTTCAAGGAGGTCTAGCTATTCCAGACATCAGGAATAAAAGTATTTCATTGTGATTGAATTTTTTTTAATGATTTGATCCATAGTGACAATCAATGGGCACAGATATCTCGATGCCTCATTGAAAGATATGTGGAACCTTTTTCAGCAAAGTCGGTTTTTTGGTCTTCTAAACCACCACCAAATTACACACGCATTCCTTGTCCATATCTGGAGGTTGAAAAAGCATTAGATGTTTTGTGAAAATGGAAGACTCGCCATTATACTGGGAACATGCACTATATCAACAACTTTGGGGAAATGATAGAATACTACATAATGGTGGGGTTCTATACTATTTCTCATTAGCTAGACATGGATTAAAATAGTTCTCTGATCTTGTTAGTGCAACCATGCGTGAATGGAAATCCATACATGAGATAGTACAGACAACCCAGCTTCGATCAATCGATGCACAACACCTTTTAAAGCGGTTGCAGGTAGCCATTCCTAGAGAGTGGTTTCATCTACCCAAAGCATCTATGACTGATGAAACACCAAGACTTATGCTAAAATATTGGGATAGAATTTTCACATGTTCCGTAAGATGCAAGTATTGGTATCACATGTTAAAGCTACAAAATGCGGCTATTCCAAAGGCAATTGCTGCTTGGGAAAATTCCACTTATTTCCCGGTAAATTGGAATGATGTGTGGTGCAATATTCATTCATCACATATCCCTAATAGAGCGAGAGATGTTGTTTGGCGATTAATCCATAGAAGGCTATGGGTAGGCTCTCTCCTCAAGAAAGTAGGAATTACTGAGAGTGACAAGTGTTCATTGTATTTAATAGCAGAGGAAACACTCGTCCATTTATTTGTGGATTGCATTGTTATTGTTCAGTTTTGGACATACATCAAACGTGTTTTAATTAAGTTTGATGCATCGCAGTTCCAAATTGCACCTACCGAAATACTGTCTCATGACCTTTCTGGATATAACGTAAATAATGATGTTAAAGAAATTGCATTATTTTGCCTTAGTTTATGCAACTGGAGCATTTGGAAATACCGTTGCTCTAGTGCCTACAATGTACATGACGATCCTAGCACCATCCATTTTACGAAATGAAAAAATAATTTTGATTTCTCGCATGCATATTGTCTACAATGTGAATACCATGCATCACTGAAAGGAAATAACCTCCATCGATTTAAAGTCAAGTGGTGTAGAGGCGAGAGGGTTTCCATTGGTTCTGGGCTATTAGTTATTTTGAAGATCGTGTAAAGTTGAAATATGTAATGGAAAAATGGAAAAAGACAAATTTACAGATTCAATGCAGCTTAACAGTTCCTTAAAACCTTTTCAGGACAAAATGATTTGGGCGTGATTGGACTGGATTGGAAAACAAGACAGCAATGCCTTCCTGTCCAGTTACGTTCACAATGGATTTGTTGCTAGGAAACATGTTTTTCACTAGATTTCGTGTTGTTTATTTCAGTATTTGAGGGTGTGGACGCTGTTGCTGCATGATAGCAACAGCTTCCGTTCAAATTGGCTTTACATTTTCAACAACCACAAAATTAACCTTGAAAATGTCATGATTAGTAATTCAAATAATGTTTATAGTCAACCACACGGTTTACAGGAATGTTAATGTTTAGTATCATTTGTCCTGGGGTAATTTTCAAAACGTCCATTCAAAGTAAATTGACTTGGCTTTTTCATTTTATGTTTTGTAATTTACTGTAATCATGTATTCGCAGTAGCCAAAATATTCATACTAAGGTAATTTTTGAAACAGTTGTGAAGATTCATGTGTGTACACAATTGCATCAGGGTATTTTGTAATAAACATAAATTAAGTGGTCCATATAAATTTCTTTGTATGAGCACCGTTTCGTTGCTTTTATAGCTTTGCAATGATATGATTCATATAATGTTGATAAATATATATATTTTTTTGTAGAATTTATTTCTACATAACACTGATGTATACCTTGTGTTAATTACTTTCCCTACATTTTAGTGTTCTTTGTCAGTAAATAAGTAGTAGTAGTCGTAGTAGTAGTAGTAGTAGTAGTAGTAGTAGTAGTAGTAGTAGTAGCCGTAGAAGTAGTAGCCGTAGTAGTAGTAGTAGTAGTAGTAGTAGTAGTAGTAGTAGTTGTAGTAGTAGTAGTAGTAATGATAGTAGTAGTAGTAGTAGTAGTAGTAGTAGTAGTAGTAGTAGTAGTAGTAGTAGTAGTAGTAGTAGTAGTAGTAGTAGTAGTAGTCGAAGTGAACGCACGCGTTTATTTAGCTCTGCAATTGCTGCCCGAATTTGCTAGTTTCCAGCGCGATTGTGTAGATAAATTGTATGCATATATTTCGTATTAGTATTTCCTTTAAAACTTTATGTTTAATTTGTAAATTCTTGTCTTGGTTGGAGCGGATTTTGTGTCTCCATTTTCTAAAGGCACTCCTCTTAGCTGGCGGTTTCAGCCATTTTATAGGGCTCCTCTTACTGTGGTCAATGTAATACCTTGCTCCTCACGCCAGTATGCTATTTCTATAGTTCATTGGCTAGCGCATTATATTTGGCAAGATCGCTTGAGTGAGTGGATTTAATTCCTTTGTCATTTGTAAGCGCAAGCCTAGTACTTTGATTATATAAATCTTTATAGTCAGTTGGCTGTCCCCGGTCAACTCGAACAGACTAACAAATATATGTCTGTAATATGTTAGTATGCATTAGGGAACCACCTTAATCGGTTAGGTGTTAGTGAACCACTTAGAAAGGGGGTCAAACTAACAAATATACCACTGTACTCTCTATTCGTATATTTGTTGGTAGACGTCAGGGTTTCAAAAGGGGACACTATTTATTTAGTGTTTAGCTCTTTTCCCGACGTCTTGGTGTTATATTCTTGTATTATATATTGTAGTAGTATGGGTTTCCTCTTTTTATAAAACACCATGGCAACCTATAAGCGTACCCTAAGCCTTAAGATAACAACTAAGGGGTGGGGTGTCACGGCTATCGACGTGTATCATGGGTTAAGGGACGTCGTTGGCGCGGGACCTGCTGCTTTGCAGGGGCTTATCAATGTTTCTAAAACTGTATGGAATGTAACAGTGTCAAATGAGGGGGTCAAGAAAAAGCTTCTAGAAGATGTTCTTATTGTAAAAGGCGATGTTTGTAACGTAGAGGAAATCGAGTCAGATAGGTTGCTAGTGAAGACGAAAGTTCCACTAGAAATTCCAGTTGACAGAATCATGAATGAACTCAAGAAGTATGGCAAAGTGCAAAAGATTGAACGGGAAACGTATCCCTTATTTCCTGGTGAATGGTTCAAATTGCCGAAAGCGCGCAGCAACAGAGATATGTTGCAACCAACATTAGTATTTAAGTCAGAGCATATAAAATGCAACATGGCATCTAGAGACCGGTATGAACTGCTAATGCAAAGTCGGAGACAGACTCCCATTGCAGTTAGGCATTGGAACAATTTAATATGCTCGCCAAAGAACTGGAAAAATGCCTGGAAAGCAATACATCTACAGTGTCTACCAGCAAATGCACGGGACCTGGCATGGCGATTACTCATCGAAGCCTATGGGTCGGCCATCTGACTTATATGTGCAAAATAACAAGTACAGACCGGTGCTTATTATGTAATACTGAGGAGGAAACAATAGACCATCTGTTTACACAGTGTTGTATAGCTACAGGCCTTTGGGTATATATCAATATGCTCCTTGATAAATTTAGAATCAATGTGAAATTAATGGCTGAAACAATTATGTTCAAAGATTGCTCAACTATCGGATGAATCGTTAATAACAAGGATAAAGAATTGTTAGTAACCCTGATATCTGTAGGAGTGTAGGACATTTGGAAGCATCGGTGTTCAGAGGCCAGAGATAAAACAGGAAACAACCACCAAAGAGCCATACAAGCTATATTTCGATCATTGTTGATAAACTGCATTCATTGTGAATTTTACAGGCTAGTGGAACATGGAAAAGAAAGTAGATTTAAAGATGTATCGTGCAAAACTGGACTAGTATCAATTGAATACGGTTATCTAAAAATATCAGAAGCATAATTTGTGTAAGCTAAAACACTAGCTGCTTGTTGTATATTAATGTATATGTAAGGGAGCTAATCGTATGAATTGTATGTCACAATTTTATGGACGTTGATTGGATAGTGGCGATCGAAAGTGTAAATTGTCAACTTTCTGACGGGAGTTCTAAAGCCTAATTTTTTAACGATTTCCTAGAAGAATTTATGGGGAATATATTCCTTAAAAAGTTTCAGTCCCCTTACATGGTTCGAAGGGTCAAATTTGATCTACAGGGCTTTAGTAATTATAGGATTTTTCAATATTTGCAATCAGCCTTTAGTAGAGTAATGAAGAAATATGCAACGAACGAGTGATGAAATTCAAAATCAAATGTTTACTTTCTTTCTTTATAATGTACAATATTTATAATTCTAAATAATACCTAATCCTAAAATTATCCTATATGTAATGGTCCAAAATTTTGAAGAAGTTGACAAAACCTTTAATTTTTCATTAACTTAAATTCCTTTCATTGATAACTTGACATCCAAACTTCCAGTGTCCAAATTTTATTGCATCGATTCACTGACTGATCAATGACACCATCTCTGCTCGGTACAGTATTGAATTTACATGAGTAAAATTTCTCCCCTCACTGACCCCCGGAATATACAGGACAAGAATGTCAGGTCCGACACATCACCGCTTCAGCATTTTATTACCCATCACGCAACAACATACGCCTCACCCCGTCACACACGTCTGCGGCTATCTCGTTATCCAGTGGCTCATCTTCAGTCACAACTGATTGATCGAATTAACGGATTGATGTTGTCTGCTGACAATTGTTTGTTCAAGTGCCCCTACATCGCACTCACACCTTACCATCTCAACTCTCACCCGAAATCGACACCTGTCAATCAATCCACCTACACATCACTAACATTCCAGCCTTTTGCCAATCTCATTTGCATATCAAAACCCGAGCTTGACGAGGAAGGAAAAAACCTGTTTAACCCCTTCACCCACAGACACTAAAATCTAACACATTCCTACGTTAGCGACATTACACATCGCGTGAAGATGTTAATTCATGAATTACCTACGCAATTCATTTACAGGGATAATTGTGATTACAACTTAATCTTAAAAAAACATAGAAACGCTCGTTAAAAAAACACATCAATTATCCTGCCGTAAAAGGGTCATTGACGAGATTGATATTTACACCAAACATAGATATAGACAGGACTAGACCACGCGAGACAGATAACTTTGCAAAAATACAAATGACAAATTTGATTAATTACCTCCCTTGTATTTAACTAACCAAATTAACCCAGCCGTTTTTAACAGTTATCTCCCTTGCACTGTTACCTAACCAGTAACACTCAATGTAATACCAATGAGACACAATGAACTATTTACTCTGTTACATATAGTATTTTATTTTATTTAATTGACTTTATTTTAAAATTGTAATGTCTTAGGAGATGATAATTCTGACGAATAACCTAACCTTGGGAATTGGTATATTTAAACATCAAATGAGCATCGCGTCAATATTCTGGAGGTGATCCGACATTCGAGTTCATTAGATTAACAGAGTATGGCATCTTACATATATACAATTAGCATCCTGTTGTAAATGTGTACTGTAGGTGTATTTGTTCCAGTGTAAATTGTAAAAACTTACAATGAAGTAAATTTAGAATGTGAACCCAAAGCGCCATCTATGTAGCCATAGTTTGTATACTTTTGCTTTGTGCATTTTATTACATAAAGGCCACTACATCCGCCGGGCATTTAAGAATCGGCTAACTGGCGTCAATGAGTGACTTTTTCTTACTTATTGACGAATCACCTCACCACTTGTTGGCGAGCTGCACTCGCCATTTGGCCCTACTACTATACGGTGTGCTACGTTAAACTACATATGATCTACTTAGCCTGCCGGTCATGAATCGGCTCAATGCCATCAATGAGTAGCAGTAACTTACTGCTAATTATTGATGAGTCGCTTTACCACTTGTTGGTTAGCTATGCTCGCCATTTGGGCCTACTACTACACGGTGTGCAAATAGTAATGACTTTGTTGAATCATGTTATGTTATCAGCTCTTTATTAATTGTGTTTTCTATGTAGTTATGCCACGGTTGTGGTATATGATAATAGAGTATTTTAGCTTGCACTGTTTTGATATGTTAGGATTGTATTGTTATTCTATTAATACAGCCTGCTATTTCATCCGACTTTTATGGGGGTTTGCGAGCCTTTTTTAAAGGAGTTCCTCCGTGAAGTGTATCCGACTGCGTCAGCGTCGGATTTTCAAAAAAGAAAAAAAAGCAGTAGTAGTAGCAGTATTTACCACATAGCGTAACCACTAAGTTAGTATCCCAAATATCTGGATGCCCAAAGTACTTTTCAGGGCACCGGGGTACACAGGTCAAAGCTACTTAAGAGTCAATCCACATTATGTGGAACAAAAATTAGCAATTTTTTTAATCTTTAGTAATACTTCAACTAGACGCTAGTGTACCCCGCCCATCTCTATCTAAGCTCCACCCACACCTCGCTCGTTTAGCGATAGATCGAACCCTACCTCCCTGACTATGAATTTCCAGAAAACAATACAGGTAAGCTGTTGACTATTTTGAAACTAATTTGACTGGTTGCTGGCAGCAACAGCGTCCAGTCAAATTAGTTTCAAAATATTCAACAGAAAAGTTATTAAGTAGTAAAGATACACAATTAGTACAACTTGACGGACTATTAGGCGTTAATGACGGATACGTCATTCATTGATTGTGACGCAAACCTATATATGACGTAATTTACTATGACATATTATTCTTGACTGCCAGACTGGTGTCCTCCATATTCACGATTCCCGGTAGATAAATCGCATTTTGTGAAGTGCATATGCAAACATAATGCCGGTGTTAGGGCATACAATAAAGGACATTTCTTTCTACAGGTAGGCTATGTTGAAATAAATAGATAAGCACATAGATCAAGAAATTCGAGTACATATTAGCAGGAATGTTCCTAGCTACTGCATAGCTGCAGAACAACTCAAACAGGTGAATCTCTTCAGGAAGGAAGCCAAGAGCTTACCCATATACACTTATTAACAGCAGACGTGGTCAGTGACAAAACCCTCCCTCTGCCTGGCGGGGAGATTAACTAATGGGTAGATCTTCTGGCATCGCTGCACGTTGCGTCACCAGAAATATTACTTTCCAGTCATTTCGGAAATTGCGCTTGTATGGCGCGATCTGTGTATCACATGTATACTCTTGTATGTATGATCTTGTACATATGTAAAACCTTCACGCAACTCAAATTTCCCAGAAACAGACTTTCTGGAAGGGCTTCTGGGCAAAGATTAGTGTAAATAGTACTGATGGCCTCATAATAGGATGTATATATATAATTCCAAATAGTACCACAGAAAACAATAACCACCTGCTCAGCCTCTTAAAGGACGTGTGCCATGGACATCCCTCACACTTACTAGTAATGGGTACATTCAACATTCGGCATATCGACTGGCAAACATTGAACACAAATGACGACGATTCAGCAACATTTCTAGAGTGAGTCCGAGATTGTTACCTCTTCCAACACATTACAAAACCAACACGTGACAAGCCTTCGCTCCTAGACCTCATTTCCACTAATGAAGAAACCATGATTCCTCATGTCAATTACCTAAGGCCACCAGCAAAAGTGATCATTCAATTTTGCAGTTTAACTTCATATACTCACGCTTCCAAGAAAGAGCACCTACACTGAAATATTATTATGATAGAGAAAGTTATGAACAAATGAGATGTGAGTTAAACATTGACTGGCAAGAAGCATTTACGCACTGCAAAGATGACCCAAATCAACAGCATGAAATTCTACTATCACTCAGCAAAAAGGCACGCGATAAACACATACCACATACACAAACAAGTAGGAAGCGGAATACTAAGAAGAAATAAAATCTAGACAAGAAATCACTCATACAAATAAAATATAAACAACCCTATCGAAACGCTACATGGAAACCCGAGATGGCAAACTCTAGCATGAATACTGCAGACCAAGAAACAAAGTAAGAAATCTGACCAACAAAATATAGAAGCAAATAGAAAATAACATAGCAATGGAAGCAAAGACAAATCCAAAAAAATCTGGTCATACATAAACAACAAAATGAAGACCAAGAGCGGCATCACAGAATTGAAGAAAGAAGACGGAAAGTTAGCCACAACAGACTCCAGAAAGGCAGATATCGTGTCAGATTTCTTCAGCAGAGTTTTCATCATTGAACCAGAAGGCGAAACTCCATCACTTCATGACAGAAAGTATGAGACAGTATTAGAGAAAACAACTCTTACCAAAGAGATAATCCGGAAGAAATTGGAAGCTTTAAATATTAGTAAACGCCAGGGCCCTGATGATCTGCGTCCAAGACCCATTCAGCATTATCTACAGCGTGTCGCTCCAATCAGGCAAACTCCCAGACATCGGACTGACAGGTCAAATTAGTGCCATATTCAAGAAGGGCGACAAACAATTAGCAGCAAACTATAGACCACTGAGCCTCACCATCGTAGTATGGAAAACAATGGAATCCATTCTCAAAGACACTATAATAACGCGTATGAACAGAAAAACCCTTTCAGTAACCAACAGTATGGTTCCATATCGGGGCGCTTCACAACTCTCCAGCTCCTTACAGTTTTTTACAAATCCTCTCAAATTTTGGACAATGGTGGCTCACTAGATGCGATATACCTAGACTACATGAAAGCATTCGGCAAAGTACCCCATAAACGTCTCATAAGAAAGGTATCGAGTCACGGCATACATGGCGATATACTAAATTGGATTAAAGCTTTCCTGTCAGATCGAACACAGAAAGTAACCATAAATGGACAATCATCTAGGTGCCAACCAGTGACTAGTGGTATCCCACAGGGAAGCGTGTTAGGCCATATATTATTCGGACTATTCGTAAATGATCTACCTGACATTATATCCTCATCTACATACTTATTTGCAGATGACACTAAACGTTTCAAAGACACAGAGTCTGATACTAAGGCTATGTAGAATGACCTTGATGCTCTACAGCAATGGACTGATACCTGGTTACACAAAATCCAACCTGAGAAATGCAAGTATATGTCGATTGGTAAATCAGACCATACTCAGGATTACAAACTAACGGATGAAAATGGTGATTTTTGTCGGGTACAGAGCTGCCATGAAGAAAAGGGCCTTAGTGTACTATTCGACCCAAGCATACAGTTCTTCAACCACGTCAGTGCAAATGTCAACAGTGCAAATAGACTTGTAGGCCTCATTAGAAGATCATTTCTCCACATCGACCTGTACATATTCAGTAAATTATTTAAATCAATTGGCCAACCGGTACTTGAATACGCCTCTTCTGTGTTGTCACCAATCATTAAGAGAGATATGGACCTGATAGTAAATGTTCTCCGTCGTGCAACGAAACTTGTTCCAGGAGTAAAAGACCTTCCTTATGGTAATCGACTCAAGTTATTAGATATCCCATTAATGAGACAGATTTGTACGCGGTGACATGATCGAATGTTACAAGATCTTTAGTGAAGTGTACGACCCAGCTGTGTGTAAAAACATTCTCGTGATATCAACTACTACGAGCACCAGTGGACACCCGCTAAAACTGTCCAAATCCCACTCAAGAACAAAACTAAGACAGCACAGTTTCACTCAGCGAGTCGTTAACACACGGAACGCACTACCATCGCACATCATTTCAGCGCCAACCCTCAGCACATTCAAATCAAACCTAAACGCACACGTCAAAGCTACAGACAGCATGTACGACACTGAGCGCTAGAAGCAGCGCGGAGATATGGGCTTATAGTCCAGCAGGATATACGACCATAAATCATCCTAATGCATCCTAATGTATCACTGACGCTGTGCATGTGCAGCTGTTACAGCTGGACATCTGCGAGGGCAGGTCTGTATAAACTTGGTGCCTGTCACCGCAGCCACCTTCGTCCTCTAACCAAAATTCGGTGGCCAGGCGGTACAATCTCCACACCACGCGTTATACGATATGTGCAATACAGTCACACTACACTACAGGACTTGCTTTTGGGGCCAGTATCAATGAATGACACACGACACAAGCGCACAGAAAAGCTTGCAATTTACCAACCTCTACCAAGCTTGTAGAGGACGCCACTGAACAAACCTCCTTAGTGTGCTACGTACCGATCTAAAAGAAGCCGGACTGTGTACACTGCCGACCATGAAGAGCTTAAAGGAATTAAGTAGGACAAGAAAGGACTGATTGCAACTGTAGGATGTTTTCAAACTATTGCGGCTGCAGAACACAGTATATAATCATCATCAATCGTCATCATCATCGTCGTCGTCGTCATCATCGTCATCATCATCATCACCATTATCAACCCTCACCACCACCACCACCACCACCACCACCACCACCACCACCACCACCACCATCATCATCATCATTATCGTCGTCGTTCATCATCATCATCATCATCATCATCATCATCATCATCATCATCATCATCATCATCATCATCATTTATTGCACCATGTTGCAATCAATTGTTATCTATAGACCTTGCATTGCAAGACGCAGCATGTTTAAGAGAGCCAGTGCCAGATAATAGATGTCTCGAAATGTGTAAAATCAATACGGTTAATTTTAAAATAAAGCACACTTGTATCATATCATCTCCTCCTTTGATCTTGAAATTGTGAAATGTTGACAGGTAACTGTAATTATTTGAAATGTACATGTTCTTATTTAACTTCGCTGTCAGAGTGTTCCATTGTATTTACACACTGTGAGACTCATGTACATCACGGGCGTGTTCTCCTTGTTGGAATTCATCAGATTGGTGAAGCATTCGAACCCGCAACCTTTGGTGTACGAGTTAACCGAATGACTAGAGGACCATGGGTGCCACATTGTGTGTAGCTGACTGATAGATTATACTTAGACACCTGTCAAACCAGCGTTGATTATGCACACACGGTGTGCCAATACATCTTTACTCTGCACGATATCACGCAGAGAAAGCGCGTTTATCCATCCATGATTCCAATTATGTTTTCATAGGTTTCGACATTTTGGGTCAACTTATGCATCAGAGGTAATGAGTTCTAATCTTGCGTTTAGCGGAGGAGCCTCAAAACTGTGAAACGGGTTATAATTCCACAATACAACTTAACCACATCTATCCAATTATCTATATACCATTGCTTTTTCAGTCTCAATCTTCGGCCAACACTGGGAGACTGACGAAATATCCACAGAAATGCAGTACAAAGCTGGTACCACCCATGGAATTACCGCTACTGTTGGTCTTCACATCGGTATTCGTGGTATTAATATCACGCTGAAAGGTTTGTACTGGATGTTACTACCTTACTCCGTCATGCTAGTAACACCCAGATATACGCAACTTACTGGGCCGATGCTGAGCCGATGCCGTGCCGATACTTATACTTTTAGTATCGGCCTGCTATCGGCCCAGAATCGGGCCAGTAAGCTGCGTTATCAAATCATCTCTCCGGCCCTGATTTCATAGATATATTCGTTCTGTCTATTTCGAGTTCTCTGATTCTCTGCCTGAGGTAGCAATGTCTTCCAATCCAATTAGTTTCAAAATATTCAACAAACCATTCTTAATAACTAACATTGTTCTGTTTTTGTTTTGGAAAACTCCAACTTATTTCTGAGCTCAACTGTACCAGTAATAAAGTAAATCAATGGTTATTTTACAACAAATCCATATCTGTGAATTGGTATCTATTGAAGATGGCCATAGACAGTGCGTGTGCGTGTAAGCCTATGAACTGATCACATGGGTTCAAAAACCAAACAAGATAGTCGATTATGTCTTCGGGAGAATTCTAACGGCACAGTTTCACCCAGCGATCGACGAATAGACGCACACAGAAAAGAACGTAAGCTCTCGTAAGTTTGTTAGGTCGAATTTTGTCCTGTCGTGTGTTTCGTCTTGTTTCTTGGTCAATTAAGCTTTTTTTTTAATATTAACTCGGGGTTAATATGCCGCTTTCAATGTCCGGATAAATAGCTGAAAATTTAAGACTGAAAAAAACTTTTGCAGTTCTTACAAATTATGGAAAATCAAAACCAGTGTGCTAGTATATTGGCTAGCGTCTGGAAAATGGAGATTGTGTCAACAATTGGGACCGGAAATCAACTATTGTGCGCTACTCGGCTGGCAAACTGTATAGATCATTGAAATTCGGTCCGGGAATAGCGAATGCAAATCTGGGTTTTGGATAAACACTGGGTAATAATATGGAATTTTCTTCCGCAGCATGTGTATACACCATCCTAGATTTTTTAACATTTCGGCTATGTCTCTACTTTAGTATACTACACGGATTATACAATGTAAGCTGCTGAAATACTTATCATTATCCGATCACGTGATTACAGGAAACCCTTCCATACTGGGTCCAGTATGGCAGAGTTCACTATGGAAAGAAGGTCGCGTAATATAACACATTTGTTATGCCAAATAGCTTTTCTGTCCAAAAGATGGCTTACGACCACCTGCCTGAAAGAACCACCAACATTTGGCCCCCGAACACATGTGTCCGTCCAAGACATGTGTGACCTTATAAAAACGGTGGTATGTGTTTACAGGAGATCCGGAGCAACAGTTAAACGAGACCATTAACTACAATGAGCACTTTAGCTGGGAGTGGCCTCAGGGGAGACTTGGATTCGGCCCATTTGGTAGGTATTTAGCTCCAGTCCTTGGAGCGTATGAATGAGATCTGAAATGTAGTGTTTAAGCCATTAACACTACACAGTATTTACACCACATTCCATGCAATGAAATAAATATGATCATACACGAGCCGCACATAAACACAACTATTAACATATATTAACATCTAAATTTATTGGTTTCACATTTGACTAAATTAACAGATTACCACGAATGTTATCCCGACGAAGGTGGTTTGTTCATAATGTGTATGCTGTAGACTATGTTTTTTAAAACTGATTAGTGTCCGCAGAGTGATTCCCCACATCGATGGAGGGGTGGGTGGTGAGGCGTGGCTGATTCTACAGTTGAGAATCCGGATCCATCTGCCAAGTAAAATCATAGAATCAAGATGCGCCCAGTAAGTTTGCCTTCCATTTCGCGAGGTGTATTTTGTTATTCATCTTTCTGCGAACGTAAGAAATACGTCGCAGATTCTGTGGATTCAGATTCATGGTTTAGGAATTATCTATTGCCCCATGTCCACCTGGGCAGCCATGATGTATCTAGTGGATGTCGCAGTAACGTATACATTAAAGTTAACTAACCTCATCTCTTGATAGTTATACACAGGTGATTTAATATGCCACTCATAAACTATGCAGGTAGTTTTAAGCTTTTTATCATGCCGCTACGGAAAGATATTCAGGCTTTAGTAGTTACGTGTTGTTACATTTCTACAGCTTATGATGGCTGTCATGATTTACTTTTCAACCAATCAGAAAAAGCCTACCGTGTCTGCCTCGGTATGTACACTCTGTCATAGAGGCGTCAGATATAGTTTGGCAATGTGGTATAAACGCAATAATACAGCTAAGCTGTTGAATATTTTGAAACTAATTTAACGGGAAGCTGTTGCTGCCATAGCCAGCTACAACTTCCAGTCAAATTAGTTTTAAAATATTCAACGATATGAGTATTACATAATAAAGAATGTAATCCATTGGCACTTACATGACCTCACCCACTGCGGCTTGAGGAGACAAAATGGTGTAGATCACCGTTCAATATTTATGCGATATTACAAAGCAGATAATTGCGATAGAGAAACGGGAATGTGGCAGGATATGAATGATCTGGAATCTATAAACCATAATCTACAGGTCATAATCAACATTCGAGATAAGATTAACATCCCTTTATTTTCAATGTGTCCAGCAACTTTCCTGTAAGGCTGATTTCTAGGTGATATTCCCCGGGTTGTCTTTACGCTGCATATGTTCCATGTTCGCTGTATTTAGCCATACACGCAAAAGGGTTTCTCGCATGTAGGAATAGCATATTTCTCCACTTCTTTTATTCAAAGCTGGTCGTTTCAATCAGGAATTCCGAGCGGCTCAGTATCGTGGCTTGCCGTATCCCATTCTGTGGATATCGGAGTACTTCACGCTGGATGGTGAAGGGATCCGATGGGGTCGTTTCTATCGCTGGAATGGATGGTACATTCATATGCTTCTCTGGTAAGTTGTACGTATATTGTGTGCTCATAGCTTCAGACGCCCAAGTGATGTAGTCTTACTTGGACATCTCCTCTCTGTACCTGTCCATGGAGGGGGCTATTTCTAGTCATGCTCATCTCAATTCTAGCTAAACCCCAACCACTTTTACGCGTGTTAATATCGATTTAAAACTCGGATACTTGAATTATCAGAATCTAAATTTCAAGGTAACTATGCACGTCAGCTGTTGATTATTTTGCAACTAATTATTTGACCGGGGGTTGGTGGATATTGCTGGCTATTGCCGTAACAGCTCCCAGTCAAATTAGTTTCAATATTTTTAACAGACGGTTTAGTAAATTGTAAATTCATCAACAATACACACTTCCTAATCTTCGTGACGGACTATGCGATTTTCCTAACGGAGATACACATCATTTGCTTGTGATGCCATCTAACATGAGACACAATTGATTATGACGTCGGATAGTTGAGTGGCAGATCTGATCCCTCCATTTAAATGAAAGAGGTCACATTATGTGAGCACGTGACTCTGATCTATCATCAAATGTATGTATGATTACTGTATTCTGCGGCTGTAGTAGTAGAAACATCCTACAGCTGCAATCAATATGTTGCTTGTGCTCACTGTGTCTTGTCCTCAGGCAAAATCTTTAGCTTCCTCAGGCCCATTCTTGACATGAGTGTACCGAGTCCTGCTTTCTTGAGGTCACCTCGTAGCACACTTAACAGTTTCTGCAATGACGTCCTCTCCTGGCTTTTCATTTGCTGACTCCCACTACGGCTAATTCCAAGACTCTCTATGCAGATGCGTCTTCTGCCATCCTTAGCACATGTCCAAAGGTGGACCATCTTTCCTGAGCGACTGTCACGGACAGCAGCGATGTGTCACACATCTTACATGTTGCATCATTGGGAATTATCAATCAGATATGCACCCAGTCAATCGCCATCTGACGTCACATCCATACAGGGCAGATCAGAAATAACTTAGAATCTTGCCAAGCTAAATAAAACGTAAAGGTGAATAATTTTAGCATAATTTGGTTGGATGCCATTGCTCCCTTAGGCAAGAATGTTTTCCAATCCAATTACGTTCAAGAACATTTCTTGCATCGTATTTAAAACCGTACTAGCTCAGATGTCTCTGTTTTGTTCTGGAAACATTTTAACTTATTTCTGACCTGCATTGCATCTCGTGTAAGTGTGTTAGTGAATGGCGGAATGATTGCTTGAGAGATCGCATCTGTGGCTTCCTTGTGGACTTTATCCTAAAACAATAACATAGCTGCATCTATATCCCTGTAGGACCGCCTTTGCCACGTGGATCCTGACAAATATGTTCCTGTTCATCTTGGTGAGGTATGGAGGGTACTGCCTGATGATCACCGGAGGGTGTATGCTTATCGCTAATATTATCTTCGGAGGGCACAAAAATCAACTACCACTGCACATACCATTTAAATCTGACGCCGTGCTGCGGCCGCAATTTGGATGGACATTCTACCTATGCTTATTCACAGGTGTGTATTGGTTACCAGCCCTCATGGTGACGATAGCGGGTGAAAGGAAGGGAAGATGATGATGATGTTGGTGGTGGGGTGGTGGTGGTTATAGCGGAGAAGGCGACGACAACAACAGCCATAGTAGCACGCCAATGACCCCGACGCGAAACACGCTGTCGACGATTAATGACCGTTGAATCTGCTCCCCTGAGTAATCTCTACTAATGCAACAGGGCGAGTATGTAAGAAGATATTCAATAAGCTTAAATACGTTTATTGCAGAAAACAAACATATGTCCATCTCATATCCTGTGTCAGGCCTATTGTATTCTGGAAATTGAATCAGTAACACCCTCCCCCCCCCCCCACCTCACCCACACACAAACCCTCCCACCCCCACCACAAAAAAGGGTATCGGAAAACTTCAGAATTGTTGCAAAAACAACGTAAAACGATGTAAATCAACGTGCACAACGTAAAATGCTAGGTTGGCCAAAGAGATGACAAAACTAAATCCCAATAAACTATATTTAGTCCAAACTTTGAATTCTAGCGATGCAATTGTTTACATTTGTTCATTTTTAACAGGAATTATTTCGGTTATTTTGGGATGTGTGATATTTATCCTGAGCCTGAGGAAGCATGATTGGATGGCTGCATTCTTTGGAGTGGATCCGTTAACAGATGATGACGACATTCCAATAGGTATGTGTATTACCCATTGCTCACTAACGCTTGAGTAACGCAATTTCAAAGCAAGTATACACTCTACTGGTAGAGTTGAGTGACAGAGCGACTGACCGACAGACCGACACAGTGACTGACCAACTGACCCACCGACCAACACACCAGCCGACCGAAGTAAATGTTTAAAGTAAAAATAACCATGTATCCAGTATGCCTCTGTGTAGATGTATACCTGTTAGTTATATCTATAGTCGGTAGAGGGATTCAAGAAGGAGCGCACCTCCCACATAGAAGATATATTGATAGTAAGCTTGCACGATTATGTGATTAAATCGAAAATCGCGATTATTTTTTAGATCGTGAAGTTATAGTAATCAACCGAGGCGGATTAATCGAGTAATCACGATTATTTTACAATAATCGATCATGATCACTTAAAGTAATAATCATACAATCCTAGTCGATAGCTATTTATGTTGTAAAACACCAGTAAATGAGCTTGTCGTGAGAGGAAGGCTCTATGTTCGTTTACAACTAACAGTATTGCTCTGCCGTTATACTCATTCCACTGGTTATGCGCCTAAGCGTTTTCATGTAATTAATTTACGAAGAGTAAGTACAAACAAAACTGTCAGTAGTATTATGACCGCCAGCTCTCTAGCATCGTCCTATCGCACGGTCTCGCCCGCCCACTAACACTCTCGTATCGAGTCCCGTGCTTGCACGCTTTTGATGTCTGCGCTAAGTTCGCTAAGTTCGCGAAACTTCATAAATGAGTTCAGTCAACTACTGCCTAATAAAATTGCTCGGTTATTATCACGCTACTATTATACTGTCAATCACATAGATTGACATTCGTGTCTCGCAAGCTCTCCATCGATATTGGCACGAAGCTATGCCCCTATTTTTAGATTTATAGCCAGATTAAATTAGGCAGAAATCTGATTGGCTACCTGAAAAACGACAGTCAACATATCCAGAAATCACGGGTTTGCAAGTACGGCCTCGAACAGCGAAGCGATGTGAGTGGGCGGCGTATGTTAGTACGAAGGCTCTCTAGCGAAAAGCTGTATCTATAGACATCGACACAATCATCGTCTACGTCATCATTTATCGAAATCTCTACCAATCAACACACGCATTGTGCGGTTTTACATCATCGTTTATGCCATCAGCAAAGTAACATAAGTTCGTTGCGCAGTCTGTCGCTGAGTGTTATGGTTACCCTTTAAAGGTGAGTGTTCACACCAGAATGCTCTAAAATAAAATTATTTAAATTCTATACATTTAGAAGTGTATATTGTATATATCAATGTAATGAAACGAAATGAATCATAGCAAATGATGATTTCATTCCATATAAATTAATATAATTTTTTTAATTGTGAAGTTGAAATAGGGGCGCGTGTCTTTAATTCATTTCACAACTTAAAATTTTTTAAATTAATTTATGCATAATGAAATCATGATATGTTAAGATTTATCTCGGTTCGCGGCATCAAGGGAGATAATTTAGCCCCTCTTGTGTCAACCGCGTCTCAAAGCGCTCAAAATGCGACTATTATCAATTAAGCCTTTAATTTGTAATAGAGTTTTCAAGCAAATTGAAATGTTTGCTCAGTGAACGACCATTTGCTAACTGGAATTTAGGAAAATCGTTTTTAAGGTGGGTTTTTTTTACCGGTTTGACGATTAAAGGGTTAATGGTCTAGAAAATGTAAATTTTTGTTTAGTCAGTAACCGAGCCAGTCATTCTAGCGGTAAATTTTCAAAAATATTCTTCTCTTGGCCTGCAAATGGACAGTTCTCAAGACAACTGTAGAGGAAGTATTGGCTGGTTTTACCATCATAAACCACAAGTTGACACAAGAGGGTCTAAGGCTCGAAAATTGTACACTTTTAACAATTTTATTTCTAAGCGTGCTGGTATGAATACGCACCTTTAACACTCCGTCTGGCCAAACCCGAATTCTGCAGTGATCGTGAGGAATGTACATTTGCAGACCAGGAGAAGACTACAAGATAAATCAGCCAGTCATTCTAGCGCTGCATTTAAAAAATAATCTCTATTGGTCTACAAAGGGTCATTTTCTATGAAATAATACAAAATTTGGAAAGGATTAGATGTATGGGTTAATAAAAAGATACAGTACATCTCGTTAATAAGTTAAAATGTTTCCAAAACAAAAATACATATATGTTAGCTTTGTACAATTTTGAACCCGATGTAATAAATGCTCTGCTGAATATAGCCTACTGTGCTTAATTTGATTGGAATCCATTATTGCCTTAAGCATGTATTCCAATCAAATTAAGTACACAATATTCAACAGTGCATTTTATTGTGTTTGGGGAAGTGGTTACATTATTTCTGTAGTGTATTCTGCATTAGGCTTCCAAGTTTGGGTCAGTGCCTCAAAAACTTTAAAACGTTAATGTTTTCATGACATAGATGAGGGTGTAGCCGCTGATTGAAACGATGCCGATATGAGGATTTTCCTCAGAGGATCGAGTCTTACATACTGGGCCTGTCTCTAAATGTTGGCCAACACCGATACGACTATACGCGACCCGACTCAACTAAATGGTCTTGTGAAATTGTAAAGTTGCTATAGGCAGCAACAGAGTCAGGTTAAATTAATTGCAAAATATTCAGCAGCTTACCTGTATAGTTTTCCGGAAATTGATAGTCAGAGAGTTCAGGGATCGATCCCAATACGGGCGAGGTGCTATTGGAACTTAGGTAGAGATGGGCGGGGAATATCTAAGACTGGATTCTTCCATTATACGACCACCTGTCGGAAGGAACCAGTTTCATTTGGACGCGAAGACAGGTTAGACTGTATTCTCGTTTCAGATGACGCAGCCACAGGTGGTGATTTTGGCAGCGCCACGTCCACACTACCGACCCAACCGACCGGGACCACGCTCAGCGATAACACGCCGCGGAGTGGTAGCAGGGTATCGTTCCCAGATGAAGGGGATGTAACACAGGATGCCATTATCGATGCTCAGGCGAACGATGTCTATCTAAATGTGGACGTAAGATTATTTAAATCTGTGTACATAAGTTAAATACTACTTAACCAGGCGAACCCTACTCACGTCTGAGTGGTTCCCCGTCATTGGTAACATGGACAATCTCCTCCACTCCTTGTCTCTCTCCTCTCCGGGAACATAAATGGCTATCCGAGTTTAAAACCTGAGAAGTTAGCCGAAAGTGTAATAGACGGAAAATAAAACCAGCCTCGACAAGACCTGAACATACAGAGGAATTAGGCCCTCGTCATAGGACAATCAAAACAATAACCATTGAAATAAGTTCGGTCATGGGCTCTGGCCACATGTGAATGAACTAAGCCGAATTACCTGCGCTTGTATACCAACGAGCTGCCGCCCTCGAAGGAACCTTTCCAGGTTTAGCTATGCCTCACCCATCTCTCGCTACGCTCCACCCAGACCTCGATCGACTATCAATTTCCAGAAAACTATATATCTTAGCTGTTAAATATTTTGAGACTAATTTGCCTGGGCGCTATTGCTGAGTATTCAGTGATAAAGACCGACTATATCGAATCATTCATGGCGTCATGCTAATGACGTCACCTTACACGTCACGTAGTTGATAATGACGTCATATGACGGATGGATGAACTTGGAATGGTCAATTAGGTCACTCCGCATCTCTGTATCCTTCCAAACTTCTCCTGCGATGCTACAATGATCCTCAATATTGCTCCTATGTCGCTCCTGAACAGACTCGATGCTTGTCATCTCAAGCCCTCGCAAGCTATCACAAATCACCAATGGCCGTATAGCCTAAGTGGTCATGCGGATAAGTGTAAAAGTAGTGCACGAAAATTGGCACATTGGGATTTTTTAGCATGTTAATTCCAAAAATAAGAGGAGACAAGTTGTAAAACGAGTGCTTCCTGGTCAAAATGGCGGATTTTCAAAATGGCCACCAATTTTACTGATACAGATTTTTCTTTATATATCGATCACATATGAATGGTATTACAAAACGGAAATAGGTGATACGTATTCATAACAGATCAAGATTGCATAATTCTCAAATTAGTAACGGTACAGGCCTATGCGACATGCTGGCTGGCAGAATTGCGCCTGTTTGCACATATATGCTGCACAGACATATAAATGATAACTGATATTGGACTTTTTTATCACGTAAACCATTGAAATTCCTTATTTATAAATCCAATGTGTGCATTTTGGAAACAATGATGTTGTCATGTACAAGAGAAATAAGAAATTTAAGTGATCAACGTGCTACTAAACTTCAACATCATTTCTACTGATTCTGTTTCTTATTATAAAGCTTTATAAATTAGTTTACATCATCTGTACTGTATTGAGCTGATTGATGTTAGTGAATAGTGGTAGTATTATTGATTCAATAAAACTATGCCAAAGTCAATCAGGAACATCAATGTCAAGAGATTTGTCATTGTGTGTTATACATATGTCTGGAAGCTAGTACTGAAGTAGTGGTAGATCTAATGAAGAATATCAATGAAAATAAAGAATAGCAATGCTTGTTATAGATCCACTGGTGTCAGAACTGTTTTGGAGAATTTCCAGATATTAACGAACTTCTATTCCATTGTCCATGAACATTACCAGATTGGACAATGGGTATGATATTGAAACACCTCTTACTAGGAAGAACGCTAAATGGCACAAGACATAAGACCCCTCCTGTAACACACAACACATTGACAGGAGTCAGAAACGAAAAGCCAAACTGGGCATGGCGCATCGTCCAAAGCCTCACAATCTGTTAAAGCTAAACTGCGTGACGCCACGTCATTAGATCCATCAGATGACACTATATTATGCGCCTGTGATATAGTGATAGAACCTGAACAAAAATATCACTGTATAGAGACTGAGACATTGAATGTTGACTACAATGTTCTAACGATGGCCACAGATCTGAATGATGCAAAGTTTCTAGCTAAACCTATTTGGGGTGATGTTGGTTGGTGGATGTGCCGGCTAAAGAGGCTACCTATCACAAGACTTGTATGACTGATCAGTACACAAGGTACAGCAAGTCACTAAATCTCACGATATTACACCAGAATGGAGATGGAGTCATATATCTGCAAAAGAGACTACAACTTCAGATATGTTTTGCCTTTTTCACAATGGTGCCAGTTGATGGAACTCAAGATCGAACAGCTCTGTTACTGGAGCAAAACTCTCCTATTAGAGCTCCTCTTTATGTAGCTTCATCGATCAGAAGGCGAAGGGAATTCAACACGTATGTGGAAGCACTTCGGACACTCATACCATGCATGCCCGCTTTGGACCACTGCCATTATTACAGCTGGCTCATCATTCATGTCTGGAATCTCGTACAGCTGCATGATCATTGCCCAAGTGATTTTTCCAGAATTCTGCAAAGGACATTTCGTGACTTAGAAGACATGCCACACACTTTTAGTGATGGCACATGACCATGTTGATGGACTACTCAATGCTTTGTTCAAAAGTGAAGGAGGTGCAATTTGAATAACCGAACTTGAAGGGGCCTTGTGACCATTGGTGGTAGTTGGACCCGAGTTATCAAGAATTGTAAGCGAGTATGAGGACAGCCATATATCAGGAAGTGAACAAATATCAAGCACACAAAAATCATTTGCTGCTGATGTGAGAAATGTTGCACATATGATTGATAAGATGTGCAACCGATTTGCATATGAAAGTAATGAATTGGTCTCCTTGGATAAGAAAGTAATCATGTCGGAAGAGGTGATTAAAACAATACGAACATAACCAGTTGGCAAAACTCGGTACACGAGTTTTGCTGATGATAGAAGTGGCACACATCTTTCTATGACGCCATAACCAAGAACAACGTAACATCATTCATCTCGTGGAGGACGATGGCATATATTATCAAAATAAAATACGAAGTAGGCCAGGCTAAAAAAAGACCATCAGTTGTTCTCCAGGATGTTAATAGATTGTTAATCCATAGATGTGGGTGTTAGGAATGTTTTTCCAACTTCAAAACCATGCGTGGCCACGATCTCTAGCTAAATAAAATACAATGAACGCGGATCGATTAGATCCCAACCGATCCACAATTATAATCAAATCGTTTAGTAGATATTCGTAATATGTGTTCATGCTATACACACATAAAGAATGTCAGATCTCCATCCAATTGAATTTATTTTGCGATATCTACAAGAGGAATAGCTTGGAATTACATGTCAGATAAAGTCGTGGTCATGGCATAGCCATACAAACATTCCTGGAAACTGGGCAAACTTCATGCGTGTTGATTCAAACAAAGCAGTGTTGTTTACATTCTTGGCAAATTAAATCAGCTCCGTTACTTCCCAGAAGCCAAGATGCCCCTGTCAACAGATGGTGAGGGCATATTGTCGGCATATGAGTTCGATATATCAGCCATCCAGCACTGCACCCATGAAGAAGCAGATTACAGAATGTTGTTGCATGCGTCACACGCATATCAGCTGAGGTATCAACACATCGTCATTCAGGCGACTGACACCGATGTTATGGTATTGACAATAGCTTCAGCTAGTGTCCTTGGTGAATGTGACGTGTGGTTGGCCTGTGGCTATAGAAGCAAGTTTCAATATCTTCCCGGTTATAGTATTGCATCTAAGTTAAGAAGGAAGTGGGCATTGTGATTGCTGTTCATGGATGGTGGTTGTATCATGATGTGATACAGTATCGTTCATCCACAGTGTACGAAAGCATACAGAATGAAGTTTGGCGCTCTTCAGCATCTTGTACCTGTCTTCTACTTATATATATATATATATATATATATATATATATATATATATATATATATATATATATATATATATATATATATATATATATATATATATATATATATATATATATATATATATATATATATATATATATATATACATATATATATATATATATATATATATATATATATATATATATATATATATATATATATATATATATATATATATATATATATATATATATATATATATATATATATATATATATATATATATATATATATATATATATATATATATATATATAGGCATATATACCTAGTGTGCTATTTGAGTGTGATATGGGCGAATTGTAGAGGTATTTTGTGTTACTTTACAATCAGACTTCACCGCTGAAGACTATCAATAAGGGTCGTGAATATGGCAATCGAAAGCTATAGATTCCGATCTCATCTTGGGCTCTGGGGCAACATGCAACACGTGCTGCATACTATGCTGGTAATGGGCAAGCACTTGGGCGGAATTCAAATTTATCATCACCTGCAGAATGGGGATGGACGAGAGACGTCTATGACAGCTGGATCTCCATGTGGAAAACTGCCCCAGAAGCATCACATGCGAGTCCTGAATTTCTCAAATGCATAGGAACACAAGTATTGTGCGTCGGACAGTGATATACAGATATAGTACAGTTATATTCTATGTACGAGACAATATTGCGTGGACTGAGAATCCTTATATTTTATGTGTGGGACAATGTTGTGTGAACTGAGAACCCTTATATTTTATATATGGGATAATGTTATGAAGACTGGGAACAGTAATATGTGACACTATTTTCAAGGGAATGTCTTATAGATGTAATAGTAAGCATAATATTGAACTGTTTCTAGGTATTTCTGAAAATTGATAGTCAGGAAGTTCAGGGGAGCGATGGATCCCAACAGATACCAACACGAGCGCGGTGTGGGTGGAGCTTAGCTAGAGATGGGCGGGGCATAGCTAAAACTGGAAAGCTCCATTGCTTGGAAACACAGTGACACCATTCTTGCCAATAATCTACCAATACATGTACATCCCAGATATTATTTTTTATTATTTGCAGGTGAACGAGCCAGAAAGGCGGCGACATAAACCAGTGGCTGCTGCTCGGTACATTGGAAATAAGAATCGGTTTACAAAGATATTGGCCAAGAGTCAACGACGGCCTCGCAAGGCACACGCACCTCTCCCTCAGCCTCCACCATCGCCGTCTGGAAGCGACTTAGACGCTGGTGCATATGAAGAAGAGCCTGGAATGAATGATGATGATGTGTATGAAAATGCAATGGCGGCACGTGACCACGCAATGAGGTGAGCATTCTTTTCATTATAACTTGCAAATACCATCATTTGACTGAAATGAATGTGCATTGCCACTTCGTGCTTACACGCGAACCTTTATTTGGACAGGTGAGGGGGGGGGGGGGAACACAATACTCGACTGGCTAACTTATCTGCAGAAACCCGTACAAATTTTGAACATGTTGAAAACCATGCAATGTCTGATGGAGTTTGAACCCGCAAGAAAAAACTACAAGGACAGCACAAGATGGGGATTGCCCATTATGCGGAGACAACACATCGCAAGGGCTCTGCAAGGAAAACCACGAGAAACCGCGGTCTGTGGGCAGTAGGTTTTAGGCTCGGTATTCGCATGCGCGAAAATTTTCCATGCGTAACTTTGCGTAAATTGTCTGCGAGAGAAGTTTATTGTAACGTAAATCTATAGGCCTGGTCCCATGCAAGCAGACGCATAGGCGGAGAACAGGTTCATAGGGATCTAGTCAAATAAAGTGTCAGATTGTAATCTGACATAGTCAGCACAATTTTATTTCTGATAAAAATATGTAAATTTGCGTCTATTCAATTTATTTTCAAATTACCACAAGATAATTTAGTCATTTTTGAAGGCTATATACGCAACATAGCTGCTCGTTTGCGTCAGCCAGTCAGCGAATACCCGGTCATGTGAGTTACTGAACTTGCGTCATCCGCTGTCGCGACAACTAGCCCCATAGTGCGCCTGATCAATCTAGGCAGTATTTACGATATCTATGAGTCAGGGCGTTTCCCCCTTGGTAGCATTGCATGCTGGGTAGCATTGCATGCTGGGTAGCATTGCATGCTGGGTAGCATTGCATGCTTGTTAAATTGATCATAGCTCGTTCAAATATGTCTCCATTTAACGCCTCTTGTGTTAACAGCGCATTAAAGCGCTCCAAATACTATTTATTTCAGTTAATCATTTACTTGCCAATACCTTTCAAGGAAAGTTTGAACTTTGTAGCCAAAAATAGTATTTTTACGAAAATTTACAAAACATTGATTTCTGTTATCCTTCTAATGGCCATTCATAAAAAAATTTACGCCTCTAATAAGTACACAATTTTAATTTTAATTTTAACAATTTTATTTTCAGACATTCTGGTGTGAATATGCACCTAGCTAACAGCCAGAATTGTTACGTCATCGAAACATTCGACAATATAATATTGCTTTGAAATTTAGATTGTGAGAATTCAGGTGTCGGCGTCAAATCAATTCCAAAGCGTGCACAGTGCTCCATAGCCAGACATAGGATCCTCAGTGGATGATTCTGATATTAGCTATTCCCCGTCCATCTCTAGCTAAGCTCCGCCCACGAATTCCAATCTTGGGATCGATCTACCCCTAAGCTCCCTGACTATCAATTTCAAGAAAACTATGCCAGTAAGCAGATGAATATTTTGTCCATGGTAGCAACAGCGCTTTAGTCAAATTAGTTTCAAAATATTCAACAATATGTTTTTCAAATAGTATAGACATACAATTCGTACAACAACACTTAGTCCGTCATCAATTAAGCGTTCGTGCCGAACTTAGCTACGTCGTTAATGACGCAATGGATTAGTACATCAGCCTATACGTCATGTAGTCGATTATGACGTTGTTTGATTGATGGATAAACTGGATCTCTCAATTGCATAGTTGAGTGAAAGCTTGTTTTATATGATAATGTTATTTCTCTTGTAGATTGGGGCAGATGGGCGGCGCTCCAGGTCCATCGAATGGCAGATGAATAACCACGGGCACCACAAATGTACTGTACATATATATGTGTGTAAACATATGGCGCTTCACTTGATAGTAGACCGCCTGTCTCAACCCTTTCACATATAAATCCCTGGGAAAATAAATTCTTACAGATATATAAAGTTTATTGTTGAATATTTTGAAATTTATTTGCCTAAGGCAGCAACGGCTTCCAGTCCAATTGATTTCAAAATTGTCAACAGTTTTCTTGTATCGGCATTTTGGTGTGAATATGCACCTTTAATGAATGGTTATTTTGCGAGGGTTACGCGCATGCGTACAATACAGCACAGAAATAACTGCTGAATATTTTGAACATTTTCAATCCAAGTTTAGTCCAATTTTTCAAAAGATCATTTTTTGCTAAATAGCATGTTTATGGGTTTTTTAGCACACGTAAACATACTTATTACCTGTACTATGTGTGTATGCTTTGTTGTTCCTGTACGTGATGTTGGATTTGATAAAATTGGAACCGGCCACGGATTGTTCAAAGGGTCCTCATGCTATATATCTTAACAACACTGAGACTATTTAATTAGAAATGGCACCCTTCACGACGTCGTGTCCCATCCAGAAGTGCTAAAACAGCACATCATGCATGCCAACATCTCAGCATACACCAGCGTCACCGTGAACTGAGAGGGCATCTCTTCCCTATCATGGCTGGGATGTAGTCAATGGACACTGTACACCAGTGCATCACGGAGATTAGATTAGATTTTATTCCACAATAGGCACTTGGCCCTTGAGTGTGCACAATCACATAGTCATCGCTGCTGTAACAAAGAATTGGTATAATTAATTTATCGAATAAAATATTCAAGTGATTGGGTGTTAATCCTGCAAATCTGCAACAATATTTCTTTAGTGCAAGACTGGCGTTCTGAGCTTGCTCAGCGAAACATTTCTGTGCTGGGAGAAATGAGCCAGAAGTCGCAAAAGTGATACCTAAATATTTGAACTCTTTAACGACTTCCAGATCATATGTCCCGTACTGAAACGTTTCTCTTTGATTTCGGCGTCCACCACGTCTGAAAACAATGGCCTTTGTCTTCTCTGCATTTAAACGCCATCTATTGCAGTAGTCATATAAGATATTTAATCCATTTTTTATTCCCTGGGTTGACTCCGACATTAAAACAATGTCATCTGCATACAATATTAAAAACAGCTTTAACAGAGTCAAATCAATACCATCTACCCCTCCCCTTATTAGTTCCCCTTCTAAATCATTCACATACCTGGTAGATAAAAACGGTGACAAGCTTTCACCTTGTCGTACCCCTGTACTACAACCAAAAGAGTCAGATAGTTCTGAATTTACGCGTACGCGGGTTTTACGACTGCTAGACATTGACATCATTATATTAATTATGCTTCCCCTAACCCCTAATTTTAATAGCTTATGCCACAAACAATCACGGACTACATAATCGAAAGCCTTACTAAAATCTACAAAGATACAATACAATTTCTTACCCTTGCTTAAAATATGTGTGATAAACCCACCTAAGACAAATTTGTGATCCATGGTGCTATACCGCCCTAACCCCGGCTTGCGCCTCAACATAAATTGTATTAATTTCTGCCCAATTGTTCAATCTATTATTCAAAACCGTGGTGAACAATTTTCCTAGTGTACTTAATAAAGTGATACCCCTATAATTATTCACGTCCTTAACCCCACCTTTCTTGTGTAGCGGTATCAAAATACCTTCGGACCAAGTATGGGGAAAATTCCCACTGCGAAAAATTGTATTAAATAATGTTAACAAATGTGGTAATAACTCGTCTATTGCATTTATATAAAATTCATTAATAAGTAAGTCCGGTCCAGCACTTTTATTATTTTTTAATTGTTTAATAGCCTTCAGAATTTCCGAACGGGATATTTCAGCGTTTAACTCTCCGAAAATATTTTGCACATTTTCATCTCGGCTGTATTCGGAGACATAGTCTTCAACATCAGCATCCGGGCTGTAAAATTCACTATCTGGGTTGCTGACTGCTTTAAAAGATTCCACAAAATCATCCGCGCTGATATTTCCCATGTTCGTGTTATCTTTGGTTTTTAGCAACTTCCAATATAATTTTGTATCCGTATATTGAGCGTTAATTAGTTGATTCGTTAAAATGGCTCGTTGCTCATTGTTGAATTTCTTTACCGATTTCTTAAACTCCGTTCACGCAGTCACCGTCTGCTCTGAAGGCATTCAACGCACGAAAAAATAGTTATCTTTTTATTTCACAATCGGCGGAGTAGTTTTGCGGTAAGCTTCTTCGGTGTTTTCGGCGTTTGTTATTATCTGATTTAAGGAATAAATTTTCCGCCGATGCTTTTATCGCTAAAGTAAATGTATTAACCGCTTCCTCTACCGAATTTGCACTGGGAATCGGCGCTTCATCCAGTAATTCGCTCATAGTAAGGCCTGGACATGTTCGGACATAATATTAGTTCTATATTCAGGACTTTGCTCTGTGTTCCAAACATATTCTGAATTGTGATTTTGTTTACGTCGTTCCTACAAATACGATTCGGTACTGAAACACTACAATTTAGAGTACATTGTATTACGCTGTGATCTGATAACTCGTTCTGAAAATTAATCATAAAACTATTAACAAGATCGAGGTTGTTGGAAGAGCAGAGGAAATAGTCTACTACACTAATTCCTCTGGGTGTTATATATGTTATCTCCCCAACCCATCTGTCATTTCCAAATCTACCATTCAAAATCCGAAGTCCCGATTCCTTACAAAATTCTAATAACCTATGCACATTTCCATTCACATTTACAAGATCTTTTGAGAATCGAGGTAGTGGAAAGTCTTCATACTAATCATTATTTACAGGAACATGGTCGGAATTATCATTTAAAATACAATCAGACAAAATGTTTGTTCTGGCGTTAAAATCGCCACCAATTAAAAAATTACAATTACAATTGTTATGTTTCGTTTTTGTAAGAAAAGGAAACATGGCCTGTCAAAAACATCAATCTCCATTTCACCTGTTCTGAGAGAGCCATGTGGCAGAACATAACAGAGACAGATATATAAATCGCCATTTAGGCCAAAATAATCTTTGTCCAAAGGTATCCACATTATATCATCTCCTTCTGTACTCTGTAGTGAAATACCACGTGACAGGCTTGTTCTGATGTAAAAAAGCAACCCACCTGAATCGCGCTTTGCCCTTATGTGCCTTGATCTATGCCAAGCGAAATAATTAAATTCATCTAAATCGTAACTGAACAGGTTCGAACTCCACGTTTCATTTAGTAACATAATATCACTATTAGTGGCTAAGTTTTGGAATAAAGGTGAATTGATTTTGTTATGGGTTTGAGTTACCAATCCATTGGCATTCCATAATGACACCCGGAGCATATTCTCCGTTCTGTCCTATGTCACTTGCTTATATGTCTCGATGGGAGGTGCATTGTCATTGTTTATTTGGGATGCTACATTTTGCAGTGGGTTCGGTATAATAACAAAATTGTCTCCAGTACTGGTCACGTGATTCTGCTTTGGTGGTACCTGTGTCGGTTGGCAGCTTGTAGTATGACAAGGTTCAATAACGGTTCTGTTTTGCTCACTAGGATTTTGCCGCTCTGTTCTAATATTGTCACCATATCCCGAGTTATTTAAGACCGAAAATGCCGAGCTTATTGCCGATTGTACGGAATTCACCGAGACCGGAACAGGCTCGGTTGACACATTAACTGGTGAATTGACACATGAGGTTGCCAACACACAGTGATCTGTTGCCATAGGGAGAGCTTTTGACATAAGCGGGGCTGCTGACATAGGATGAGGTGCTGACATAGGAGGAGGTGCTGACATAGGAGGAGGTGCTGACATAGGATGAGGTGCTGACATAGGAGGAGGTGCTGATATAGGAGGTGCTGACATAGGAGGAGCTGCTGATATAGGAGGAGGGGCTGACATAGGAGGGGGTGTTGACATATGAGGAGCTGCTGACATAGGATGGGGTGCTGACATAGGAGGGGGTGCTGACATAGTAGGAGCTGCTGACATAGGAGGAGGTGCTGATATAGAAGGAGCTGCTGACATAGGAGGAGGTGCTGACAGAGGAGGAGGTGCTGATATAGGAGGAGGTGCTGATATAGGAGGAGCTGCTGATATAGAAGGATGTGCTGATATAGGAGGAGGTGCTGATATAGAAGGAGCTGCTGATATAGGAGGAGGTGCTGATATAGGAGGAGCTGCTGATATAGAAGGATGTGCTGATATAGGAGGAGGTGCTGATATAGAAGGAGCTGCTGATATAGGAGAAGGTGCTGATATAGGAGGAGGTGCTGATATAGGAGGAGGTGCTGATATATGAGGAGGTGCTGATATAGGAGGAGCTGCTGATATAGGAGGAGGTGCTGATATAGAAGGAGCTGCTGATATAGGAGAAGGTGCTGATATAGGAGGAGGTGCTGATATAGGAGGAGGTGCTGATATATGAGGAGCTGCTGATATAGGAGGAGGTGCTGATATAGGAGAAGGTGCTGATATAGAAGGAGCTGCTGATATAGGAGAAGGTGCTGATATAGGAGGAGGTGCTGATATAGGAGGAGGTGCTGATATATGAGGAGGTGCTGATATAGGAGGAGCTGCTGATATAGGAGGAGGTGTTGACATAGGAGGAGCTGCTGATATAGAAGGAGCTGCTGATACAGGAGGAGGTGCTGATATATGAGGAGGTGCTAATATACGAGGAGCTGCTGACATAGGAGGGGGTGCTGATATAGGAGGAGGTGCTGATATAGGAGGAGGTGCTGATATATGAGGAGGTGCTAATATAGGAGGAGCTGTTGACATAGGAGGGGGTGCTGACATAGGAGGAGGTGCTGACATATCGCGCATATATAACACGGGTGTCAATGTATGAACTGAATTATGAATATTACGCTCAGCAACACTCGCTTGTGTTGCCATACACAACCCACCCTTACATTGTGGCTCCTCGCCTCCCCAAGCTGGCGATGATTCTGACTCAGAGGTCGAGTTTAAGGCATCCAATGCGCTAGACACTGAGTTGAACGCCTCATCAGATGTATCTCACTGAAGGCAAGCTCACCAGAGGCATGCACGTTCAAGGTTGACTATAAGTATCTTTATGTTGGTTTCTTTAATTCTCAACAAAGACACAGTGATTATGCGTAAATATCATTGCTTTTACTGACTTTTGTTATTATTTATGTTCGAATATATATGCTTAGTATGGTCTCTTCATAGCAGGAACAGTATAATACATTTTAATTTAGTAATAACACTATCAATATTATATGTACGCAATTTGATATGTATGCTTCCATAATTGTTGATTTCGTTGTAAAGGAGAACTCCAATAAATAAAATAACCAGCTTAGTCTTATTTTAGGTTTCTAGACCCTTTGGTTTAAAGGATAATTTTCCAAGATGCCCTGTGGCCATTGTGAAGTTTGTGCTCAACTGAAATTAGCCCAATATACCTTTTGGGAAAATGAATTCAAATTCCTCACTTTACTTACATTAGGGGTATTATTTCAGGGTGTACGTTGCTGAGTATATAAGTTGCATTTGCATCGCTACGAGTGCCAGCCATCTTGGATTCCGTTGTTAAGGAGATAGGTATCTAGTCATAAAAATAGTCACGGAAACCGATTCCGTACCCTCAAATTAGTCGAAAAAGAGGTAATTTTAAGTTTTCCAGAATGATTTACTAAAAGTTTAATTTGTCAATTAGCGGGCGGTGGCCATTTTGGATTTATCGTTTTATCGCATTTGGCCCATATTCTCCAGACCGGCATAGGAGCATATTTTGTAACAAACAGCCTAAAGTACCAAAATCAACCCTAAAGGTTGTCTTGCCAGAAGTTGGTCAAGAAATGTGAGATTATCACACTACTATATCCGCCAAAACAGTATCCCATCACCGCCACGAGCTATCGCATCCATGACCCGCCATCACCACGGTCCACGAGCTATTGCATCCATGACCCGCATCACCATGGTCAATGAGCTATCGCATCCATGACCCGCCATCACCATGGTCCATGAGCTATCGCATCCATGACCCGCCATCACCATGATCCATGGGCAATCGCATCCGTGACCCGCTATCACCATGATCCATGAGCTATCGCATCCATGGCCCAGCATCACAATGATCCATGAGCTATCCCGTCCATGACCCGCCATCACAATGGTCCACGAGCTATCGCATCCATGACCGGGCATCACCATGGTCCATGAGCTATCCCATCCATGGCCTGGCATCACCATGATCTATGAGCTATCGCGTCCATGCCCCGCCATCACCATGGTCCACCACCTTCATGGGTCCATGACACGCCGCCACATGTCCCTTCACACCCACGACCCATCAGCTTCAAGATCCGTCCCTGCCATGACCCATCGATGTCACATCCCATTATACTGTCATGAACCACCACCACCATAACTCATCACCACCATGACCCATCAACCCATGACTTATCAGCGCATCGCTCAGGTTGATCATTGTCATATGGTTCGAAACATGTGGATCGAGTGCCATTTTGGAATTTCACAATGGATGAATCAAGTTTTAGCTATGCCCCACCAATCTCTAGCTAAGCTCCACCCACGCATCGCCCGTCTTGGGATCGATAGATCGTTGAACTCCGTGACTATCAATTTCCAGAAAACTATACAGGTAAGCTGTTGTATATTTCGAAATTAATTTGATTGGTTGCTGTTGCGCCATCACCCAGCCCCCCCCCCCCCAACCCGCCACCCCCAACCACACCCCGACAAATTAGTTTCAAAATATTCACCAGCCGGTTTATTAAATTGTAAAGAACTACAATTCGTAGAACAAGGCATAGTCCATCATCAACTAAGTGCTCCGTGACGAAGTTATCTACGTCATTCATGGTGTCACGTGGTTTATGCTGTCATATGATTAATGGATAAACTGGAAAGGCTCATTGAATGATGTAATGTTTTTGAAAAAATGAATCTCTGCTTTAATATGTAATTATAGTTTTGAATTAATGTAATAAATCTATTGCCAAAACACTAATAATGGCTTTTATTTCTTTAAGCTATATATGATTGTTTACAGATTCATTTTCAACATACGAGCGTACATGCGTGCGAGCGTGCGTGCGTGCGTGCGTGCGTGCATGCATTTTTATAGTAGATATTACATGGAATAGAAAAGCGATGGGATGGGCGGCTGCTCTGATTGGTCATCAGTGACGTCATCAATATTTGAATTAGGTCACGCCCACTTTTTCCCGCCAAAAATACTCGAATCTGATTGTCGATTCATTTCTATTGTTCTCTTTCGACCAATCAGATTCGATTATTTTTCGGGCGTGGAAAAAGAGGGTGTGGCCTAATTCAAATATTGGTAATGTCACTGATGACGTCATAAGTTTTGATCAATTAAAACAGATGACAATCCCTAAAATCTTCGAGAGTAAACAGCAAATTACAGACTACAGAGTAATACACTGTGATTTGCCGCTTATATTTGCCAACGTTTAAACTGTAGTGCCATTGAAAGCTTTAGGGGCAGGGGCCTAGTTCAAATATTGATGTCATCATAGCTCGCTGCTAATAGGGGTAGCCTCCTCCTCTAGGGTCTATTACTACTACTACTACTACTACTACTACTACTACTACTACTACTACTACTACTACTACTACTACTACTACTACTACTACCACGACCACTACTATTACTACTACTGCTGCTTCCACTACTGTAGAGGAAATTGGTGTATATTCTAAAAGTTTAACATTCAAAACATAACTGTAACATTTTCTGGCCTAGAACACGGAAATATAGCAATGGCAATACATGTATGGCCAACCCAGAGCCTCACCTCTACCAAGAAGAACAAGGCTTAACATAAGCTATGAGCTCCTGCAGAAATACCTCCAAACAAGTATTTTTAAAATTTACAACGGCAATGTCTGGGCGAGGGCATAGTTGGAGATTTCAAAATAGCTGCTTTCAGGATGTCTAGATGTGTGTGCGTGCGAGCGTGTATGGATACCTGACCCCAATGTACATACGTACGTGCACGTGTTTGGTTGTGCTTGAGCGGACACCCTGGTGTGGACATATAAGAATGGTTGCATGTGTATATTTGTGTCCATGTATACATTTGAGTGAACATGTGTGTACGTCTGTATGGAACAAGTCTGGTTCTTTACACGTGTATGGGTGCATGTACGCTTGTGGTGTGTGTGTGTGTGTGTGTGTGTGTGTGTGTGTGTGCGTGCGTGTGCGTGCGTGTGCGCGTGCGTGCGTGCATGCGTGCATGCGTGCGTGCGTGTGTGTGTGTGCATGTGCGCGCATGCATGCGTGTGTGTGCGTGTTTGTGTGTGTGTGTGTGTGTGTGTGTGTGTGTGTGAGTGTGTGTGTGTGTGTGTGTGTGTGTGTGTGTGTGTGTGTGTATGTATGTGTGTGTGTGTGTGTGTGTGTGTGTGTGTGCGTGCGTGCGTGCGTGCGTTCGTGCGTGCATGCATGTGCACGTGCGTGTATGTGTGTGTCCGTGTGTACATGCTTACGTTTATTCTTGTGCCTGGGTGTGTGGTTAGCCATCTGTCTGTGTACGTGCATTGGGTTATATTTGTAGCTCGCGGGGTAGTGTTGGGCCGTTCCAGTGTATGGTGTCAGCTAATCCGCGTCGCATGTACATGATGAGTGATGACGCTGGCTAGCTCCCGGTCTCAGGGTTATGGATCCTGTGTGACACTTCTCTACGGGTAACAAAGACAGGCTCCTAAGGTCGGTGGAACTCAATCGTTCCATTGGGGCCGTGCGTTTGTGTCACCGGTATGCATGTCCATAGCAATTGACCTAACTTAAATAAGTCTATACAATTGATTTACCTAAAACAGACTGTCAAGTTTGCTAGATAAAAATGAGCATACGAAAATACAAGAAATAGAGACAGCCTGATGAACTTTTAAATGTGGGGCTCACGGAGGGACCACACAGACTCGTAGGTCCGCAGAGGTATCCCCGGAAAGGAGACTCCCGCATACGAGATCACTAATTAACTTAATATAAGTTATTATACCTCTAAGCCGAAAGGAAAGAAAGTTATCTTTTATAGTGGCGAAAAGCTGTGTGCCTCACGTGGGCATTACTTCTGATGCTATTTTTGGGTGAGAAGTAGTAGCCTCGTGCGGGCCGTCATCACTGAATCCTTGCAAGAAACAAGTGCCTCACGTGGGCCTCCATCACAGAAAAATGCTGCCACCGCTTAAAGCAGGAGAAGAGTATTGTCCTGTTTTACGCTTTTAGTCGGTAGCATGCCGGGCTAAACAGAGTTATAGCACGGACAGCGACCTCAGTGAAAAATTGTTGGTGGGGGAGAAAGTGATGCATATATAAATGTTGCTGTATAGTGTTTCCTACATGTACTGCAGTCCTACGTTTTCTACAAATAAACAAAACATATGAACGGATGCTGCTCGCCATATATAAAACTAACCAGGAGAAGTAATACAATGTGAAATGATCAGAATAATACATATAGTACAGGTTGTTGTACCCACTACGGTGCGGTTAGTAAAACACCTTATAGTAAAATAAGAATATCTATAAAAAGATAATGAAATTATAACTAGCAGTCCTAAGACTGTTACGGTTCCTTTTAGTCACCGGGACCATTTACAAAGACGAAGTATAATTACTAAAGTTGTAATTAACAGAGTAATTAAAGATGTTACGCATAGTTACCTGAATAGTCGGTAGCCATTCTTAAGGACGGGCTATCGTGTTACTGAAATTGATACGTCACCCTTGGTGTGATGTGAGTCCCCGCTTGCCAGTTACCGCGAACAGGATTCCCACATGCAGTCCAAAACGGGAGCGGAGCGAACTCAGAACGGCAATCCCAATGTAAAAATGTCTAACGAACAGTCAGTATGTTCTACAATAACATTACGGCTAGGAAGAAAGTTCCCGTACACCAACGGTATGGATGAAAGTTAAGAACAACCCGTTCATCAGCGGGGTTTGTCGAACATGGATGAAGATGCATACTAAGCTTAACGGTGCGGGGTATGTCAGTTTGCTCTTAAGACGTACTGGGCAAAGTGTACTTGCTGCGGTCAAAAAAGTTTAAATAAACCTACACGACATCAGTGTGGGGGGCAGTTGAATAACCACTTTTTGCGTGGCAGATCCAGCGAGTTATCCACCAAAGAATATCGCTGCCTCTACATCTGTAGAATCACATATTCAGGCCGGGAAAAGCCTCATCGCAAGATTGTGTTCCGAGTCAGTTCTTGATTCAGTCATGAACAATATTGTCGAAAGTTTCCAAAAATGCTCCCAAACAAAATTCTTTAATATGCGGTGGGTTGGGTGGCTGCCGCAATGCTACGGGAAAGATGCTGACCAAGACCGAGGTGATCTATTTAATAACTGTCTCGGCTGATCGTAGCTGCTTTACAGATTCAACCTGTTCGGCCCCTGGCCGAAGATGCTCTCGAACTCTGGATTCCATCTCCTTTTATACTACTCGTGACGTCATAGGCGCAGGCCTCAACCAATCATCGGCCGAGCAATAGCCAATCAGCGCGCAGCTAATAATGACGCAGACGAATGTTCTAAAACATTCTAGAACTTCTGCGTACACGTGGTTATGACGTCACGGCAATACTTTGAAGATAATCAACGGGGTTTTCCATGGATAACACAGCCATTACTTAACCGATTTTGAAATGGTTTACAGATTTGGAAAGCCCGTCGAATTCTGGTCTTGATTGATCACAGAGTCGGCGGGAACAACACATTATAAAGGATTACATTGTACCTACTCGGTACACTAAAAGTGCTATCCTATCTTGGACATGATATATGCGCTCTGTCAATGCAGTGGTAAGCGTTTTAATGAACCTAGTCGTTTTTACGACGAAATCTCTCTCAGAGGCTCATATACGCTTATAGCTCTACCCAGGGTGGCGTGTTCATGGAACGAATCCAGAACAGGTGGCGCATACCTGGCTTAGCTGGTACAGCCGGCACCTGACCGGTCGATCTGAACTACACCACCCCCTCCTAGATGTCGCTCCATTCAGACTAGTGCTCGAGTCGGACCACACGCCTTTGAACCCAAATGTAACAAACTGACCGCATTAGTGAACAGGTTCCACTGGGTGGGTGCAAAGATTCCCCATAAACTACCTAAGATTCGATCCGATCTGTTACTCAAGTACCTGATGTCATAATAAAAATGTGTAACTTTTTATATGACGTTACAATCATACAACGTAAGCAGGCAACTGCCCTAGTAACCCGCTTGGTGTCCCACACTGGTTATTCAAGATCTCCCCTAAGCTAGCCAAGAACCGACCCTATGTAACCCAAGTAATTGATGTCATAATAGAAATGCGTCAGCTGTCGGCTAACGTTATAGTGTAACGTTATAATGTGGTCTTCTTAAAGATTTCCCTTAAACAAACTAAGAACTGACCCTATGTTACCCAAGTATCTGATGTCATAATAGAAATGCGTTAGCTGCCCAGCTAACGTTATAGTGTAACGTTATAATGTGGTCCTCTTAAAGATTTCCCTTAATCCAAAACTGTTACCCAAGTATCTGATGTCATAAAAAACACGTTACATTTTAGCCGACGCCAAAATCACATAATGCAAACAACCACCTGCCTTAACAACCAGTTTGTTGCACCCACACTGTGGCTATCCAAGAAACAATAACAAGAAACCTAATTGTAGAAAAACTATAGAGTAACACGATGAGAGGCTGTTTTGTAGATTTAACACAGCAATGACTGGTTCGGTTATCGAGCAAGTCACTCCGGTGGTGAATACCCAAAATAGTCTCTGTCGCGATATGAATGAATATAACTGTCTACTGTTGAAAATAAGGTTGCTCTGTATTTTAGTTTAAAAAATGACTACCTTATGTACAGCAATAACCCATTTCTAAGAATACCAATCTGACATTTTTTATAATCAGTTATTATATATTTATTATAATCTAAATCCTGATGACCCCCACAATATGACCACTATAATTTTAGTACTTTGTTATTGAGATGGCGGTACAATAACAGTAATAATTTTGTCATTACTAATTATGAAGTACGTGTAAATAATAATTGTAACTTTCATAATAATTCTAAGTTACTACTACTACTACTACTACTACTGCTGCTGCTGCTGCTGCTGCTGCTGCTGCTGCTGCTACTGCTGCTGCTGCTGCTGCTGCTGCTGCTACTACTACTACTACTACTACTACTAGTACTACTACTACTACTACTACTACTACTACTACTACTACCACTACTACTACTACTACTACTACTACTACTACTACTACTACTACTACTACTACTACTACTACTACTACTACTGCTACTACCGAAAGCACAAACAGTGGTTATATAACTAGATAAATACCAAAATATGTAATTATGAATTGATATATAATGTCTGATCGCCATAACATTTATAATTTCTGTAAATTCATATTCCCCATATGCCATTATGTGGCCTGGGGTTGTAAATAAAATAATCTGAATCTGAATCTAAAAATCCTAGCTTGACATCCGTGACAAGTGATCACGCTTCGCGGATCGATGCATGGATGCACACTAGGCCGGAATTATGAACTTCCTGGGTAGGCACGTGGTCGGAGAGGAGTAGTGACGCAATAGACGCATACTACGAGAGACAGAGCACATAGAGGTGCCAAAGAGTTGAGGGGAGGCATAATTTTAGTTTTAATTTTTTACCTGGAATTATTTTTCCAGGTCTTATCTTTTTTTTGTTTTGTTTTAAGATTTTGGTGCGTGCTTTAACTTCTATTCAGGCAATGATTCGCTAAACAATAGCTCGCATGCGTGTTCTCTTTGGGTGCGGATAATCATTATCTCCGCAGAGAACACCCAAACTCCAATGTACCACAATTTAAGTTAAAATATAATATAATATATTTAAAAAAAAAAATATATATATATATATATATATATATATATATATATATATATATATATAAAATATTTATAATTTCCATGGCTCATACCCTTACTGGGTATTAGAGTATTACTGAATTACTTGTGCACCCCGGGTAAAATAAGGGGTACGCAACTGGTATATTGATTAAGTAAAGATTTGCGGCCTGTTATAGCCGTTATATCGCTGACCCAATAGCCGCCCTGACATCTAAGACAGGAAGAAATATAATAAGAAAAATAGAATATAATAATAAACCAAAAAGTTAGTTTATCAGGCAGCCTCAGCATAGCTGAGACTGCATGACGGGATTATGACATTATTGCACTGCGGTGTGTTGTATGCTTTGCGTCGCACATGACGTTCTTACAACACAGGAATCTACAGTGCTCACTTCAGTGTGAGACACAGCTGGGCAACCAAGTTGTACAGCTGTGTAGGATAACCGTAGTCATCCTAGCGACGGGATTCAATTGATTTAACATATATAATAATAGTAAAAATATTTAAAAAATAATAAAAAGTAAATTTTCCACGAGTCGTACCACTGATGTTCTACTTTAACTTCAAACACAAATGATCACAACTCTGCCGAAAAATTTCGCCATTGAGTCTGAGTCACGTGACTGATGGTGGTCGGTCATGGTGGATGAACTTCTAGTGCTGAGATGTCTTCATTATTACTGGCGCTTTCTGGAATGTCTAAAGTGATATTTGCGGTCACAGTGTCTATAGTGTCCTTGGTAGTTACTGTGGGTGTTGTAATGTTCATTTCTGCAGTGGCATTGGTGCTTGTCGGTGTAGTGGTCTCTGACGTGGCACCCTTGGTGAAGGTTGGTGTGGTTGCTGTGGTTGTTGTGGTGATGGTGTGAGGAGCCGTATTGCGGGCCGAGGCAGTAATGCTGAGGTGGTTGTGGTTGGTGACGACATCTTCTATGATTTCACGTATTTCAGAAGCCGATTCATGGTGACAATTGGCATGGGCTGTATGTCTTGTGTGTGGGCGATTCGTTTATTTCCCACATACAGGCGCTCAGGTGTAGTCGCCTTCCTGACTGCTGGATTGGTATGGCTGGGTTGTGAATGCTGTATAATGCGGGTCAGAGTGATGCTGATAGTAGTTGTCTCCGACCGTCCCGGTCCTTCATCTATGGTCAGGTCGGGAGGAGACGGTGACTGCGGATAGCTTGGTATCCTCATCTCCGTTGGCGACATGATGACAGACCTGGGCTAGCTGGTTGCGATTGCTTCTGCTAATACGGGTGCTGATTTAGTTGTTGTTGTCGTGCTGCTAATGGATGAGGCTGGTGCTGCCAGACTGGATCTTGCAGAGGACTACTGTTTCTTACTCTGCTTGAAGACCGGAGTGGACGTCGTAACTGGCTGCAGCATAGCGCTTCCCGACGCGACTGAAGATGGGAATTCACGTCTGGTGGCTGACACAGTTGCTAATGGAGCCGGGAGAGGACGATGGCTAGTGGGATGTCTGCGGGTAGTGTTCTTTGTGCGGGCCATCTTCTCGGTCAGAAGTATTTTGACCGGTAACCGAAATTCAAAACAGGTGGCTAGTGCGGCATGATCCTCGCTTTCTTCACCGGGAACTAATGTCACTTCTAATATGCGGTGTTTATGATGGAGCACGCATGTTACTCCGTAATTTGTGGCTGTGTATAGATACTGACACGTTATACAGAAGGCTGTCTGGAGGAGATGGTCCTTGTTAATATGAATAGTGAGGTCGGAATTTCGCGTGAAAGTTCTGGTACACGATTCTCCGCTAGCTAATAATGAGCTGCACAGGAATCTTTTTCACAAATGGTTCAGATGAATCTGACAATGCTATATCTTCAAGGAGTGACATCTCCTTCCCGCATAGTAGTTGGTGGTTGCGGGAACCTAATTGAAACCTAAAAACCTATCTCTTCACTTTGACTTTCCAGGCCAAGTATGTAATAATGAATGAATAATAAGATACAGCAGAATTTAGTTTTCGACACGAAAGAAGCCTAATGCTATTTGTTCTTCCCTGGTGTCGAGTTTTGACGGGAAAACGAAGTTTCAGAGTGCGCTTCCTCCTTTTATATGATTTAGTGATGTCACTGATGGTGGATGACCACACCTGGAAGTTTGAAGGTGATTCGGTCGGCCCTATATGATAAGTTTTTCTCCTTCCTATTCTAGGAGTCAAGGGATTAATTCTTCCCATATAAAGGGAGTACTTTTAATTATGGGAGGAATGGCTAATTGACTTTGTTATAATTTAGCACATTTAAAAGTCTCCGATCAATATAGAAACGTGGTACTAATTATTCGTGTTGAGCATCACCTTTTAATTAGCGGGAAGCGGTTTTACAGATTGGATGCTTATAAACTTGCCTGTTTTAATCTTAGGCTAGAGTGCCTGATGGGGTGTGTGGGAGCTTGGTGACGTCAGCGGTAATTACCCCGACTCACCCTCACCACTCCTCCATCACGCTGTGGTAGTCCCGTATTTGGACGGCTCTTTTGTTTAAAGCGTTTGATCCAATTAACTGGAAATAGCGGTAAAAGTCACGTGGCTCTTGAAAACACGTGGTTGATTATAAACATATGTGCTGTTTATGGTGTAGTTCTCGATTATGGACTGGAATGCGGGTAAGAGAATTTTTAAAATTCTCTTTGTAATTATACTGTTAGATTTTTTATTCCGCTTTATCGGCCAGTGCGCTAATGATCTATATACACGTTAGAGCAGTTGTGTTCTTAATCAAAAATATAACAGTAAAGCTGTAGCTAATTTGATGTGTGGTTTAAACAGATCTATTCAGGTGGCGTATCAAATCAAAGTCATTGATCCCGACAAGATAGCTGTGTTTTCCGAGCAGGATGCCTGCCAAGCATTCTCCTCAATGGGTAGAACTAGCTCCATCCCGGCCTAGACCAGACACATTAATACCAATAATCATGGTTAAATTACAATACAGCTCGGAAATGGTTGCACACAGTTTTACGATTTACAATGCCGTTGTTTGGAGATTGTGAATACAGTCAACATAAGTGTCTGTGTTTCTAACATGTTGGTGATTTGAATTTGATACACGTGGCTGGTTATCTGTGGATGATACTTGCGCTATTGTGAAGGTGACGCTTTCATTGCCGCCAATGGCGGGGGGCGGGGGTATGATGTCAACTTCATCGAATTGGGATTAATTAATACTGATAGGTGCTGCTAAACGATGTTGTTGCCGGTGCTGAATGTCTCTGTCTGCTGAGTATAACCGAGTATGTGTGTGATGTACGTGCAATGATGAATTGACGTATCCAACCCCGAGGGCAAATGTGTTCTGTATGCAACCGACCTTCTGTCTGTGGTGTGATGTCCTGACTGCTCATGGGGGAGTACGGTAGGCCAAATGAAGAGGATGGCCTTTGGACAGGGGGATGTGGTCATCTCCCATTACACGACGGTTGATGCCTTGTCGTAGTTTTTAGACACTGGGAAAATTCGAGCCGAGAGTCTGCTGAAAAGGCTGCTTCCCTGCCCACCATGGTGGTATTGTTGTTCGGAGAGGTGCGGGATGCCAACGCCTCTATAGCAGCAGACTCTCTCATATCTGAAGATTCAACAGATGACGAGTGGAGTGTGAAATGGACTGGGCTGGTGATGTCCGAACTTGGTGTATAGATAAGGGATGCGAATTGGAATAGTGGCGTTGGTGGGACGACGGGAAATGGTGTCCCTTGGGAGGGGTGGGGTTTCGTGATTTCGGGGCGTGGTCGGGTACACCAAGTTGTACGGTTTTGCGGTTCTAGACACGCCAAGGCTTTATCTTGTCTCTTCACTTCCATGCTATTCATCACATGTTCCACCACACAGGAAGCACTGCTTGGGTCAGCCTCAGCTTCCGCTTGTGGTATAATGGGGGGGGGGGGCGCATTGCATGAAGTGGGTGGGAGTGGGAAGAAATTGGTGGAACAGCTTTTTCATCCAGTCCCTTGGACAAAACAAACAGAAAGTTCTTCAAATATGGCTTTTCAGATCGAGTAGACCTGTGCTGAGGAGGGAGAGGACGAGTACGTATCTTGTCATCGTCCTCAGCCTTAGCTGCTTGTTCACCAGTGTTCTGGCTTTGTAGAAGACAGATCGAACTGGCACCGCAGTGCTCTGTGCTAATCGTGGGAATACTACTTTCCGCAGAAATTTCAGTCTGGGTACCAGTGTCACGAGAAACGCCCAGCCCGAGCTCTGGTGCTGGGCTGTCACCGGCACATGGTTTCAGCCGATCGAAGTGGATGACTGAGGTCAGGCCATCTGAAGCACGGATACAGTAGGCCACGTCTAATGTCTTACCTACTACCACATAGGAGCCTTTCCACTGGTAACTCAGTTTACTTGGCACGTTTGCAGATCATCGTGAATCGTGTACCCAAACCATCCTTACTGCTTCATATGGATCTCCATGCACTCTCCGGTCGTGCCATGTCTTTTGCCGCCGGTGTGCAGTGGATAGTGTTTCTCTCACTAACTCATGGGCTTGTTCTATCCGCTGCCGCAAGAGTTCAACATAGAGAGATGGTGAATTTTTCTCTCCTGGTATCCGGGGCATGGCCAGATCCAGGGGTAAGGCTAATTCACGGCCTAACATTAACTGAGCAGGAATATAGCCCGTGCTGGAATGTACTGAAGTGCGGTAAGCCATGAGTACATACGGGAGCCATAGGTCCCAATCTCTACATCCAAGGCGTGTTTCCTTGTTAAGCATCTCCGCGAGAGTTCTGTTGAATCTCTCTACCATCCTGTCACTCCGGGGGTGATATAGAGTCGGCCTTGTTTTGACGATATGAAACAATTTGCAGAGCTCTGATATGAGCTGGCTCTCAAAATGATTTCCTTGATCAGAGTTTAGCTCATAGGGCATACCGAAATGGCAGAACACAATGCTTGCCAGGACCTCCGCTACGGTGGATGCCTCTTGGTTTGGCAAAGCAAATGCTTCTACTCACTTTGTAAAAAAATCTAGTAACACGAGGATGTATTTGTTTCCACCATCCATCATATTCAAGGGCCCGAGCACATCAATAGCCACTCGCTCCCATGATGTACCGACAATTTTTATTTGACATGGTGCGATATGGTGCTAACCAACAGCGTGTCTTTAGCATGGGATACATTTGGCAACCCATGCCTTTACACTATCGCGTATTCCAATCCAGTGGAATCGCTGTTTGATATGGGTAACAGTCCTTTCCATGGCCAGATGCCCGGCGTTATCATGTAATTGTTGTAGTATGATTTTCTGATAACTTTCCAGGATAACCAGACAGTTATTGATGTAGAGAACGCCATTATGGAGGTGACATTCTTCAAACCACTGGTAATAATATTTAGCCGTGCTGGATAAGGGTGTTACCGATTCCTTGGGATGACATCCCCCCCCCCTGGATCCATGTGTATATATTTCATGTTTGCACATCTGTTGCTTGATCGTGTGCAATTTTCTCCGGATTCCACTCTGCGCACCATACTTCGGGCAACTCAGGAGATGGCTGTGCTGATTGTATCACAGTTGCAGCCTCTTCATGGTCACCTCCTTGCCTGATTCTGCTGAGGGCATCAGCATTGCCATGCAGTTTGCCGGGACGGTGAACAACGTTAAAGTCATAGGCCTGCATGGATTCCTGCCATCTCGCTACCTGGCCCTCCAGATTTTTAAGGTTTCTGAGCCAGCGTAGTGAGGCATGGTCTGTACGGAGTGTAAATGGACGACTGTACAGAGTGTTTGTAGTACTTGATGAAATGTACCGCCACAAGTAGTTCTCATTTCGTGGTTGCCTATCTCCTTTCAGTTTTATTTAAGGTACGCGAACCATAACCCAACACCTGCTCCGTTCCATCTACTGTGACCTGAGATAGAACTGCGCCAATAGCGTAAGCCGACGCGTCAGTGTCCAAAATGAAATTGAGGTTTGGATTAGGATGAGCAGGAATTGGGGTGGTCGTCAAGAGTTCCTTCAATGCCCTGAAGGAACCTTCACACTCACCCGTCCACTCGAATGGTCGATTTTTCTCGGCGATTTTATAGGGGGGTGAAGCAATCTCACTGAAATGATGGATGTATTGGCGATAGTACTGGCATAAGCTAAGAAAACTCCATGTTTCTGTGATCGAAGAGGGCATTGGCCACTCTGCTACTGCCTTTGTTTTTGATGGCTGAGTAGCCACTCCATCACCGGATATGACATGTCCCAAGAACTCGACGCTCTGTCTGAAGAGATGACATTTCTTTAGTTTGAGCTTTAAGTTGGCCGTGTGGAAATGGGAGAGCATGGCATTACAAATTAGTTAATGTTTGCTCAAACGTAGGTCCAAAGACGATTACGTCGTCGATGTAACATAGACAGATTTCCCATTGCAGGGTGGTTAATACCTGCTCAATGAGATGTTCAAAAGTTCCAGGAGCGTTTCACAAGCCATAGGGCATTTTGCGGAATTGGAAAAGACCATCCCTACAAACGAATGCAGTCTTTTCCATGTCAGCTTCATCCATGGATACTTGCCAGTATCCGCTAGCTAAGTCAAGGGTACAAAACCACTTTGCTCCGGACAAGGAATCCAAGTCCTGATCTATGCACGGAAGCGGATAGGCATCCTTAATGCTGAGATCATTAAAGCAGTGGTAGTCTATACAAAACTGCAAGGTTTCATCCTTTTTGCCTGCTAGGACTATTGGGCTGGCCCATGGGAATGCTGATGGTATTATAATACCGGTCTGCAACATGTCGTTAACTTGTCGATGTGTCTCGGCTTCCTTATGAATGGGAAGATGTCATACCAGTTGTCGTATGGGGCGATTATTGCCTGTGTCGATGGAGTGTCGCACAAGCTGAATTTTTCCAAGATCCGTGTCTCTGAAGGAAAAACAATCGCGATATTTGTAAAGTAGTGTCCTTATGTGTCATTTCTGAGATTGCTGTAATCCTGCTGTGGCACGAAGGTACAAATTATGTAGGTGTTCTGGTAAATCATCAGTCATTTCCGTGTGTGAGGTGGTAAGTGTATGTGTTTCCAAAGAGATAACGTCCACCAAATGGCCGCAGCGTACCCCCAGTTCAAGAGTTATCGGGTTTGCGGTACCATTGAACACCCGGAAGGGTATATGTTCTTTGTTGATGGTGTCCACGATCATACGGGGACTTGTGCATTGTGAGGCAATCATGTAATCAGGGTCAGGTTCCAGCATGGCGATGTGGGTGTTGCTTCCTAACTGTGGGGCAGTGGCGCATAAGATTTGCTCCTGTCCCGGCTCAATTGTGGCTGTACTTGATAGTATTACAGCACACGTATCGTATAATGATGATTCCAGTCCAAGAGGTATCCGTCGGCCGTGTACGTCAAGTTCCTGTTGTTTGCAGTGGATGATGGCTTGACTGGCACTGAGAAAATCAGAGCCAAGGAGGGTGTCGTTTTGTATAGAGGCGATGATAACTCGCTGTATGAATTGCATCTCCTCTATTTGAATAACAAGATTAACTACACCGGCTATGGGCACATCAGCTTCCATAGCCGTCTGTAGATAGATGTTTGTAGGCTTAAGGGGAGGCTTCTTATGAGGTGGGATGCTCTCATATAAGTGCTTATTAAATTCTGTGATAGAAGCTACAGTGCCAATGGTGGCACTGGTGGAAATACCGCTAAGCAGCCAGGCACACTTATATATTACTTTGCGGTGCACCAGCGGAAGAGTTTCCAATGATGCCATCTGCAATAATGGGCATGGAGCGGAATCATCCTGTACATAGTCGGCTTGTTTCCGATAGCTTGTCTTAATGTTGTGGCTGGCTGAGTGAGGAAAGGGCCAGTCCGTCGTCGTCGCTGCTGGGAGTGCTTTGGTGAAGAGGGAGCTGGTAGTAGCAATGGTGATGGAGTTGTGGCTGTTTCTGTGTATCCTGTATTCGTGTAGACAGCGGTGCAGATGTGATTCTCCTGATCACGGATAAGAGCTACCTGCACGAGCCACTTCTTACAATGCATCATTGGATGTTTCATTGAAGCACAAAAGAAATAGTAGCATCGTGGAAGGCATCCGTATCGCCGGTAGCGTCGTCGTTTGCGAATCCATGATGCGAAGTGAACAGTTTCTCCTGAGCCGCTGCTGTCTGTGGATGCGGGAGATAGTGTTGTGCAGGATGGTGTTTTGCATACCACCAAGGGACACCTAGAATCCAGTGTCTTGGTGGCGGGACGTGGTGCTTGCAAAAACGTTGTTTCAGCGGAGGTGCTACAACATACCACTGCCGTTTTACAGAGGAAAGAAGGTTTGTTATGTGCGGACATAGGGGGTGGCGGTGGATGGCGGTGCTGCGGATGTGGGCGGCATCGTAGGCATCGACATATATGAAGCCGTGTGTATTGGTGTACGTGTAAAAGATGAGGCTTGTTGGTGATAGGCGGCCACCGGACGTTGTTGTACAGGGGCCACAGTTGAGCTGGGTAGTAAATGCAGGCACCAAGGTGACTCTCCAATCGGTGCACTTAGGAGTTTGATGGCTTCTCATGTTGTGGGGTTCTGTGGTCAGTGGTAGGTGTAGTAGACGGAGGTCGGTTAGGGCACCATTCCCTCCAATGTCCTGGCTGACCGCATCCGAAACAGGTGTTTGGTGGCGGTGCGGTGTTAGTGATGTGTGTTGTTCTAAGGTGTGTGGTGGCTAAATTAGTGCTGAGAGTAGTTACCAAATTTGTCAGTGCGGAGATTTGTTTGTTTTTCTCATCTATTCAATCATGCATGTTGCCGCGGTTGTTATTATTGTGCTCGTTTCCGCACCCCGGGGCTCCGTTGTGGCCTCCTTTGTAGCCACCCCCACCCCACCCTTCCTCTAGGTGCTTGATTCTGATTGGAAGGTTGTGATGCTGATTGATGTGCGGATGGGTCTGCGGTGGTGGATGCTGTAGGTGTGGTGTGAGCGTCAGTTGAAGTAACGATGTTAGAACCCTCTGTCCCGTTGATAGGATGAAGTTGGCAGCGGTTCGTTTTCTCCCCCTCCTGGAAGTTTTCAATACGGGCCGCAGTAGCTGTTAACTGTGCCAGGCTTCCATGGTCAGCAAGAATTTTTCTTTTAGAGTGGGTTCACCACTCAACGCATCAAAGAACGTGTCAAGGTGGAGATGTGTAACGCCTTCTATGTTGCTGCTTGGTTGTGCACAGGTGACTAGTCTCCGGATGCGACTAGCCAGATCTGGTAGGGTCTCTCCCGTGCGTTGTCGGGGATTTTTAAGCTGTAATCAACTAGTTTCCCTGAGAGCAGTGTCACCAAACCGTTCTGACAACGCTCGTTCCAGTTGAATGTATGTGGGTGTGTAGTCAGTCCTGAGATCTGCTAGAACTTGGAGGGCTTTCCCGGACGGCTTCGTGGCGAGATATTCACCCATTTGTTGGTCGTTCCAATGGTTACTCAAACAAAAAATTTCGAACTGAGGGAGAATGACTCGGCCAAGACGATGGGAAGAACTGAGTGGTTAAAATCCGGATTGTTGTGGTTCATGGGTGACTGACGAAAATGCTGATGCTGGTCATCATGCAGGCGGTGGTGGTGCTGCTGGTGTTTCCCGTCGATGCTGATGCCGAGGAGCGAGAGTGCATGTACTCCAATCCAGTGAGGTCTGCCCCATTGTAGATCCATAAACTGGCATGGGACTATGGACGGGAGGTGGAATATTGTGGAGATTATGCGGACGTTCTTCATATGGTGAAGACTGACATTCCTCATACGGTGGTGGTGCAGTCGGCTGATGGTCATGATGTGTGGCATGACTGATGTAATGATGAAATGGTGGTGTCGATTCCTCCTGATGATGTTGTGGTGTCCCCCTGGAATAAGATGATATACTTGATGGCGTGGCGCGGGAGGTTGTCTAGTATACGGATTATTACCATGCCATATAGTTTCCATTGATGACACAGGTGAATGATAGTGATATATGAAGGATAGTAAGTTTGCCGGTAATCAGGTCTTTGTCGAGATCGCCCATGATCTGGCACTGATGGAGTTGGCCTATCGCGGATGTCCGATATAGTATGAAATTCTGTTCCCACCTGTGAGGCATCTCGGAAGGTCCCCTCACTGATAGGCGAAAACAGGTGATATTGCGGTGTTGTTGATTCTGCTTGGCTAGAATTTCTGGCATAGTCGGGGAGCATACGAGCATGGTGTCCATCGTATGATGCTAACTCTTGATCGAGGGAGTCGTCACTGAATGGAGAAAGTATACTAAGCTCGCTATAAGGTGTGGGCATGAGTTCGCTGTATGTTATAGATGTTCTTGTTCTTCGAGCCCCACATCGGGCACCACTTGTCCCTCGTTGGCTAGTGTCAGGCCATTCCGGTGTATGGTGTCGGCTCGCCGTGTCGCATGTACATGATGAGTGATGACGCTGGCTGGCTCCTATGCAACATTGCCCAAGGGGTAAAAAAGACCGGCTCCTAAGGTCGGTGGAACTCAATCGTTCTGGTTGGGCCGTGTGACCATCGTCTCGAATATTGAACACAACAGTATCAGCCCATGAGTTTTTGTCACCGGTATGCCTGTCCATAGCAATTTCGGGATCTATGGACTTACAATATTTGATTGGTGACCTAGCTTAAATAAGTCTAAACAATTGATTTACATAAAACAGACTGTCAAGTTTGCTAGATAAAAATGAGCATACGAAAATACAAGCCATAGAGACAGCCTGATGAACTTCTAAACGTTGGGCTCCCGGAGGTATCACACAGACTCGTAGGTCTGCAGAGGTATCCGCCCAAAGGAGACTCCCGCATACGAGATCAGTAATTAACTTAATATAAGTTATTATACCTCTAAGCTGAAAGGAAAGAAAGCTATCTTTTATAGTGGCGAAAAGCTGTGTGCCTCACGCGAGCATTACTTCTGATGCTATTTTTGGGTGAGAAGTAGTAGCCTCGCGCAGGCCATCATCACTGAATCCTTGCGAGAGACGAATGCCTCACACGGGCCTCCATCACAGGAAAATGCTGCCACCGCTTAAAGTTGGAGAATTGGCCAAAATGGGCCCATTCTAATATTCAACCAAAATGCTATAAAGAAAAGACCATGCCTAATGAAATTATGACTATAATGTTGCGTCCTGTTTTATGTGAAGACGGGATGAGCGATTCCCGAGGGATTCCTACGTCACCGTCTTATGTAGTTTTAAATATGCTGAATTAGTAGGTGCCGCTTTTATTTATGCGGGCATTCTTCTATGCCTAACCTAACATTTAGTTTTTAGAGACAAGAACTAGTTTAGGCCGCAAATGGCGGGTGCCCTACCGAGCGTTTTAGATACGGCTGTCATTGAGAGTGGATGTCCTAAGACATCAACACCCAAGACCGCCTGCATACATGTTATTTTGCAAGACCTCCGAGCTTGCTGAGAATCCAGACATCTTGCTCCATAGCCACATGAAACGTCACAGGACAATGGTTACTTTTCACATAAGCAAGTTTAGGCAACTAAAATATCGTTATGGTGGGGGTAAGAGAGACAAATACCCACCGTGAATGTCCTTCCGTGAGGGCGTGACAGATTCTAACATCTTGCCCAGACATTCTTACAGAATTCGGTGGGGATGCGCATCTCGCCTGTCACTAGGTCCTATGGAGCTAACCTTTTAACCTGATGTTAGGTTTAAACGCAAGTTGCCCAGTTATGCACTGCGGTGCGGGGAGACTTCTTAGATGAGAAAGAAATTAATAATTATAATATGTTTTTGCAGTGCTTCCTACATTGGCAAGGATCCATAAGCATCATTTCATCAGATACTGACACTGCTGGTCGGTGGGTTAAAGTCACATGTGACGTCTCTGATACCAGAGTAAATATTATGTCGATTTATGTCCCCAGCATCTCATGGGCCACGGGCTGCATTCTTCTCCAACATTGCATCCGTGATCCATGATTGTTCAGAAAATCTTATTTTGGGAGGTGATTTTAATTGTATCTTAGACAAGGATAAAGACAGACGTTCATTATGTAATTATAATGACACTACTCATTATCGCTTAAAACAGATTTGTGATGCTGAACATTTACTGAATAGCTATCGGCTTTTAGAACCTGATGGTTGTGATTTTACTAGGGTGACAGCTAATGGCCAAACAGCATCTCGCTTGGATAGAATATATGTGCAAAGATCACTTAACGGCAATCTTTCACAGACAAACATATGTCCAATAACTTTCTCAGGACACAGTGTAGTTTCTATAAGCATTGACAATGCTGACTGGATAAAACGTGGTCCTGGGTTTTGGAAATTTAATTGTTCTTTATTAAATGATACAGAATACAGTCGTCACATACAAAGTTTTTTGGACTTAAAAATGCGCAACAAAGGTGATACAGAAGATTTGATTTCATGGTGTGAAGAAGTAAAAGTATGCTTTGTTCACGTATCCAAGCAATTTTCTATTTAAAAAGCAAGGAAAATACGGAAAGATGTGAAAGCAATTGAGCGCCTATTATTTCTACTTTCCCGCAGCTCATTTAGTTGATTATCTGTATGAAATAAAATGTAAACTATTTGCAATTGAGGAGGAAAAGGCTGAAGGCGCCAAAATAAGATCTAGAGCTCAAATGTACGTAGAAGGAGAAAAAAACTAAATATTTCTGCAACCTCAAACGATTTAGAGGTGTAGAAAAATTGATTTTTTACAAGTAGATCACCAAGTACTTAGCTCCTATTGATGAGAAAATAGCGTAAGATCTGCCTAATAATATCCAAGATAAGTTACTTCCTTCATCCGTTGATATATGTGAACAGACCTTAGGTTTTGATGAAATAACAAAATCCCTTAATACAATGGAAGCTGACAAATCACCAGGAGGTGATGGGCTTTGTGTAGAATTTTAACAAACATTCTGGCATCTTATTGGTAAAACATTCCACGAAGTTGTCAGAGAAATCTTTCATCGAGACCATCTTTCCGAGACAATGTCACAGGCATATGTACGGTTAATATACAAAAAGGGTGTTCGCAGTGATCTGAAGAACTATAGACCCATTTCACTACTTGGAATCAATTATAAAATTATATCCAGAGCTCTGTCATTAAAGCTTGATGGTGTGCTGGCAGATGCAATAAATCCTGACCAGATTTGTTCAATTCCAGGAAGATCTCTTTTAACTAATGCATTGATGATTCGCGATGTAATTCAACTAGTGGAAATGGATAATATTCATGGAGCAATTGTCGGATTAGACAATGAAAAGGCATTTGATCGACTGGAATGGGATTTTTTATTTATGTCGTTGAACCACTTAGGATTTGGACCAAATTTTATAAAAATGGGTCCGAATATTATATAGAAATATTTCCAGCAGATATATTGTAAATAATTACGTTGGTCAACCTGTAGCATTAGAGCATGGTGTTCGTCAGGGTTGTTCTCTGTCACCACTCTTATTTGTGATAACCATGATATCCCTAGGTGCAACATTAAGACAAGATATCAACTGTCAAGGTCTGAGCATGCAAGGCATAGAGAAGCCTGTTAAAGTGTCTCACTATTGTGACGACCGCACCGTCTTTGTAGGACATGATCAGGACTTTGATAGATTGAATGACATCTTACAAAACTTACAAAAAGCAGCTGGTCTCAAAATAAATAAAGACAAATATGTTAGCTTATTTTTGGGTCCTTGGAAAACAAGAACTGACCAGCCAATGGATATCACTTGGACAAGCAATTCAATCAAAATCCTAGGAATCCACTTTAGTAAAAAAAGACTTTGGTTCTCGAAATTGGTCATTGCCAAACTGAAGAAGACAATTACAATGTGGCGTCATAGACACCTGACAATTTTTGGACGAGCTTTAGTTTTAAATAGGTTAATCTTGTCACAGATATGGTATGTCTCCTCTGTGGTGCATATGCCAAAACATATTGAACAAGAAATTAATAGAATTGTGTTTGACTTTTTGTGGGAAGGAAATACACATCTTGTCTCACAAAGAATATGTACAAACGATAAACTTCAAGGAGGTCTAGCTATTCCAGACATCAGGAATAAAAGTATTTCATTGTGATTGAATTTTTTTAATGATTTGATCCATAGTGACAATCAATGGGCACAGATATCTCGATGCCTCATTGAAAGATATGTGGAACCTTTTTCAGCAAAGTCGGTTTTTTGGTCTTCTAAACCACCACCAAATTACACACGCATTCCTAGTCCATATCTGGAGGTTAAAAAAGCATTAGATGGTTTTGTGAAAATGGAAGACTCGGCATTATACTGGGAACATGCACTAAATCAACAACTTTGGGGAAATGATAGAATACTACATAATGGTGGGGTTCTATACTATTTCTCATTAGCTAGACATGGATTAAAATAGTTCTCTGATCTTGTTAGTGCAACCATGCGTGAATGGAAATCCCTACATAAGATAGTACAGACAACCCAGCTTCGATCAATCAATGCACAACACCTTTTAAAGCGGTTGCAGGTAGCCATTCCTAGAGAGTGGTTTCGCCTACCCAAAGCATCTATGACTGATGAAACACCAAAACCTATGCTAAAATATTGGGATAGGATTTACACATGTTCTGTAAGATGCAAGTATTGGTATCACATGTTAAAGCTACAAAATGCGGCTATTCCAAAGGCAATTGCTGCTTGGGAAAATTCCACTTATTTCCCGGTAAATTGGAATGATGTGTGGTGCAATATTCGTTCATCACATGTCCCTTATAGAGCTAGAGATGTTGTTTGGCGATTAATCCATAGAAGGCTATGGGTAGGCTCTCTCCTCAAGAAAGTAGGAATTACTGAGAGTGACAAGTGTTCATTGTATTTAATAGCAGAGGAAACACTCGTCCATTTATTTGTGGATTGCACTGTTATTGTTCAGTTTTGGACATACATCAAACGTGTTTTAATTAAGTTTGATGCATCGCAGTTCCAAATTGCACCTACCGAAATACGGTCTCATGACCTTTCTGGATATAATGTAAATAATGATGTTAAAGAAATTGCATTATTTTGCCTTAGTTTAGGCAACTGGAGCATTTGGAAATACCGTTGCTCTAGTGCCTACGATGTACATGACGATCCTAGCACCATCCATTTTACGAAATGAAAAAATAATTTTGATTTCTCGCATGCATATTGTCTACAATGTGAATACCATGCATCACTGAAAGGAAATAACCTCCATCGATTTAAAGTCAAGTGGTGTAGAGGCGAGAGGGTTTCCATTGATTCTGGGCTATTAGTTATTTTGAAGATCGTGTAAAGTTGAAATATGTAATGGAAAAATGGAAAAAGACAAATTTACAGATTCAATGCAGCTTAACAGGACAAAATGATTTTGGCGTGATTGGACTGGATTGGAAAACAAGACAGCAATGGCTTCCTGTCCAGTCACGTTCACAATGGATTTGTTGCTAGGAAACATGTTTTTCACTAGATTTTGTGTTGTTTATTTTAGTATTTGAGGGTGTGGACGCTGTTGCTGCATGATAGCAAAAGCTTCCGTTCAAATTGGCTTTAAATTTTCAACAACCACAAAATTAACCTTGAAAATATCATGATTAGTAATTCAAATAATGTTTATAGTCAGCCACACGGTTTACAGGAATGTTCATTTTTAGTATCATTTGTTCTGGGGTAATTTTCAAAACGTCCATTCAAAGTAAATAGACTTGGCTTTTTCATTTTATGTTTTGTAATTTAGTGTAATCATGTATTCGCAGTAGCCAAAATATTCATACTAATGTAATTTTTGAAACAGTTGTGAAGATTCATGTGTGTACGCAATTGCATCAGGGTATTTTGTAATAAACATAAATTAAGTGGTCCATATAAATTTCTTTGTATGAGCACCGTTTCGTTGTTTTAATAGCTTTGCAATGATATGATTCATATAATGTTTATAAATATATATATTTTTTTGTAGAATTTATTTCTACATAATACTGATGTATACCTTGTGTTAATTACTTTCCCTACATTTTAGTGTTCTTTGTCAGTAAATAAGTAGTAGTAGTAGTAGTAGTAGTAGTAGTAGTAGTAGTAGTAGTAGTAGTAGCCGTAGAAGTAGTAGCCGTAGTAGTAGTAGTAGTAGTAGTAGTAGTAGTAGTAGTAGTAGTAGTAGTAATAATTGTAGTAGTAGTAGTAGTAGTAGTAGTAGTAGTAGTAGTAGTAGTAGTAGTAGTAGTAGTAGTAGTGGTAGTAGTAGTAGTAGTAGTAGTAGTAGTAGTAGTAGTAGTAGTGGTAGTAGTAGTAGTAGTAGTAGTAGTAGTAGTAGTAGTAGTAGTAGTAGTAGTAGTAGTAGTAGTAGTAGTAGTAGTAGTAGTAGTAGTAGTCGTAGTAGTAGTCGAAGTGAACGCACGCGTTTATTTAGCTCTGCAATTGCTGCCCGAATTTGCTAGTTTCTAGCGCGATTGTGTAGATAAATTGTATGCATATATTTCGTATTAGTATTTCCTTTAAAACTTTATGTTTAATTTGTAAATTCTTGTCTTGGTTGGAGCGGATTTTGTGTCTCCATTTTCTAAAGGCACTCCTGTTATCTGGCGGTTTCAGCCATTTTATAGGGCTCCTCTTACTGTGGTCAATGCAATACCTTGCTCCTCACGCCAGTATGCTATTTCTATAGTTCATTGGCTAGCGCATTATATTTGGCAAGATCGCTTGAGTGAGTGGATTTAATTCCTTTGTCATTTGTAAGCGCAAGCCTAGTACTTTGATTATATACATCTTTATAGTCAGTTGGCTGTCCCCGGTCAACTCGAACAGACTAACAAATATATGTCTGTAATATGTTAGTATGCATTAGGGAACCACTTTAATCGGTTAGGTGTTAGTGAACCACTTAGAAAGTGGGTCAAACTAACAAATATACCACTGTACTCTCTATTCGTATATTTGTTGGTAGACGTCAGGGTTTCAAAAGGGGACACTATTTATTTAGTGTTTAGCTCTTTCCCCGACGTCTTGGTGTTATATTCTTGTATTATATATTGTAGTAGTATGGGTTTCCTCTTTTTATAAAACACCATGGCAACCTATAAGCGTACCCTAAGCCTTAAGATAACAACTAAGGGGTGGGGTGTCACGGCTATCGACGTGTATCATGGGTTAAGGGACGTCGTTGGCGCGGGACCTGCTGCTTTGCAGGGGCTTATCAATATTTCTAAAACTGTATGGAATGTAACAGTGTCAAATGAGGGGGTCAAGAAAAAGCTTCTAGAAGATGTTCTTATTGTAAAAGGCGAAGTTTGTAACGTAGAGGAAATCGAGTCAGATAGGTTGCTAGTGAAGACGAAAGTTCCACTAGAAATTCCAGTTGACAGAATCATGAATGAACTCAAGAAGTATGGCAAAGTGCAAAAGCTTGAACGGGAAACGTATCCCTTATTTCTTAGAATAAGGAATGTAATACCTGGTGAATGGTTCAAATTGCCGAAAGCGCGCAGCAACAGAGATATGTTGCAACCAACATTAGTATTTAAGTCAGAGCATATAAAATGCAACATGGCATCTAGAGACTGGTATGAACTGCTAATGCAAAGTCGGAGACAGACTCCCATTGCAGTTAGGCATTGGATCAATTTAATATTCTCGCCAAAGAACTGGAAAAATGCCTGGAAAGCAATACATCTACAGTGTCTACCAGCAAATGCACGGGACCTGGCATGGCGATTACTCATCGAAGCCTATGGGTCGGCCATCTGACTTATATGTGCAAAATAACAAGTACAGACCGGCGCTTATTATGTAATACTGAGGAGGAAACAATAGACCATGCACAGTGTTGTATAGCTACAGGTTTTTGGGTATATATCAATATGCTCCTTGCTAAATTTAGAATCAATGTGAAATTAATGGCTGAAACAATTATGTTCAAAGATTGCTCAACTATCGGATGAATCGTTAATAACAAGGATAAAGAATTGTTAGTAACCCTGTTATCTGTAGGAGTGTAGGACATTTGGAAGCATCGGTGTTCAGAGGCCAGAAATAAAACAGGAAACAACCACCAAAGAGCCATACAAGCTATATTTCCATCATTGTTGATAAACTGCATTCATTGTGAATTTTACAGGCTAGTGGAACATGGAAAAGAAAGTATATTTAAAGATGTATGGTGCAAAACTGGACTAGTATCAATTGAATACGGTTATCTAAAAATAATTTTTATGCGTGTGTCCGTGTGTACATGCTTACGTTTGCTCTTGTGCCTGGGTGTGTGGTTAGCCAGCTGTCTGTGTACGTGCATGGGGGTTATATTTGTAGCTCGCGGGGTAGTGTTGGACCGTTCCAGTGTATGGTGTCAGCTAATCCGCGTCGCATGTACATGATGAGTGATGACACTGGCTAGCTCCCGGTCTCAGGGTTATGGATCCCATGTGAGACTTCCCTACGGGTAACAAAGATGGGCTCCTAAGGCTGGTGGAACTCAATAGTTCCAGTCGGGCGTGCGTTTGTGTCACCGGTATGCCTGTCCATAGCAATTTCGTGATCTATGGACTTACAATATTTGATTGGTGACCTAACTTAAATAAGTCTATACAATTGATTTACCTAAAACAGACTGTCAAGTTTGCTAGATAAAAATGAGCATACGAAAATACAAGAAATAGAGACAGCCTGATGAACTTTTAAATGTGGGGCTCCCGGAGGGACCACACAGACTCGTAGGTCCGCAGAGGTATCCCCGCAAAGGAGACTTCCGCATACGAGATCACTAATTAACTTAATGTAAGTTATTATACCTCTAAGCTGAAAGGAAAGAAAGTTATCTTTTATAGTGGCAAAAAGCTGTGTGCCTCACGTGGGCATTATTTCTGATGCTATTTTTGGGTGAGAAGTAGTAGCCTCGTGTGGGCCATCATCACTGAATCCTTGCAAGATGCAAGTGCCTCACGTGGGCCTCCATCACAGGAAAATGCTGCCACCACTTAAAGCAGGAGAAGAGTATTGGCCAGAAAGTGCCCACTCTAATATTCAACCAAAATGCTATAAAGGAAAGACCATACCTAATGAAATTATGACTATAAGTTGCGTCCTGTTTTATGCTTTTAGTCGGTAGCATTCCGGGCTAAACAGAGTTATAGTACGAACAGCGACCTCGGTGAAAAATTGTTGGTGGCAGGAGAAAGTGATGCATATATAAATGTTGCTGCATAGTGTTTCCTACATGTACTGCAGTCCTACGTTTTCTACAAATAAACAAAACATATGAACGGATGCTGATCGCCATATATAAAACTAACCAGGAGAAGTAATACAATGTGAAATGATCAGAATAATACATATAGTACAGGTTGTTGTACCCACTACGGTGCGGTTAGTAAAACACCTTATAGTAAAATAAGAATATCTATAAAAAGATAATGAAATTATAACTAGCGGTCCTAAGACTGTTACGGGTACTTTTAGTCATCGGGACCATTTACAAAGACGAAGTATAATTACTAAAGTTGTAATTAACAGAGTAATCAAAGATGTTACGCATAGTTACCTGAATAGTCGGTGCCATTCTTAAGGACGGGCTATCGTGTTACTGAAATTAATACGTCACCCTTGGTGTGATGTGAGTCCCCGCTTGCCAGTTACCGCGAACAGGATTCCCACATGCAGTCCAGAACGGGAGCGGAGCGAACTCAGGACGACAATCCCAATGTAAAAATGTCTAACGAACAGTCAGTATGTTCTACAATAACATTACGGCTAGGAAGAAAGTTCCCGTACACCAATGGTATAGATGAAAGTTAAGAACAACCCGTTCATCAGCGGGGTTTGTCGAACATGGATGAAGATGCATACTAAGCTTAATGGTGTGGGGTACGTCAGTTAGCTCTTAAGACGTACTGGGCAAAGTTTACTTGCTGCGGTCAAAAAAGTTTAAATAAACCTACACGACATCAGTGTGGGGGGCAGTTGAATAACCACTTTTTGCGTGGCAGATCCAGCGAGTTATCCACCAAAGAATATCGCTGCCTCTACTTCTGTAGAATCACATATTCAGGCCGGGAAAAGCCTCACCGCAAGATTGTGTTCCGAGTCAGTTCTTGATTCAGTCATGAACAATATTGTCGAAAGTTTCCAAAAATGCTCCCAACCAAATGTTCGGGAGTTACAAAATTCTTTAAGATGCGGTGGGTTGGGTGGCTGCCACAATGCTATGGGAAAGATGCTGACCAAGACCGAGGTGATCTATTTAATAACTGTCTCGGCTGATCGTAGCTGCTTTACAGATTCAACCTGTTCGGCCCCTGGCCGAAGATGCTCTCGAACTCTGGATTCCATCTCCTTTTATACTACTCGTGACGTCATAGGCGCTGGCCTCAACCAATCATCGGCCGAGCAATAGCCAATCAGCGTGCAGCTAATAATGATGCAGACGAATGTTCTAGAACATTCTAGAACTTCTGCGCACACGTGGTTATGACGTCACGGCAATACTTTGAAGATAATCAAAGGGGTTTTCCATGGATAACTCAGCCATTACAGATTTGGAAAGCCCGTCGAATTCTGGTCTTGATTGATCACAGATTCGGCGGGAACAACACATTATAAAGGATTACATTGTACCTACTCGGTACACTAAAAGTGCTATCCTATCTTGGACGTGATATATGCGGATCGATGCATGGATGCACACTAGGCAGGAATTATGAACTTCCTGGGTAGGCACGTGGTCAGAGAGGAGTAGTGACGCAATAGACGCATACTACGAGAGACAGAGCACATAGAGGTGCCAAAGAGTTGAGGGGAGGCATATTTTTAGTTTTAATTTTTGACCTGGAATTATTTTTCCAGGTCTTATCTTTTTTGTTTTGTTTTAATATTTTGGTGCATGCTTTAACTTTTATTCAGGCAATGATTGGCTAAACAATAGCTCGCATGGGTGTTCTCTTTGGGTGCGGATAATCATTATCTCCGCAGAGAACACCCAAACTCCAATGTACCACAATTTAAGTTAAAATTTAATATAATATATAAAAATATATATATATATATAAAATTTATATAATTTCCATGAATCATACCCTTACTGGGTATTAGAGTATTACTGAATTACTTGTGAACCCCGGGTAAAATAAGGGGTACGCAACTGGTATATTGATTAAGTAAAGATTTCCGGCCTGTTATAGCCGTTATATCGCTGACCCAATAGCCGCCCTGACATCTAAGACAGGAAGAAATATAATAAGAAAAATAGAATATAATAATAAACCAAAAAGTTAGTTTATCAGGCAGCCTCAGCATAGCTGAGACTGCATGACGGGATTATGACATTATTGCACTGCGGTGTGTTGTATGCTTTACGTCGCACATGACGTTCTTACAACACAGGAATCTGCAGTGCTCACTTCAGTGTGAGACAGAGCTGGGCAACCAAGTTGTGCAGCTGTGTAGGATAATCGTAGTCATCCTACCGACGGGATTCAATTGATTTAACATATATAATAATAGTAAAAATATTTCAAAAAGAATAAATAGTAAATTTTCCACGAGTCGCACCACTGATGTTCTACTTTAACTTCAAACACAAATGATCACACCTCTGCCCAAATATTTCGCCATTGAGTCTGAGTCACGTGACTGACGGTGGTTGGTCATGGTGGATGGACGTCTAGTGCTGAGATGTCTTCATTATTACTGGCGCTTTCTGGAATGTCTAAAGTGATATTTGCGGTCACAGTGTCTATAGTGTCCTTGGTAGTTACTGTGGGTGTTGCAATGTTCATTTCTGCAGTGGCATTGGTGCTTGTCGGTATAGTGGTCTCTGACGTGGCACCCTTGGTGAAGGTTGGCGTGGTTGCTGTGGTTGGTGTGGTGATGGTGGTGAGCCGTATTGCGGGCCGAGGCAGTGATGCTGAGGTGGTTGTGGTTGGTGACGACATCTTCTACGTATTTCAGAAGCCGATTCATGGTGACAATTGGCATGGGCTGTATGTCTTGTGTGTGCGCGATTCGTTTATTTCCCACAATCCTGACTGCTGGATTGGTATGGCTGGGTTGTGAATGCTGTATAATGCGGGTCAGAGTGATGCTGATAGTAGTTGTCTCCGACCGTCCTGGTCCTTCATCTATGGTCAGGTCGGGAGGAGACGGTGACTGTGGATAGCTTGGTATCCTCATCTCCGTTGGCGACATGATGACTACCGATATGGGCTAGCTGGTTGCGATTGCTTCTGCCAATACCGGTGTTGGTTTAGTTGTTGTTGTCGTGCTGCTAATGGATGAGGCGGGTGCTGCCAGACTGGATCCTTGCAGAGGACTACTGTTTCTTACTCTGCTTGAGGACTGGAGTGGACGTCGTAACTGGCTGCAGCATAGCGCTTCCCGACGCGACTGAAGATGGAAATTCACGTCTGGTGGCTGACACAGTTGCTAATGGAGCCGGGAGAGGACGATGGCTAGCGGGATGTCTGCAGGTAGTGTTAATCGTGTGGGCCATCTTCTCGGTCAGAAGTATTTTGACCGGTAACCGAAATTCAAAATGGGTGGCTAATGCGGCACGATCCTCGCTTTCTTCACCGGGAACTAATGTCACTTCTAATATGTGGTGCTTATGATGGAGCACGTGTGTTACTCCGTAATTTGTGGCTGTGTATAGATACTGACACGTTATACAGAAGGCTGTCTGGAGGAGATGGTCCTTGTTAATATGAAGAGTGAGGTCGGAATTTCGCGTGAAAGTTCTGGTACACGATTCTCCGCTAGCTAATAATGAGCTGCACAGGAATCTTTTTCACAAATGGTTCAGATGAATCTGGCAATTCTATATCTTCAAGGAGTGACATCTCCTTCCGGCATAGTAGTTGGTAGCGGAAACCTAATTAAAACCTAAAAACCTATCTCTTCATTTGGACTTTCCAGGCCAAGTATGTAATAATGAATGAATAGTAAGATACAGCAGAATTTAGTTTTCGACACGAAAGAAGCCTAATGCTATTTGTTCTTCCCTGGTGTCGAGTTTTGATGGGAAAACGAAGTTTCAGAGCGCGCTTCCTCATTTTATATGATTTAGTGATGTCACTGATGGTGGATGACCACACCTGGAAGTTTGAAGGTGATTCTGTCGGCCCTTTATGGAAAGTTTTTCTCCTTCCTATTCTAGGCGTCAAGGGATTAATTCTTCCCATATAAAGGGAGTACTTTTAATTATAGGAGGAATGGCTAATTAACTTTGTTATAATTTAGCACATTTAAAAGTCTCCGATCAATATAGAAACGTGGTATTAATTTTCGTGTTGAGCATCACCTTTTAATTAGCGTGAAGCGGTTTTACAGATTGGATGCTTATAAACTTGCCTGTTTTAATTTTAGGCTAGAGTGCCTGATGGGGTGTGTGGGAGCTTGGTGACGTCAGCGGTAATTACCCCGACTCACCCTCACCACTCCTCCATCTTGCTGTGGACGGCTCTTTTGTTTAAAGCGTTTGATCCAATTTACTGGAAATAGCGGTAAAAGTCACGTGGCTCTTGAAAACACGTGGTTGATTAGAAACATATGTGCTGTTTATGGCGTAGTTCTCGATTATGGACTGGAACGCAGGTAAGAGAACTTTTGAAATTCTCTTTGTAATTATACTGTTAGATTTTTGATGCCGCTTTATCGGCCCGTGCACTAATGATCCAAATACATGTTAGAGCAGTTGTGTTCTTAATCAAAAATATAACAGTAAAGCTGTAGGTAATTTGATGTGTGGTTTAAACAGATCTATTCAGGTGGCGTATCAAATCAAAGTCATTGAACCCGACAAGATAGCTGTGTTTTCCGAGCAGGAGGGCTGCCAAGCATTCTCCTCAATGGGTAGAACTAGCTCCGTCCCGGCCTAGACCAGACACATTAATACCAATAATCATGGTTAAATTACAATACAGCACGGAAATGGGTGCACACAGTTTTACGATTTACAATGCCGTCGTTTGGAGATTGTGAATACAGTCAACATAAGTGTCTGTGTTTCTGACATGTTGGTGATTTGAATTTGATACACGTGGCTGGTTATCTGTGGATGATACTTGCGCTGTTGTGACGGTGACGCTTTCATTGCCGCCAATGGCGGGGGGAGGGGGGATATGATGTCAACTTTATCGAATGGGGATTAATTAATACCGATAGGTGCTGCTAAACGATGGTGTTGCCGGTGTTGAATGTCTCTGTCTGCTGAGTATAACCGAGTATGTGTGTGATCTACGTGCAATGATGAATTGACGTATCCAACCCTGACGGCAAATGCGTTCTCTATGCAACTGACCTTCTGTCTGTGGTGTGATGTCTTGACTGCTCATGGGGGAGTCTGGTAGGCCAAATGAAGAGGATGGCCTTTGGACAGGGGGATGTGGTCATCTCCCATTACACGACGGTTGGTGCCTTGTCATAGTTTTTAGACACTGGGAAAATTCTAGCCGAGAGTCTGCTGAACAGGCTGCTTCCCTGCCCACCATGGGGGTATTGTTGGTTGGTGAGGTGCGGGATGCCACCTCCTCTATAGCAGCAGACTCTCTCATATCTGAAGATTCAACAGATGACGAGTGGAGTGTGAAATGGACTGGGCTGGTGATGTCCGAACTTGGTGTATAGATAAGGGATGCGAATTGGAATAGTTGCGTTGGTGGGACGACGGGAAATGGTGTCCCTTGGGGGCGTGGTCGGGTACACCAAGTTGTACGGTTTTGCGGTTCTAGACACGCCAAGGCTTTATCTTGCCTCTTCACTTCCACGCTATTCATCACATGTTCCACCACACAGGAAGCACTGCTTGGGTCAACCTCAGCTTCCGATTGTGGTATAATGGGGGGGGGGGGGGCATTGTATGAAGTCGGTGGGAGTGGGAAGAGATTGGTGGAACAGCTTTTTCATCCAGTCCCTTGGACAAAACAAACAGAAAGTTCTTCAAATATGGCTTTTCAGATCGAGTAGACCTGTGCTGAGGAGGGAGAGGGCGAGTACGTATCTTGCCTTAGCTGCTTGTTCACCAGTGTTCTGGCTTTGTAAAAGATGGGTCAAACTGGCACCGCAGTGCTCTCTGCTAATCGTGGGAATACTACTTTCCGCAGAAATTTCAGTATGGGTACCAGTGTCACGAGAAACGCCCAACCCGAGCTCTGGTGCTGGGCTGTCACCGGCACATGGTTTAAGCCGATCGAAGTGGATGACTGAGGTCAGGCCATCTGAAACACGGATACAGTAGGTCACGTATAATGTCTTACCTACTACCACATAGGGGCCTTTCCACTGGTAACTCAGTTTACTTGGCACGTTTGTCGTGCCATGTCTTTTGCCGCTGGTGTGCAGTGGATTGTGTTTCTCTCACTAACTCATGGGCTTGTTCTATCCGCTGCCGCAAGAGTTCAACATAGAGAGATGGTGAATTTTTCTCTCCTGATATCCGGGGCATGGCCAGATCCAGGGGTAAGGCTAATTTACGGCCTAACATTAATTGAGCAGGGATGTAACCCATGCTGGAATGTACTGAAGTGAGGTAACCCATGAGTACATATGGGAGTCTTAAATCCCAATCTCTGCAATCAAGGCGTGTTTCTTTAGTAAGCATCTCCTCGAGAGTTCGATTGAACCTCTCCACCATCCCATCACTGCGGGGGTGATATGGAGTCGGCCTTGTTTTGACGATATGAAACAATTTGCAGAGCTCTGATATGAGCTGGCTCTCAAAATTACTTCCTTGATCGGAGTGTAGCTCATAGGGCATACCGAAATGGCAGAACACAATGCTTGCCAGGACCTCCGCTACGGTGGATGCCTCTTGGTCTGGCAAAGGAAATGCTTCTACCCACTTTGTGAAAAAATCTTGTAATACGAGGATGTATTTGTTTCCATCATCCGTCATATTCAAGGGCCCGAGCACATCAATAGCCACTCGCTCCCACGGTGTACCGACAATTTTTATTTGACATGGTGTGATATGGTGCTGGCCAACAGCGTGTCTTTAGCACGGGATACATTTGGCAACCCATGCATTTACACTATCGCGTATTCCAATCCAGTGGAATCGCTGTTTGATATGGGTAACAGTCCTTTCCATGGCCAGATGCCCGGTGTTATCATGTAATTGTTGTAGTATGATTTTCTGATAACTTTCCAGGATAACCAGACAGTTATTGATGTAGAGAACGCCATTATGGAGGTGACATTCTTCAAACCACTGGTAATAATATTTAGCCGTGCTGGATAAGGGTGTTACCGATTCCTTGGGAGGACATACCCCCTACTGGATCCACGTGTATATATTTCATGTTTGCACGTCTGTTGCTTGATCGTGTGCAATTTTCTCCGGATTCCACTCTGCGCACCATAATTCGGGGAACTCCGGAGATGGCTGTGCTGATTGTGTCACAGTTGCAGCCTCTTCATGTTCACCTCTTGCCTGATTCTGCTGAGGGCATCAGTATTGCCATGCAGTTTGCCGGGATGGTGAACAACGTTAAAGTCATAGGCCTGCATGGATTCCTGCCATCTCGCTACCTGGCCCTCTAGATTTTTAAGGTTTCTGAACCAGCGTAGTGAGGCATGGTCTGTACGGAGTGTAAATGGACGACTGTACAGAGTGTTTGTAGTACTTGATGAAATGTACCGCCACAAGTAGTTCTCATTTCGTGGTTGCCTATCTCCTTTCAGTTTTATTTAAGGTAAGTGAACCATAACCCAACACCTGCTCCGTTCCATCCACTGTGACCTGAGATAGAACTGCGCCAATAGCGTAAGCCGACGCGTCAGTGTCCAAAATGAAATTGAGGTTTGGATTAGGATGAGCAGGAATTGGGGTGGTTGTCAAGAGTTCCTTCAATGCCATGAAGGAACCGTCACACTCACCCGTCCACTCGAATGGTCGATTTTTCTCGGTGATTTTATAGGGGGGTGAAGCAATCTCACTGAAATGACGGATGTATAGGCGATAGTACTGGCATAAGCCAAGAAAACTCCATCTTTCTGTGATCGAAGAGGGCATTGGCCACTCTGCTACTGCCTTTGTTTTTTATGGCTGAGTAGCCACTCCATCACCGGATATGACATGTCCCAAGAACTCGACGCTCTGTCTGAAGAGATGACATTTCTTTAGTTTGAGCTTTAAGTTGGCCGTGTGGAAATGGGAGAGCATGGTGTTACAAATTAGTTAATGTTTGCTCAAACGTAGGTCCAAAGACGATTACGTCGTCGATGTAACATAGACAGATTTCCCATTGCAGGGTGGTTAATACCTGCTCAATGAGATGTTCAAAAGTTCCAGGTGCGTTTCACAAGCCATAGGGCATTTTGCGGAATTGGAAAAGACCATCCCTACAAACGAATGCAGTCTTTTCCATGTCAGCTTCATCCATGACCACTTGCCAGTATCCGCCAGCTAAGTCAAGGGTACAAAACCACTTTGCTCCGGACAAGGAATCCAAGTCCTGATCTATGCACGAATGCGGATAGGCATCCTTAATGCTGAGATCATTAAAGCAGTGGCAGTCTATACAAAACTGCAAGGTTCCATCCTTTTTTCCTGCTAGTACTATTGGGCTGGCCCATGGGAATGCTGATGGTTTTATAATACCGGTCTGCAACATGTCGTTAACTTGTCGATGTGTCTCGGCTTCCATATGAATGGAAAGATGTCATACCAGTTGTCGTATGGGCCGATTATTTCCTGTGTTGATGGAGTGTTGCACAAGATGAGTTTTTCCAAGATTCATGTCTCTGAAGGAAAAACTATCGCGATATTTGTAAAGTAGTGTCCTTATGTGTCATTTCTGAGATTGCTGTAATCCTGCTGTGGCACGAAGGTACAAATCATGTAGGTGTTCTGGTAAATCATCAGTCATTTCCATGTGTGAGGTGGTAAGTGTATGTGTTTCCAAAGAGATAACGTCCACCAAATGGCCGCAGCGTACCCCCCGTTCAAGAGTTATGGGGTCTGCGGTACCATTGAACACCCGGAAGGGTATATGTTCTTTGTTGATGGTGTCCACGATCATACGGGGACTTGTGCATTGTGAGGCAATCATGTAATCAGGGTCGGTTTCCAGCATGGCGATGTGGGTGTCCTAATTGTGGGGCAGTGGCGCATAAGATGTGCTCCTGTCCCGGCTCAACTGTGGCTGTACTTGATAGTATTACAGCACACGTATCGTATAATGATGATTCCAGTCCAAGAGGTATCCGTCGGCCGTGTATGTCAAGTTCCTGTTGTTTGCAGTGGATGATGGCTTGACTGGCACTGAGAAAATCAGAGCCAAGGAGGGCGTCGTTTTGTATAGAGGCGATGATAACTCGCTGTATGAATTGCATCTCCTCTATTTGAATAACAAGATTAACTACACCGGCTATGGGCACATCAGCTTCCATAGCCGTCTGTAGATAGATGTTTGTAGGCTTAAGGGGAGGCTTCTTATGAGGTGGGATGCTCTCATATAAGCGCTTATTAAATACTGTGATAGAAGCTACAGTGCCAATGGTGGCACTGGTGGAAATACCGCTAAGCAGCCAGGCACATTTATATATTACTTTGCGGTGCACCTGCGGAAGAGTTTCCAATGATGCCATCTGCGACAATGGGCGTGGAGCGGAATCATCCTGTATACAGTCGGCTTGTTTCCGAATAGCTTGTCTTAATGTTGTGGCTGGCTGAGTGAGCAAAGGGCCAGTCCGTCGTCGTCGCTGCTGCGAGTGCTTTGGTGAAGAGGGAGCTGGTAGTAGCAATGGTGATGAAGTTGTGGCTGTTTCTGTGTATCCTGTATTCGTGTAGAGAGCGGTGCGGATGTGATTCTCCTGATCACGGATAAGAGCTACCTGCACGAGCAACTTCTTACAATGCATCATTGGATGTTTCGTAGAAGCGCAAAAGAAATAGTAGCATCGTGGAAGGCATCCCTATCGCCGGTAGCGTTATCGTTTGCGAATCCATGATGCGAAGTGAACAGTTTCTCCTGAGCCGCTGCTGTCTGTGGATGCGGGAGATAGTGTTGTGCAGGATGGTGTTTTGCATACCACCAAGGGACACCTAGAATCCAGTGTCTTGGTGGCGGGACGTGGTGCTTGCAAAAACGTTGTTTCAGCGGAGGTGGTACAACATACCACTGCCGTTTTACAGAGGAAAGAAGGTTTGTTATGTGCGAGCATACGGGGTGTGGACGGATGGCGGTGTTGCGGATGTGGGCGACATCGTAGGCATCGACATATATGAAGCCGTGTGTATTGGTGTATGTGTAAAAGATGAGGCTTGTTGGTGATAGGCGGCCACCGGACATTGTTGCACAGGGGCCACAGTTGAGCTGGGTAGTAAATGCAGACACCAAGGTGACTCTCCAATCGGTGCATTTAGGAGTTTGATGGCTTCTCATGTTGTGGGTTCTGTGGTCAGGGGTAGGTGTAGTAGACGGAGGTCGGTTAGGGCACCATTCCCTCCAATGTCCTGGCTGACCGCATCCGAAACAGGTGTTTGGTGGCGGTGCGGTGTTAGTGATGTTTGTTGTTCTAAGGTGTGTGGTGGCTAAATTAGTGCTGAGAGTAGTTACCAAATTTGTCAGTGCGGAGATTTGTTTGTTTATCTCATCTATCCAATCATGCATGTTGCCGCGGTTGTTATTATTGTGCTCGTTTCCACACTCCTTTGTAGCCACGCCCACCCCCCCCCCCCCCCCCGTTCCTCTAGGCGCTTGATTCTGATTGGAAGGTTGTGGTGCTGATTGATGTGCGGATGGGTCTGCGGTGGTGGATGCTGTAGGTGTGGTGTGAGCGTCAGTTGAAGTAACGATGTTAGCACCCTCTATCTCGTTGATAGGATGAAGTTGGCGGCGGTTCGTTTTCTCCCCCTCCAGGAAGTTTTCAATACGGACCGCAGTAGCTGTTAACTGTGCCAGGCTTCCATGGTCAGCAAGAGAGTTTTTCTTTTAGAGCGGGTTCACCACTCAACGCATCAAAGAACGTGTCAAGGTGGAGATGTGTGACGCCTTCCATGTTGCTGCTTGGTTGTGCACAGGTGACTAGTCTCCGGATGCGACTAGCCAGATCTGGTAGGGTCTCTCCTGTGAGTTGTCGAGGATTTTTAAGCTGTAATCAGCTAGTTTCCCTGAGAGCAGTGTCACCAAACCGTTCTGACAACGCTCGTTCCAGTTGAGTGTATGTGGGTGTGTAGTCAGTCCTGAGATCTGCGAGAAATTGGAGGGCTTTCTCGGACGGCTTCGCCGTGAGATATTCACCCATTTGTTGGTCGTTCCAATGGTTACTCCGACATAAAATTTCGAACTGAGGGAGAATGACTCGGCCAAGAAGATGGGAAGAACTGAGTGGTTAAAATCCGGGTTTTGGTGGTGCATGGGTGACTGACGAAAATGCTGATGCTGGTCATCATGCGGGTGGTGGTGGTGCTACTGGTGTTTCCCATCGATGCCGATGCCGAGAAGCGAGAGTGCATGTACTCCAATCCAGTGAGGTCTGCCCCATTGTAGATTCATAAACTGGCATGGGACTATGGACGGGAGGTCGAATATTGTGGAGATTACGCGGACGTTCTTCATATGGTGAAGACTGACATTCCTCATACGGTGGTGGTGCAGTCGTCTGATGGTCGTGATGTGTGGCATGACTGATGTAACGATGAAATGGTGGTGCCGATGATGCTGTGGTGTCCCCCCTGGAATAAGATGATATACTTGATGGCGTGGCGCGGGAGGTTGTCTAGTATAAGGATTATTACCCTGCCATATAGTTTCCATTGATGACACAGGTGAATGATAGTGATATATGAAGGGTAGTAAGTTTGCCGGTAATCAGGTCTTTGTCGAGATCGCCCATGATCTGGCACTGATGGAGTTGGCCTATCGCGGATGTCCGATATAGTACGAAATTCTGTTCCCACCTGTGAGGCATCTCGGAAGGTCCCCTAACTGATAGGCGAAAACAGGTGATATTGCGGTGTTGTTGATTCTGCTTGGCTAGAATTTCTGGCATAGGCGGGGAGCATACGAGCATGGTGTCCATCGTATGATGCTAACTCTTGATCGAGGGAGTCGTCACTGAATGGAGAAAGTATACTAAGCTCGCTATAAGGTGTGGGCATGAGTTCGCTGCATGTTATAGATGTTCTTGTTCTTCGAGCCCCACATCGGGCACCACTTGTCCCTCGTGGGGTAGTGTCAGGCCATTCCGGTGTATGGTGTCGGCTCGCCGTGTCGCATGTACATGATGAGTGATGACGCTGGCTAGCTCCCGGTCTCGGGGTTACAGATCCTGTGCAACATTGCCCAAGGGGTAAAAAAGACCGGCTCCTAAGGTCGGTGGAACTCAATCGTTCTGGTTGGGCCGTGCGACCATCGTCGCGAATATTGAACACAACAGTATCAGCCCATGAGTTTTTGTCACCGGTATGCCTGTCCATAGCAATTTCGGGATCTATGGACTTACAATATTTGATTGGTGACCTAGCTTAAATAAGTCTAAACAATTGATTTACCTAAAACAGGCTGTCAAGTTTGCTAGATAAAAATGAGCATACTAAAATACAAGACATAGAGACAGCCTGATGAACTTCTAAACGTTGGGCTCCCGGAGGTATCACACAGACTCGTAGGTCTGCAGAGGTATCCGCCCAAAGGAGACTCCCGCATCCGAGATCAGTAATTAACTTAATATAAGTTATTATACCTCTCAGCTGAAAGGAAAGAAAGTTATCTTTTATACTGGCGAAAAGCTGTGTGCCTCACGCGAGCATTACTTCTGATGCTATTTTGGGTGAGAAGTAGTAACCTCACGCAGGCCATCATCACTGAATCCTTGCGAGAGACGAGTGCCTCACGCGGGCCTCCATCACAGGAAAATGCTGCCACCGCTTAAAGTTGGAGAATTGGCCAAAATGAGCCCAATCTAATATTCAACCAAAATGCTATAAAGAAAAGACCATACCTAATGAAATTATGACTATAATGTTGCGTCCTGTTTTATGTGAAGACGGGATGAGCGATTCCCGAGGGATTCCCACGTCACCGTCTTATGTAGTTTTAAATATGCTGAATTAGTAGGTGCCGCTTTTATTTATGCGGGCATTCTTCTATGCCTAACTTAACATTTAGTTTTTAGAGACAAGAACTAGTTTAGGCCACAAATGGCGGGTGCCCTACCGAGCGTTTTAGATACGGCTGTCATTGAGAGTGGATGTCCTAAGACATCAACACCCAAGACCGCGTGCATACATGTTATTTTGCAAGACCTCCGAGCTTGCTGAGAATCCAGACATCTTGCTCCATAGCCACATGAAACGTCACAGGACAATGGTTACTTTTCACATAAGCAAGTTTAGGCAACTAAAATATCGTTATGGTGGGGGTAAGAGAGACGAATATCCACCGTGAATGTCCTTCCGTGAGGGCGTGGCAGATTCTAACATCTTGCCCAGACATTCTTATAGCATTCGGTGGGGATGCGCATCTCGCCTGTCACCAGGTCCTATGGAGCTAACCTTTTAACCTGATGTTAGGTGTAAACGCAAGTTGCCCAGTTATGCACTGCGGTGCGGGGGAGACTTCTTAGAAGATGAGAAAGAAATTAATAATTATAATATGTTTTTGCAGTGCTTCCTACATTGGCAAGGATAACTAACTACTAGGTATCAGAAGACACACGGGAGGTGTGTGACACCACACCCTGGCCATCACCGCTCGGAAACCCCAATAGTTTCCCAGGTCGGATCAGTCCATGGTGCGGATAGGGACATGAAAACAATTAAGAAGCTTAGTGGAACAGGAAGCGAGACAATAACTTATATATATGAGGCCCAATAGGTATGTTGGCCAATTTTACACAACCTTGCCGGAGTACGGGGCCAAATTATCGCAACTACCGGAAAAGAGGCGTACACTATGTGTCTCTTCACGAAGAAATTGTCTCTGATCATATTAAACCTATCCTATTGAGCTAAATAGACAAGGTTTTAGTCGGTACAATAACAGGCTAAAAAGGGTTATAGCACGGACAGCGACATCAGTGAAAAATTGTTGGTGGCGGGAGAAAGTGATGCATATATAAATGTTGCTGTATAGTGTTTCCTACGTGCACTGCAGTCCTACGTTTTCTACAAATAAACAAAACAAATGAACGGATGGCTGCTCGCCATATATAAAACTAACCAGTACACGTAATACAATGTGGAATGATCAGAATAATACATATAGTACAGGTTGATGGACCTACTACGATGCGGTTATGGTTCCTTTTAGTCATCGGGACCATTACAAAGATGAAGTATAATTACTAAAGTCGTAATTAACAGAGTAATTAAATAGGTTACATATAGTTACCTGAATAGTCGGTAGCCATTCTTAAGGACGGGCTATCGTGTTACTGAAATTGATACGTCACTCTTGGTGTGACATGAGTCGACGCATTCTCTGGAAGCTGGAAAGTCCCCGCATGTCGGTTCCCGTGAACAGGATTCCCACATGCAGTCCAGAACAGGGGCGGAGTGAACTCAGGACGGTAATAACAATGAAAAAATGTCTAACAAACAGTCAGTAAGTTCTACAATAACATTATGGCTAGGAAGAAAGTTCCCATACACAGACGGTACGGATGAAATTAAGAACAACCGTTTATCAGCGGGGGGGGGGGGGGGGGGGGGCTTGTCGAATACAGATGAGGATGCATAGTAAGCTTAATGGTGCGGGGTACGTTAGTTAGCTCTTAAGATGTACTGGGCAAAGTTTACTTGCTGCGGTCAAAAAAGTTTAAATAAACCTACATGACATCAGTGCCGAGGGCGGTTGAATAACCACTTTTTGCGTGGCTGGCAGATCCGATGAGTTATCCACCAAAGAACATCGCTGCCTCTACATCTGTAGAATCACATATTCAGGCCGGGAAAGGCCTCACCACAAGATTGTGTTCCGAGTCAGTTCTTGATTCAGTCGTGAACAATATTGTTGAAAGGTTCCAAAAATGCTCCCGACCAAATGTTCGGGAGCTACAAAATTCTTTAAGATGCGGTGGGTTGGGTGGCTGCTGCAATGCTACGGGAAAGATGCTGACCAAGACCAAGGTGATCTATTTAATAACTGTCTCGGCTGATCGTAGCTGTTTTACAGATCCAACCTGTTCGGCCCCTGGCCGAGGATGCTCTCGAACTCTGGATTCCATCTCCTTTTATACTACTCGTGACGTCATAGGCGCAGACCTCAACCAATCATCGGCCGAGCAATAGCCAATCAGCGCGCAGCTAATAATGACGCAGATGAATGTTCTAGAACATTCTAGAACTTCTGCGTACACGTGGTTATGACGTCACGGCAATACTTTGAAGATAATCAAGGGGAGTTTCCGTGGATAACTCAGCCATTTCTTAACCGATTTAGAAATGGTTTACATATTTGGAAAGCCCGTCGAATTCTGATCTTCAATAATCCCTGAATCGGCAGGAACAAGCAATTATAAAGGATTACATTGTACCTATTCGGTACACTAAAAGTGCTATCCTATCTTGGGCATGATCTATGCTCTCTCGTTTTAACGAACATAGTCGTTTTCACGACGAAATCTCTCTCATAGGCTCATATACGCTTATAGCGCTTCTCAAGGGGGTGTGTTCATGGAACGAATCCAGGATGGGCGGCACGTACCCAGCTTAGCTGGTATTGCCGGCACCTGACCGGTCGATCCGAACTACATATTATGATTATCAATACTATTGCCATTATGATTGATATGCTGCAGCTAATCTACAGAGCCTCCTCCTCATCCATTGAGAATAAAGATGAAACTGTTGTCTCACTCTATGAGCATCAACCTAAACCAGAGGTTGAGCGTATAGGGATATCCATGGATTTGGATCCGATTCTAGAGACATTAACGCCAAGGTTATGAGTAGCGTCTAAGTTATTAGCACCATTAGATTTTAATTCCTGTGTGGAAATACACAATGACGGCTTTAATTTCTGGGAATCTGAAGAGGTGGGTGTAGATTTTGTGAAGGATAGCAATCATTTAGATGATAATATTAATTTTTCAATAAATAATTTACCAAATAGCCTTTTAAAACAGATGAGCGTGAATATGTTGAGCCAGAGCCTGATTTAAAGTCTAAGAATGCCTCAAACTCTGACATTGTACATTCAGGCACCATTGGCATCAATGCACGCAACCTCCCCCTCCTCCCCCCCCCCCCAGCCCAGCACACACACACCCCTCCCCACCCAACCTCCCCCCTCCCACCCCGACATTACTGTCAAAATGTCCCATTGTCATCATCATCATCATCATCATCATCATCATTTACTGGTGAACTTTCGCTATTATTTGTACATATGCTTTGGTGTTGGGACACACCAGTCCGTCTGTCGTACCTACCTACCACTTGTCTGTATCAAGCTATTAGCAGCCACAGATGCCTTCTATATACCTGCTGAATGTGATGCATTTCAACATTTGATAGAACACGACTTTTAATCCTAAGATCGTATCACGCTTCTATGCTCAATGTTGTGACATTTTTAACCCTTTCCTGTCGCGTCTACATATAGACACTTTAACTTGATTTGTCAAGCTTGTAATACGCAAGCAGTGACATAGATATATAGGCCTAGCCACAGATGCTTTATCCAGCTTTTAATGTGCGTCCTTCAAATGATTTCATCCTGCCTTTAGTACGCATCTACATAGTCTCAGAGACTCTATATGACATTTTAATGTGCATCTTCCAAATAAGTTTTACTAACTCTTTTTAAGCATATACATTGAGCCACAGATACTCTACCCAGCTTTTTTATATGCAACCTGCTCAATTGACTCCAGCTTCTAGTAACACTGAAACCTACTACCGCTTCTAGGTCACCACACACTCTTACGCCGACATCAAACTTTGAAACTGTGTAGACTGATCCCGCACCATGTTCAAACCTCATGATGGTTCCAACTGTGCAGCCTCAGTGATATATGATAAAATTATGTACTGAACTATCTCATTATAATTTGCTATCTGGTCATGCCCATACCGTATCTGGACTTCATTACCCTGTTGAACCGGCTGAGCAAAGCACCACTCCGTCAGCCAACATTCCATCAGGCTTCAAACAGCCATTCACCGCTTGATATCTCCATAAGTAAATCTAGCTCCACATTTGGACTCCATATATCAATGGCTATGGCTCGAGCTCAGCGGCAAATAGCTCACCTACAAGTATACTCGTCATATATAGTAACGAGAAACAAGAAATATGAGCTAAAGAAAGATAAAACCATGAGGAACAAGCTTGCCGCTTGTGACAGAACAGGACCCATGAGAATTGAGCACACATACATATTCATATTCTCCATATCTTGCTATGAAGACTTTAAAGCAGCAATGTTCCGTCATTTCAGTGAAGGTAAAACCGCACACAACGTCACATTGGAACCCACCAAGAATTATGACAACACAAAGGTAGTAAATGTCGATGACTCCTGCTCAATAAAGTTGTTATACGAAAATGGTTCAACCGGGTGACAGCTATACAGAATACATCTTTTCCATACCACATCTAAGATAGAACTGCAGGGACACAAAGCTCGCCTCTTCTTCGACGAATTAGAACATATCACAAAGTCTATGGCCAGTCAAGAAACTTACAAGGAACGTAATCAATATATCAAGGAACAATGCCGTCAATATCTGGTCACAAATACTCACAACAGCCATGTAGATGGCTATGCAGACTTGACTGTCCAACAATCTGCTGACACAGACCGTAATATGGGAACTGAGGATAGGATGTTAACGTTAAGTGACAGCCAGGGAGAAGAAATGACACTTGCTACCCTATTTACCAATCCAGTTGTCTGTATAAAAACAGCGGAAAGTAATACACCACCAGCTTTGACATAAAAAAATCCCAATAAATGCCACCAGATGTGTCACTTCTGGTAAGAATGATAGCTCAAGAATGACTAAAGAGAATGAAGCGTGGACACAGATTAAGACTACCCTACCTGTCCAAATAAATACTGTTGGCGACAGGAACGAGCAAGTGACTCAGGGGAGCGCACGTAGTAGCCTACCCCTTAAACATGTTGAGCAACCTGAAGCTCGAACCTCAACCCATAGCAATAGTCTACGGACAGATACCCAATGTGCCTATCAGCCCTATCTTGCACAGCAAGTGACAGCAAACAACTCCAATATGACTGGCAATGAGAATGTAGACTTTACACTGCGTACAGATGAGGCTCTACATACTCAGTACCATGAAATATGGAAATGCTTAGTCTGCAATGAGTTCATAGATGGTGATTCTTTCTTCTTCTTTTCGTTCGCTGATCATACCGCCAGTCCTGTAAGTGACTATTGACATGATCATAAGCGTTAAGTGCGTGGATCCATGGTTTATTAGAGTGCGCCGTGCGGCCTGGAACCTCCGTTTTCAGCACTCGAGGTTTCAGTCAGGGTTACCTCACCCGTACCTCCTTTAGTCGCCTCTTACGACATGCAGAGGATACGGAAGGTGTATTCTAAGCCCCACCTATAGATGGTGATGAATCAATTGAATACAGTTTCTGTTTACAATGGCTGAATGCCAACTGCGAAGGCCTTACATGCAGGGATTTCGTCACCCTTTGTGAACCGACAGCTGAATATAAGTGCTCCTTATGTAAAGCAACAGCAATACATAAAGATATCAACATCCCTCCAGATCCGGAAGAAGTAGACACAATTGCCGACCAACTTCATATCAGTGCCCTACCAGTTTAAGATGTAGATCAAGATAAACTAAGCACAGCTGCCCAGCAACAACAACAAATAGATATATCTACCTTAGCTATTGCTGCTGATATAAGCAAATCCATAAATACGACTAACTGTGACAATGCCTCACCACTACTGACTCAACGTATTGAAGAGGCTCATAGGTTGCTCCTAGACCAAGAAAAGAAAGAAATCAAAAGTGAGAGGAGGAAACTGGGCATTTAGCAGGGAAAGTTGGACGCAAAAGAGAAAAAGCGCAAAAACCTACGAAGTAGAGTTAAAAACCCTCACCACTTTATGCCTAAAGTTAGAGACAGAAAATCAAGACCTAAAAGAGTGCAGATTATGAGAATTAAAATAGCAGCTTACCAACCAATTCCAAGTACTACAAATATATGAACCCAGTTAATGGAAGCAGAGATCAACCTCAAGTGCCAATGCACTAGGTACGTCTACAGCAGTGCCGGCCGGTAGCTCAATATCAAAGAGGTAACGAGCAACCCCCACCCCCCACCCCCCCCCCACACCCCCACCCCACACCAACATACCAAGACCACCATCGCCGATCGAGACTTCAGCAACCGACAAATATAATCCTGAAAATGGTAGCACACCACACACTTATCTTTCCTCTGTACCTACGGTAAACCAACCACGACCTAACTATCCATCATCAAGCAATCCAGGAGGTATTCATATGCCATTACATCAGTTGTCGCCAAATAGTTATTACTCACCACCCTGCTATCCAACTGTTAACCACATGCCACCCTCCACAACGTGGCCTCCATTTATGCCAAACCACTCAACGCCATGGGCAAGTGCTGCTCCAATCTCGGGCCCACCTATGCCGAGTTATCTCCCACCAATGACTCCCTTCCCATACAAGTGCCTCCGACACCATCTGTCTGGTTCGCTCCACAGCCCTCCGCTTTCAACTCTAGGCCACATGCTCAACCGCCACGAGCACACCACACCGGTCCTAATATGCACGCGGCCAGTGAAAGAGAAAATCTAAGCGAAAAACGTGAACGTGTTGAGAACAATGTGTATACAGGCAGCAGAGATGTGCATCGATCCATGGAGGCAAGGCTAAATGAGGTAGAGCGGAAGACATGCAACATTGATAGGATAACTAAAGAGATAAAGCATTACCATTTCAAAATCAACTGGCTAAGAACAATGAGAGGTTGGAATGTGAGGCTGATTCCCATACTAAACTAGTTACACCGCATCATCAGCCAAAATTAGTACAGAGAATAAACACACAGTAGCAGATAGTAGTAGCAGATCTACCACTATTCCAATTTGTGTGGACAAAAGCGATGAGAGGTCGGATCGTGAGGTTGACTCCCATGCCAAATCAGTTATGCCTCGCCGTCAGACAAAAGCAAGTGCAGAGTACAAACGCATTAATAACAGCTGCTGACAGCAGACCTACCATTTTTCCAATTTCCACAGGCATGACTAATATACAAGACATCCTATCCTCCATGTTTTATGCACCAGATAAAAATAAAGATAGGAAGTATAGCAAACCTACTCATGTTAGCGACTGCGATAAAACTAACCAGAATCTAAGTCATTTTTTAGAGAGAGCCCAAAGAAGAAGGGTCAGATACAAACAAACACCAGCCAAGGTATACCGTTCGCGACACAAACCCAATCAGCATCAACGCCACTGGGTCCACCACACCACACTCAATCATGCCAGCAGCTGGGAACCAAACTGCCAAATGAGCGTAGAACCAACATCCAGGTGGCAAAGTATAACATGCGCAGCCTTACCTTCAATGCCTTCAACAGCTTTCACTGAAATATGACAACATAGGAGTACAAGAATACTGGGCCAATGTATGTGACGAAAGCAAACTCCGTAATATCTCTGACAACCTGTCATTTCATGCCAAATACTATGATCATGATAATCCCCAATAAGTCAACGCCTCAGAGGCCAAGAAGGTGTGCCAACTTTCTGGCAAAAACACCTGGACCACATAATCCGTCCACTGACTAAGGGAAGCAACAGAGTAGTCGCCATCCTCCTCGAATCCAATGAAAGTTGCATCTGCATTATCAACGTATACATGCCGTCAGCAAAAAGGGCGCTACTACCGATAACCAAAGAGAAGTATGGGCTGAAATAAACGAAATCTCCACAAAGTACGGCGCTGGCGCTGATATAAATGCATCTCTCCACAGAAACCCATCATCAGAACACCACAAATTACTCAGTAGCTTCATGAAATTCCAGAGCTTTCAACCACCTGATCCGTATCCAAGGGTTGCTACGCGATACCCTGACAATATTGCAAACAGACTTAACCCTAAAAAAACCCATCCCAAATTGACTACATAGTCTATAGAGATAGCTGCCGTGTGAGGGAAATTGCCGTCATAACTGATGATCACGATATCACCATAGAAGCATGTAATGGATCATACCATAAACCAGTAGTCGGTATTACCGAGATTGAGGTTACTAGTGACAGAAGGCCCAATAAGCATATACCTCTGTCTCAATGACCACCATGGTAACCTATTAACTCAGATGAGTATGCAAAAACTGTTAGGAAGAAAACGGAAGGGATATATATGTTACATCAATCATAGATCTGGAAATTATCATATCGGATATTACCACAGCTATTAACTCTGCGGCAGCTGAATGTACACCACCAAAGAAAAGACACCGACATCGTAAGACAAGCTCCTTACCTCCCGACGCCATTGTAAAGATCAAGACCTGTAAGAGCAAATTGTGGCAATGGAAGGCGAGAGGGAAAAAAGAAGACGACCCACTGAGATCAGAAATCAATGCCATTAAGAAGACGATACGTCAAATACAAAGAAAAGCAGACTATGAAAAACGGATGATTTTCTTCAGTGAAGTCCAATCTGCCAACTCAGAGGATAAGAAGACATTCTACAATCTCAATAACAATCAAAGAAGATCAGTTCAGAATTACACCGAAGAACTGCTCCTAGAAGGTCGCAGACTACTGGGCAATGAAGAAATATTGAAAGGGTGGACTGACTACTTTGGATTGTTAGCTAGTCCGGCAGAAGTCCCAGAATTTAATGAAGCATAGAAGCTGACGTTGCCTTTCTAGAAACCTTGTCAGAATCTCTGCCATCAGATGTGAACCCATTTACTGATGCCGAAGTTGAATCCGCAATAAAGAGACTGCGGAATAATAAAGCGCCAGATGAAAATGGGTTAATGTCAGAGCATTTGAAGCTTGTAAATACCAACATCATCCCACTATTAACTAAGCTTTACAATAACATTTTGAGACTTGCCAGTGTACCAAGCGCTTTTAAGGATGGAATATTGTTCCCTGTAGCCAAGAAAGGAAAGCCTGCAAACAACCCCAGTAACCACAGAGGGATCCAGGTCAATTCTATTATCGGAAAAGTCCTCGAAATAGCGGTAATCTGAAGATCAATAGCTATATTAAGATCCAAACAGTTCTATCTTCAGCGTGGTTTTACTGAACTGATTTCCGTACTAAATGCCACACTAATCTTGACTGAAAGCTATAACGAGTATGATGACAATAAAAAGGAACTCTCCATAATCTTCACGGATGCCGCAAAGGCATTCGATATTGTGTGGATTGATGGTCTCCTCTACAAACTGTTCCATGCAGGTATTCCAAGACAGATATGGCGTATCATGGCAGATTGGTACAGAGGTCTACGCTCAAGAGTAAAGTGGAAAGGCGAACTCTCAAGACACTTCAACATCAGACAAGGAAATAGTCAAGGCAGAAACTTCTCAACAGAAATTTACAAGGTATATACAAACCCGCTATTGGATAAAATCCATGAGCCTGGTCTAGGGGCGAACATAGGTGCCATCAGCATACCAGCCGTGGATTTAGCAGATGATATCGCTGTTATTGCACCGAAAAACTTAGTCAATAGCCAAATTTTACTAGATATCATCGACCAAGACAGTTGCAAAAGTAGAACTATCTTCAATGCAACATAGACCAATCTAATAGAAAAGACTGCTCAGGCGACACCCAATACAGACAGATATGGCAATCAACTACAACCAGAGCGAGAAGCCATTCACTTAGGCATACTATATAAGTCTAACACCAAAGACAAACAGTTAATGGAATTTAGAGTACAGAGAAACATTGGGAATGCCAGAAGAGCAGTTTTGCTCTATTTGGCGCTGGCTTCCATGGTAAGAATGGTCTTAATCCAGTGATATCTGCATCCATCTGGAAGACTTACATCCTTCCCATACTTCTATATGGGGCTGAACTATGGAAATGTACAACAAAGGATCTAGACCCAATGGAGAAATTACCCGACTCCACTGCAAATGTAGCAACGTTGGGACTTATGGGAAGCCGTCAATAGAGGCATGCGTCGACATTAGAGCTCTAACCCTCATACGGAACATTGTAGCACTAGAAGGAACACTAAAATCTGATACAGCAATCCGTCAATTAGCGATGAAAGACTTCTCTTCAAATAGCTGGTTCATCCATGTACAGCACATCCTATACACGTATCAACTGCCCACCGCTCACCAAATCCTAAGTGACACGCCTTCAAAGACTAACTGGAGTGAGACTGTAAAATTAGCAGTATCCAATTACTGGATGGATCCCTTAGCATCAGACTTTGTCTCTAAATTTTCTCTGAAGTACACTGCCATGCCATCAATAAGTATCTCAAAGGCTGCAAGGATCTGGGAACCATAAATGTCAAATAATCATCATCAACAGCAAGCTTTTACAAAAGCTAGCGTCCTGACAGGCACATTTAGGCTGCAAGGAAATATAGCAAGGCAGAGTCAGCATCGCGTCGACCCAACATGTAATCTGTGTGGTACTGCTCCAGAGGACAGGGGGCATTTTCTGCTGCTATGTCAAGCCCTAGAAAGTATCCGCCAACCTATAATCACGGAGATCATGCAATTATGTGAAACTGCTGGATGTGGTGCTCTGCTCATGGACAACAGGTGTGTACACTACAAATTATACTTGACGTCGGACATGACAGTCTCCCTGAACGGATTCGCTTGGATGAGGATTTGTGTATGCATCTTGAACAGCTCTCGTGCACACTAGTTCATCGGCTACACATGACAAGATGGCGTGCACTCTCCCAATAGCGATGAAAATCTTTCCAGAGAAATACCCGATATTGACATTCACTCTACTTTAGAGGTGCTCAATAATTGGAGGAATCTCATCAACAACAACAGCAACAACAACAACAACAACAACAACGATGGCGTGTGGCAAGTCTCGAGACATGTTTATTAAGGAAAATGGCATACCACCTTATGTGTCTTCCATAACCTTAGCATGGTTATGTAATAAGGTGTTCAGAATGAATTACTTAAAGGATCGCTCGCCCGAGGATATTCTAATTAGCATAACAAAAAACGTTATCCCATAGTGGCATGCCAGTGACTGAATTACATCAAACATTTTAGAAATGTTCGCATTCAGCATGGTCTAATGGGTGACAAACCTTAGATTTCGGGTAGATACATAGACAGGCACCGCTCCGGCATTGATGAGTACTTTGAATATTATGGGTGTTACGTGCACACGTGTCTGAAATGTCTGCCATGTAACGGAGCTATGACACCATCAGTTTTTTAGATACGCTTATCTGTAGAAGAGGCTTTTCAGAGCACACTTTCTAAAGCACTTCACCTTAGGCACATGGGGGTGACAACGATCGAAATGTGAGGGTGCGAGTCTAAGGCTATGAGACTTACCGACCATAGCGCTGATACTTTTCTGAATATGCGTGCCTACCATGACCCATTATACCCAGTGACATGCTTTACGGAGAGTGCACTAACACTATATGATAACGCCACTGCTGATGAGCTCAACTCTTACTTCGGACTTATCAACTGCATCTGCTGCCTCCAAAAGATTTATTTTTCCGGTGTTGCACTACAGGTGTAATGGCCACCTGTTTTTTTATATATAGAGCATGCACGAACGATTTACAGACCTCTGATTGTAGGCATAGCAATAGTGAGCATGCTCTTCGAGATGTGTGGCGTTCAGTAGACTTAAAGAAATCTGGCATTATGAACAACGTACAAATACACATTTGTGGGATACATAAATAACTTCTTTAAAATTAGGTAAGAGGTCTCAGAGTATTCGAACGATGTAGTTTCTGATGTCGAGAAAAACATGTATATTAACAGGCATGTCGAGCATGAAGGTGTTAAATTGAATGCGAGTACTGTGAGTAAGAATAATGGTCTCAGTACCCTAGCAAAACAGCTTCTAAATTCTCTAAGGTATATTATGAGCTGAATCCATATACTAAACATGAATATGTGCATGCACATGTGAGAATGCTAGAAATACTAGCTAGTAGAAAACAAGTTTGAAGATATTTAGGTATGCAATGAGGGTATTCTCTTAATGTGCTATTCCCAATTTGGATGACCTCATGCCTAGCAATAGGTGTACCAAAGGTATTAATTGTGGGTTTCATGGCGAGTTACGGTATGGTGCACATGCTCAAGAGCCTCGTAGTGGTCAGTATGTCATGTCTTTATCATGACACAGATTCAATAGTGTACCTCCAGAATTGGAAGTAGTCCTCCACTAATTTGTGGCTGTTTTTGGTGAACTTGTCCAGCTCCTTTTGATGCTCCTCCCTGTGTCGTTTTGAAGCTATAGCGGCAGCATCTGCATAGGCGAGAGTGGTGTTCGCGCTGGGCATGGATGGCAGCAGAAGTTCCAGGCAGAGATTTAATATGAGAGGAGATAGAGAGCATCCCTGTGGAAGACCCGTTTCCTCTGGAATTGTGTCTGTCAACCACCTTGGGCCGCAGACCATGCCGGCGATTTCTGCTTAGAAGCAGAGTAGATATCAGACAAAGTTATCCGATAGTGATATATTGCAGATTGTCCTTTCATTAATACTGTGTGGGATTGAGGGAAAGGCATTCGAAAGGCAAAAAAGGTGGTGCATGCAGACTTGTGTTTATAACGCAATACAAGAGGATGTTTAAAAGTTCTCCACTTAAACTGTTCGGAGCCCTTCTGGACTCAGGTATTCAACAGCCCTTATACCCTTATATACGCCCGCAGCCTGTTCGTCAGTCTTGTTCAACAGTCATATTACTATGGAGCTTATGGCTATTGGTCTATATGTGGTGGGTCAAGGCAGCTACCGTTTTTCTTGAAGATTAAAATTACTTATGTCTGTGTTCCATGACTCAGGAAACATGATGTGATCAGGCCCAATGGGGTTATTTGGTCAAGAACTATCAATATATAACTACGCATGGATTTGGGAGAATCTGTTAAAACAACTCTTGTATTCATTTTCAACTCTACATTTAATGAGTAAAATTGCCAACTTTTCCGTAGATTTGGGTGAATCTGTTCAAAATTCCATCTTGAGTGATATGACAAAACTCTATACACACAATTGACAAGGAAGATATAATAAAAATAATTTGACAATGTAGCAACAACGGTATATTTATTGTATACGACAGTGTGCTTGATATTGATGTACGTTATTTATAATATGTAATTCATTCAGATGTTTGTTATGCAATTAATATGAATCCGTTCTGCTCATAATATCCATTTAATCATTTACATATAACTATATACATGACATAAGAATAATAACTAATATAGCATTACATTGTGTGAAGCTGTTCTGTGACATTGATCTCTAATTTACTGAGCTTAACCTTTCTCCTGTTGTTACCAAACCCGGAGGTTGTGACACTGATCTCTAATTTACTGAGCTTAACCCTTCTGTCGTTACCAAACTCTGACTCTGTGACATTGAATTTTAATTTACTGAGTTTAACCTTTGTCCTGTTGCTACCAAACCCGGACTCTGTGACATTGATCTCTAATTTACTGAGCTTAACCTTCCTCCTGTTGTTACCAAACCCGGACTCCGTGACACTGATCTCTAATTCATGGAGCTTAACCCTTCTTGTTGTTACCAAACTCGGACTCTGTGACATTGATCTCTAATTTACTGAGCTTAACCTTCCTCCTGTTGTTACCAAACCCGGACTCCGTGACACTGATCTCTAATTCACGGAGCTTAACCCTTCTTGTTGTTACCAAACTCGGACTCTGTGACATTGATCTCTAATTTACTGAGCTTAACCTTCCTCCTGTTGTTACCAAACCCGGACTCTGTGACACTGATCTCAAATTTACCGAGCTTAATCTTTCTCCTCCTGTTGTTACCAAACCCGGACTCTGTGACATTGATCTCTAATTTACTGAGCTTAATCTTATTCTTGTTGCTACCAAACCTGGACTCTGTGACACTGATCTCTAATTTACTGAGATTAACCTTTCTCCTGTTGTTACCAAACCTGGACTCTGTGACACTGATCTCTAATTTACTGAGATTAACCTTTCTCCTGTTGTTACCAAACCTGGACTCTGTGACACTAATCTCTAATTTACTGAGATTAACCTTTCTCCTGTTGTTACCAAACCCGGATGTTGTGACACTGATCTCTAATTTACTGAGCTTAATCTTATTCTTGTTGCTACCAAACCTGGACTCTGTGACACTGATCTCTAATTTACTGAGATTAACCTTTCTCCTGTTGTTACCAAACCCGGACTCTGTGACATTGATCTCTGATTTACTGAGCTTAACCCTTCTTGTTGTTACCAAACTCGGACTCTGTGACACTGATCTCTATTTTACTGACCTTAACCTTTCTCGTGGTATTGTTACCAAACCTGGACTTTGTGACATTAATCTCTGATTTACTGAGCTTAACCCTTCTTGTTGTTACCAAACGCGGACTCTGTGACATTGATCTCTGATTTACTGAGCTTAACCTTTTTCCTGTTGTTACCAACCTGGACTCTGTGACACTGATCTCTATTTTACTGACCTTAACCTCTTCTCGTGGTGTTGTTGGCAAACCTGGACTCTGTGACACTGATCTCTATTTTACTGACCTTAACCTTTCTCGTGGTATTGTTACCAAACCTGGACTTTGTGACATTGATCTCTAATTTACAGAGCTTAACACTTATCCTGCTGTTGCCAAACCCGGACTCTGTGATATTGATCTCTATTTTACTGAGCTTAACACTTGTCCTGTTGTTACCAAACCTGGATGTTGTGACACTTATCACTAATTTACTGAGCTTAACACGTATCCTGTTGTTACCAAACCTGGACTCTGTGACACTGATCTCTATTTTACTGACCTTAACCTTTCTCGTGGTGTTGTTACCAAACCTGCACTTTGTGACATTGATCTCTAATTTACTGAGCTTAACACTTATCCTGTTGTTACCAAACCCGGGCTCTGTGACATTGCTCTCTAATTTACTGACCTTAACCCTTCTCCTGTCTCCCAAACCCGGACTTCCATGAAGACACTAGCAGAGAGCTAATTTAAACTTGCGAGTCAGTGTTGCTGAAAGCTGCTGCCATCCAAGATAAGATCCGATGACAGCAAAAATATTTCGAAAATGCATACCAGTTCCCAAGGTGGCAATACAATGACAACAAAGCAAGGCTCAATGTTAGAATAAGAAGCTATGATGAATGTATGTAAAACACTATATGGCAAACTGATGGACAGATGTACTATGATAAGTACCAACATAAAAATAAACCAACTTAAGTATGCCTTTTGAATTTTACAATGACTAACAATAACCTGATTAATTTTAGAAGTGTCATAGCCATGTTATCCTCAAAAGGAGATAATTCTCATTATAGTCATTCATACATGGCCAGTGCATTCGATGTGCTCATTTTCAAAGTGGCATGTTAAGATGTTTACAGCCCAATACTACAAATGCTTATATTGTTTAGTATATTGTAAGCATTATGTTGCCATACAGATTGAATGCATTAGACTAGATAATGCCCATACTGAAACAACGCTTCAATGAACAGCAAGTTGATCGACTAGCGAGTTTCATAGTGAACATAACATTCAACAAAACTGCATCATGAACGCTGAATATTTCGCATCATAGTGCCAGTAGAAACAATAAAATTTGACAAACTCACCCTAAGAAACGTCTGGCATAGCACAAATGAAATCCAGGTACAGCTCCCAGTTCAATGTCTTGTATTACAATTACAACCGTGTTCAATTCTATACAGTTAGGATTGAATTGCAATGATTTGACAGAGCTAATGCATAACTAACTGTATGCCCAACTCATAATGACCCAAGCCAACCAGTGTGCCAAAATACTCTAAGACCTTTGCTCTGAATTTCCGATATCTTACAGGCAATTCCATAACACAGGAAATATGTTGAACATTGTTAGATTGGCATAAAAGACATACGTCACATGTATTAAACAGGTTAGATGCATCATACACAGTATTCCCCAACAATATACGTAATTTTGTTCAATCCCAGACCGGGGAGATGGTGATCAACAAATTAAACCAATGGATTGAATTGTGGCAGGTGCATCCACAAATAGCCCCATATGAATCGTCAGTGTGTCAGTATATCAGACATGTGAAAGCTGGTCTGCTAACCTGAGACTTATGTATTGGCGCAGTGGTCCAGTGGAAAGATGTCTGGTTGCTGATGCTATGCGGAGTTGCAGTATGGCGGTTCGATCCCCGACCGGGGAGATGGTGATCAACAAATTAAACTAATAAAATACATACATACATATGCGCATGTACGCACAGAATTATATATGTACGTACGTACGCACATGCATGCAAACATGCACAGAGTAAATTCAATAAAAACCAACATAACGCAAAAAACATACAAATATTGAACATTAAAAAAAGTGAAAAAATATGATCAAATTCTGCAGACTCCAAAGGCGTGATGATGTAGTTTGCCTGTTTGTACGGCATAGAAATAGCAAGCGTCCAGTAATTGCACTTAAGACAAATCCTAATCTACGCGACATCTTGGTAAAAGCAAAACTCAAATAAGTGATCAAAACATCAATCAATGATTTATCATTGTATACTAATCAGGCCATATGGCATCTCTTAAACAAAATTGACAATCTCAGGTGATAAAATAAGCAAAAATATTTTCAATTTTTTCAATTTTGCAAATTCTGTGCCGCTGCGTTTACAATATTACATACATAAATGCCAGTGCCAGTTCCGTTATTTTATTACTTTATAAATCCATAACTTGTATATAATATTCGTCTACATCGTCAGGCAATCTATCAGTCCTTCATTAGATCTACATAGTAAAAGGTTTATAGAAATCTCATCTTCTCCACATAAATGGTTAATTTGAACCTATCATTACCTTTTGAATTGCATGATTGTTTGAGCAAGAAAATTGTCATTCATTCCATCCTTCCTCCCTCTATCCTTCCCTCTATCCATCATTCTGTCTTTCTTCCCTTCATTCGTTCATTCATTACCTCATTCCTTCATTCCTTCTAGCCTTCCTTCCTGCTTTCCATCCAGCGGCATTTATTCATTCATTCATTCGTTATTTCGTTCGTTCGTTCGTTCGTTCGTTCATTCGTTTGTTCGTTCATTCGTCCATTCTTTCGTCCTCCATTTCCTCCTCCCTTTCGTCCTTCCTTTCCTCACTCCCTTCCTCCCTCCTTTCCTTTCATCCTTCCTTTCTTTCTTCCTTCCTACCTCCTTCCTTCCTTCCTTCCTCCCTCCTTCATTCCTTCCTCCCCCATCTCTCCATCCCTCCCTCCCTCCTTCCTTCCTCCCTAGCTCCTTCCCCCCTGCTTCATCATCCCTCTCTCCATCCCTTCATTTATTCCTTCCAGCCATCCATCTTTCCTTCCTTCCTTCCAGCCTTCTTCCCTTTCATCTTTCCTTCCTCCTATCATCCAATCCTTCCTTCAAGCCCTCATTCCTTCCATCTTTCCTTCACCCTACCCTTCCTTCCTTCCATCCATCCTTCCATTCGTCCATCATGGTTGGGTGGTGGGTTGGGTGGTTGGTTGGGTGGTTGGTTGGGTGGTTGGTTGGTTGGTTGGTTGGTTGGTTGGTTGGTTGGGTGGTTGGTTGGGTGGTTGGTTGGGTTGTTGGTTGGGTGGTTGGTTGGGTGGTTGGTTGGGTGGTTGGATGGGTGGTTGGTTGGGTGGATGTCGGTTTGGGTGGTTTATTGGCTGGTTGGTTGATTAGGTGGGTGGTTGGGTGCTTGGGTGGGTGGTTGGTTGGGTGGGTGGGTGGGTGTGTCGGTGGGTGTTTGGTTGGTCGTGTGGTTGGATTATTGGGTGGTTGGGTGGTTGATTGGATGTTCGTTTGGGTGGTTGGTTAGTTGGATGGTCAGTTGGGTGGTTGGTTGGGTAGTTGATTGGTTGGGTGATCGGTTTGGTCTGTCCATCCTTCTATCCTTGTATCATTCAATCATGCGATTTGCTTATTCATTCATCTGTTTTAGAGAGAAAATTACACACAGAAATTGACTTTATTTCTCAACACAATGATAATCTTTGAAATCAATACCCATGGAAACTACTGACATTTGAGTAACTATATTACAAAGCAAAAGTTTTAATCAAAATTACTCATTCAGATCAAAGATTTTCAAACAAGGCCATCAGTTACGTATTTCTTTGAAATGTTTTCTTTGCATTCCAAATTGTTTATTATACTTTGAAACGGTCACTTAAGCACCTTTCAAATGATCTCACGGTTCACATCAAAGTCAGATTATTAGTTCTCTTTGAACCAGTAACCAGTCCGCCGCTAAGCCATTGAAAGTAGCTCAATCTTTAACACCTTTCCAAATTGAAACCAACTTATTTATACAGAGCTCAATTAGTCAACAATACATTAGTAGAATGAATTATAACACCTTATTAGCGGCGTGTACCTCAAAGCAAACAACTTAGTAACTTTAAAGAAAATGATTAAGTCTCAAAAACATTCACTTGGCCAATAAATAGTAGGGCAAACTGTTGGACTGGTAGATTTGTCTAAAAGGCTGCTGAAGAAGTGTAATCAACACGAAACGCGTCCAGCCCTCTGACGATGTAAAAATTTCATTACTGTGTATTCCTGTGTATTTCTGTGTATTCCTGGATAGTACTGTATTCCTGTATTGCTGCGAGTAAGTTATAATATTTATACTGTTATTTCTGTATTGCATGTCCTTAAATATTAAATATTATCATGTCACCACTAATCATTACTACTAACCACATTTCTCTTATTTCAGCTTTGTAAATTAAGCCCTCTTTGATTGGAAAAATATATATAGACAGACAGACTAGCTGACAAACCTACCACTTGTAGAGTGTGCGCCTGGTAGCATTTTTGTATTGATTGACTGTCTGGCTGCTTTAGAGTTTGATTGATTTATTGATTGCTTGGTTGGTTGCTTGAGTCTTACTTGATTTGACAGGTTGCTTGATTTGATTGTTTGTTTGAGTTGATTGCTTGCATGACTTGTTATTTGACCTGATTGGTCGCGTGATGTGATCTGATTGGTTGCTTGATTTATTGCTTGAATTGGGTGCATGATTTGTTGCTTGAATTGATTGGTTGCGGTTTTTGTTGTTGCTTGAATTGATTGGTTACGTGATTGGCTGCTTGAATTGATTGGGAGCGACAGATTGATTGAAATTGATTGAAATTGATTGAAATTGATTGAAATTGATTGAAATTGATTAAGATTGATTAAGATTGATTAAGATTGATTAAGATTGATTAAGATTGATTAAGATTGATTAAGATTGATTAAGATTGATTAAGATTGATTAAGATTAATCGAGATTGATCGAGATTGATCGAGATTGATCGAGATTGATCGAGATTGATCGAGATTGATCGAGATTGATCGAGATTGATTAAGATTGATTAAGATTGATTGATTGACTGGGATTTTCCTGATTGATTGGGGGCTTGAGTTGATTGATTGATTGATTGATTTGATTGGTTGCGTAACCTGTTGCTTGATTGGTTACATGATTTGTTGCTTGAATTGATTGGTTGCGTGATTGGTTGTTTGAATTGATTGATTGCGTGATTGATTATTTGATTTGATTGGTTGCGTGACTTGTTGTTTAATCTGATTGGTAGCGTAAGTAGTTGCGTGATTGATTGGCTGCTTGAATTGATTGTCTGAACTGATTGGTTGCGTGATTGATTGCTTGGATTGATAAGGTGGTTGACTGGTTGTTTGCCTATTTGCCCACTTGATTGATTGCCTGATTATTTAAGATTGATTAAGATTAATTAGGATTAATTGAGCTTGATTAAGATTAATTAAGATTAATTAAGATTAATTGAGATTAATTGAGATTAATTGAGATTAATTAAGATTAATTGAGATTGATTGAGATTAATTAAGATTGATTAAGATTGATTGAAACTGATTGAGATTGATTGAAATTGATTGAGATTGATTGAAGTTAATTGAGATTGATTGAAGTTAATTGAGATTGATTGAGATTAATTGGGATTAATTGAGATTGATTGAAATTGATTGAGATTAATTGAGATTAACTGAGATTAATTGAGATTAATTGAGATTAATTAAGATTAATTGAGATTTAGATTGATTGACTGGGATTACTTGTGATTCCATGGCTAGACCGTGCAGGGGTAGGCGAGGGGCTGGTGATGACTCTGAATCACACCACTCATCATCTGCTCACGCACGCCTGGTTAAGGTATACTACATGGTAATCCAATGTTTTCACCACCTGGGTGTGCTGAACAAGCATCTGGACAGCGACACCGTGCCAAATGGCCTCGGTCGAAAGGTCAAGAGCTTGACAGACTTCTGTAAACCGGCCATGCCAGATGCTGAGGTCCACTTCGACATTCGTAATGTCAACTTCAAATGGGCGAAAACAATGATTAAAACATGGGTTCGCCACTATAACTGTCAACTAGGAGTCCTCCGTTCTGAGCTACTCTCAGCCCAAACTCTTCCATATTTAGACCTCGGTCGGACCAAGTCCACTGTAATCCATTGGGCCAAAAAGAATTATCACAGAAAATTGGATCACAATGCCATCTCAGCATTTTATGATTTTATTAGACCACTTGATCCAAATTATAAGCCTGCTACTAAACCACCAAATATCACCCCTGTTATCAAACCAGTACAAAATGCAAATTTAGTACAATCCGCTCATCCCAAAAAGCGGCTACATTCACCTGCAGAGGCCTCACCACCACTAAAACGTCCAGATAAACGACCGTCTCCCATTAGCTCTCTTCCTGGCACATCCATTGACCACAGTATTTACATTCCAGTGGATCCCTCTATGATCCCTCTACCAGACTCACCTCCACCAGCGCCGCCATTCTCTCCTGAGGATTTTCCTCCTCTTCCGCAGAGGGTGTCAAATTCTAAAGGTGCTAGTAAACAGCCTGGTCCAAGGACCCAAGCTACACCAAAGGTCCCTCAACCACGGTTCACACCATCTCCATGCGCCAGACCAAAGAAGCCCACACCCTTGGGACAGAATAAGTTCTGGAAATTCAGAAATGAGGCCACCAACAGACCAAATTGGCAACTTCCTACCCTCGACAAAAAGATCTTGATCGTCGGAGATTCAAACCTGAGTCGGATTAATGTGGATCCCCATCCAGATACTCAGATTGCCTGTTTCCCTGGAGCATCGATTAATGATCTCAGAACGATCATTAATAAATACACAGGGAAATTGCAACCTGAGAAAGTAGTCCTCACCATAGGAATAAATGATAGGAATAATCTAATCTCAGCCTCCGAGTATCGACTTAGGTTATTATTCAGTATGGTACGAAAGAAATTTCCCACGTCTATGATCTACTTCACTGAACTAAATTTCTCCGCAACCTCGACCCCTCAGCAAAAGCAGGCACTCGATGCAATTAATCAGACTGCCGCGTCAAGCACGGCCAAGTCCCCTGAGTCCAGGGTTATTGTCATACCCAGTCTTCCTTCGACAGAATTCGAAGTGGGCCATGACAATATTCATTGGACTGAGAGGACAGCGAATGACATGTATAATAACTGGCTTGTAGCCCTTAATTTAAACTAAACTCGGGTCAAGGTACCAACCACATAGAAATGGGACTGGGTAGTAATATTGTAAACCTAACCGGCTCTGCATTAGGTGAAGCAGAACAGTCACTGCTTAACTTTGGCTTGACATTTGTCCCAACACCAAAACCTAAAACAGGTTTGGATGCCGATTTAGATAATGGCTTTACTGAAACTGCTGAATTTGGTCACCGTGTGAAATTGGCAGATTTTTTTCGAAACTCCAATCGTAATATTCCACCATTCATTGAAAAAACCGGCTGGGCTCCAAACTTAAAATGTGTTGACCCAGCAATCGGTGAAAGTATAAAACTGTACTCTGAACGTATTGAAAATACTACATTTCCAAACGATCAGCAAAATTTATCCTATGAGCAACGCCAGGCCATATTAAGTTTATCTAAAAAAAGTGAAATTGTCATCAAACCTGCGGATAAAGGGTCGGCTACTGTAATAATGGATAAAGACAACTACATCAAAGAAGCGCATAGACAGCTTAGTAATCCGAAGCATTACCGAAAACTAAATGAACCACTTTGGCAAAATAACTGTAGCAAATTCAACGAAATTCTCCAAAAAATGGTTGATAGCAAGAAGATAACTGAAAAGCAATTTAAATACCTGTGCGCAAAAGATGATTCGAAACCACGTACATTTTATCTTCTTCCTAAAATCCATAAGTCTGTTGACTCGTGGACCGACCCAATGACACCACCAGGGCGACCCATTATTTCAGATTGTGGTTCGGAATCATATAGGATTAGTGAATTTATCGACTACCATCTTCAGCCAATTGCAAATAGACATTTTAGCTATCTGAAAAACACTGAAGACTTCCTAGCCCAGGTCTCTAAGATCTTGGTCCCTCCAAATGCATTCTTAATTACAATGGACGTCGATGCTATGTACACAAACATTGACATCGAAAAGGGTCTAAATTCAATTCGTAGAGCGTTTGCCGACTATCCTGACACAAACAGGCCCGACAGAGAAGTAATAGCTCTATTAGAGCTTAGTCTGAAGGGCAATGACTTTGAATTTGCTGGTGAAATTTTCCAACAAATTTGTGGCTGCGCAATGGGTAAGCGTTTCAGCCCAGGTTTCGCTAACCTTTACATGGCACAGTGGGAAAAGGAAGCTCTCGAAAACTGTCCAAATCAGCCGCTCATTTACCGCAGGTACCTCGATGATATTTTCATGATCTGGCAACATAGTAAGGAAGCATTTACCGAATTTCTGGCCATTCTGAATAATCATGATCCGAATATCAAGCTAAAAGCTCAAATTGATGAGCTGTCCGTAGATTTCCTGGATGTAACTTTATACAAAGGTATAAAGTATGAAACAACTGGTTACTTAGACTACAAAGTTTATTTTAAGCCAACCGACTCGCATCAACTACTGCACAAGAAATCATTCCATCCACCGCATACGTTCAAGGGACTTGTAAAATCACAAATAATCCGTTTTCATAGAAATTCGAGTGATAAGAAAAACTTTGAATCATCATGTTCAACCTTATTCAAAGCCCTCAAACCGAGAGGGTACTCGTCTCGGTTCCTGCGTAAAATAAAGTCTGAAACTTTGCATAATTTGGAAATCATTCCGGATAATGCCAGAAATTCTCGGCCTACCAAAATTTGTCATAATCGTCCGATTATTGGTGATGGAGAATCTCGGAAATGTGAAAAGAAAAGGTGTAAATTGGATAAATTTCTTCCTTCCCAGAGTACATTCATGAGCTTTCAAAACAAAAGCAAATTTCAAATTCAGTCGAAATTAGGTTGCGATTCTGAAAATGTCATTTACTTAATTTCATGCAAATTGTGTCAAAAACAGTATGTTGGCGAAACGAAAAATCGACTAAGATGCCGAGCAACTAGACACCTTTCAGATATTAGACTAGAGGAAGACACACATGTGGCTGAACATTTTAATCTTCCTGATCATTTAGTCACTCGTGACTTTGAAATTATGCCTATCGAACAGCTACCTCTTTCAGACACAACAGAGGAAACTGATAAACAAAGAAAACTAAGAGAATCGTTTTGGATTAAAGAACTCGAAACACAATGGCCAAGGGGCATAAATTCGGACCCAGGCCTCTCGGATCAACGTGAGATTATCCCATTTACTCTCACATACAATCGAAAAAATGTTGAAATTGCGAAAATCCTAAAGGATGAGTATCACAAATTACAGGACAATTTAAAACAACCATTCAACAAGCGTCCGGTAATTGCATTTCAGAAAAATCCTAATCTACGCGACATCTTGGTAAAAGCGAAACTCAAATAAGTGTTCAAAATATCAATCAATGATTTATCATTGTGTACTAATCAGGCCATATGGCATCTCTTAGACAAAATTGACAATCTCAGGTGATAAAATAAGCAAAAATATTTTCTATTTTTTCAATTTTGAAAATTCTGAGCCGGTGTGTTTACAATATTACATACATACAGATATATGTACGTAAATTCAATAAAAACCAACATAACGCAAAAAATACAAATATTGAACATTAAAAAAGTGAACAAATATGATCAAATTCTGCAGACTCCAAAGGCGTGATGATGTAGTTTGCCTGATTGTACGGCATAGAAATAGCCTTTAAAGTTTTCATTGACATTAACATCCCGTTTTTTTAATAACAATGCTAATATATGGCAGATATGCAGAAACCAATTCCGCACATGGAGTAACACCTTGCGTTACCTATTGCTGCGGCAGTGATAAATATCATATAACAAATATTTACCCCTGAGACGCTGGGGAGGCAAGGTTACTTGGTCAATAAACCTAAGTCAGGTGTAGAGTAACAAAATTAGGCCAGTGTGATGTAAGTGTGCGCAACCTTTCACCATTAACCTGCAACTACCTAGGTTCTATCGACCTTGCTTTAGTTGCAAGTCGCAGCTGGTATAAGTTTGATATCAGTGCTGCCGTTTGGAATAATCGACACATTCTGAATACAAAGGCAACCCAGACTTGGCCTTGTTACGGACTGATCTGTGCCTAGAGGGCTGCCATCTGGTGTAACAGAGGCCACGGTTGTATCCGAGTCCTGTGTTGTAGGGGAGGAAATTGCTGCATCAGAGGCAGCCTTCTGAGCACATTTACGAAAACCACACACAAATATGAATAGCTGGTATTCATGATTCTTAGATAAAGCAATATTTTCCCATTTCACTTCTACGCATGTACCATTTGTGATCACTTTTGACCCTGTTACTCTGTGCCATGTCTCTTCGCGAGACACTCTATCATATAACCTAATACATTGAGCATGTGCTTGAAAATATAAGGAGCATGCAACTACATCAGGATTACTTATGTTTGCCCCACACAAGCTTATATTCTCATAAACAATTATATCAGTGATTGCACATTCGGTGATACAATCATGTAAGAGCCAGGAACGTTCGCGAGAATGTTCGCGAGACAGTTTAGCAAGTGCGTCCCGTTCCTCTGTGGTACTTCCCTGTGATTGGCAACGTTTGTTGTTGTTAACAAATACAAGATGAGGGATAACTTCACTATGAAAATTGTACACGTCAAGCTTCTCCTCTTTAGAAAGTAAACTCTCTGTCACAATTTTAGATATGAAGACCTTCAGTGGAATGTGTTCCAGGCGCAGCTGTGAAAATGCATCGCCTAGATATTTACGTTTATTATTATGTGTTGATGCAACATTTCCACGTTTACATTGGTGAGTTGCCCAGTTATTCATTGCTTGGTAAATCACCAATTCATCTGATTGTAGCTGAGAACTTTCTACAATGAGCTGTACTATACTAAGTGGTGCAGAGAGAAATCCAGTATCATTTATCACTGCTGCAGCATTAGTTTCTATAAATTTCATGCACACTGCTTTCAAATCTGGTAAGTTATAAAATACAGACACTTCAAGAAGACTGTGTACATTAGACACATCACATGACTGCTCCAGTACAGTCACACAATACAGTAGACACTTAGGAATCTGATACATGTGTGCCACTTGTAGGAGTTCCATGGCATCGTCAGGTGTTACTTCTGCCCAGTCTGTGTAGAGAAACCTAAAGATATGACGAAATACATGCGCCATTAAAACTACAAAATAGTACAGATATTTAAGGCACGGTAAAGTAAGGCATGGCCAAACAGTTACTCAAACATAGAATACAAGGATTGCATCATCAATTGTTCAATACATGTTGTCTATTCCCATCTGTCAAATTCCATTAGTTCTATCATATGTTTAGCTGGATGTCCATGAAAATGCTAAGGGAACTCAAATCTAGGCGACCATCTGCTGATCGTGTAAACAGTAACCATGCCAACTTAGCTACACAATTCCAAAACATCCACATGAGCATGCGCACAATTCTATAAGCTCACTGTTACCTGTTGCTTAGCATCTAGATGGAGACCTGACGATATGTATCCAACTGCATCATGCAATCATGGCCATAACCCTCTATATGCATGATTGTTAAAATTATGATGACTGTCTTTTAGAAACAATCAGAATGGAGATTTGTGCGACTATTTTCAGAATATGTAGAAGCTATAGTTGTTATACCCATTAATCAAACAACAACCTAATACATATATCTCCAAAAGATTTGTGATTTCCTCAGGGGTACCATTGTATATAGATGCATTTCTCTGTAAAGCCAAAGCTATAGCGCATTATCCACTGGCAGACAGACAGACAGACAGACAGACAGACAGACAGACAGACAGACAGACAGACAGACAGACAGACAGACAGACAGGCAGACAGGCAGGCAGGCAGGTAGGCAGGCAGGCAGGAAGGCAGGAAGGCAGGAAGGCAGGCAGGCAGGCTATGCGACACCAGGATGACCCTAGCCCAGAGATTATCCTGAATATTGGCATCAACTCCAAAAATGAGCATCCAACCAAAGTCTCAAGCCATTTGAGGTTCATGGCTCGAGAATTTAAGAACAGCTTCCCTAATGCGGAGTTGTACTTTGCTGAGATTAACTTCTACGATAGCTTGTCAGACAGGCAAAAGTACTGTCTCAAGCATATCAATGAATCAGCAAGGTCCAACTGCCACGTTGATAAGGTCATCCCCAAAATCTTTGATGCCAATTTTCATGTTGAGAAGGATAGAATCCATTGGACGAAGGAAACAGCTAATTGTATTTATAACCATTGGCTGACGGTACCTGGTTTAAACTAAATGTGGGTCAATGCAATAGCTCCCCTAACATAGGATTAGGAACAAACCTTGTCAATTTAGCAGCTAACTATGATTTCTCACCATCTGAAAAATCAATTCCCGATCGTGGTCTTACTTTTGTACCAACTCCAAAACCAAAAACCTGATTAGATTTGCTTTTAGACACATGTCTTATTGAAGTAGCTAATTTTGGTCATTCAGTAAAAATAGCCCATCATTTTCGAAATTTAAATGGAGAGTCAAAACCATTCACTGGAAAATCCGGTTGGGACCGTCCATATAGGCTAGTTGATGACAATATTAAGGCAACCATAAAAACGGTTACTGGTATAGCCAGATCATTGCCAATTACAAAAAAATAAGCAAAACCTTTCATTTTTCGAGCGACAGGCTATCAACAAATTACGTAGAAATCAGAATATTATTATAAAACCAGCCGATAAAGGTTCAGCAACTGTGATTATGTCTAGAGAAAACTACATCCGCGAGGCTGAATGGCAGTTAACTAACACCAGGCATTACAGAAAACTTGATAATTTAATTTGGCCTCAAAACCGACAAAATTTCATTGAAATACTTAATTCATTGCATACAGATAAGTACATCGATAGGAAACAGCTAAAGTATCTGCTAGATGAGAATAATCCACAAAATCGGACATTGTATATCTTGCCTAAAATCCATAAAACTATCAGCACCTGGTTAGATCCATTGACACCACCTGGACGACCCATCATTTCAGACTGTGGCAGTGAGTCTTATGGCATTTCAGAATATATTGATTACTATTTAAAGCCCATTGCTAATAGACACATGAGCTTTCTCAAGAACACAGAACACTTTCTTTCAAAGTTATCCAAATTGTCAGTTCCGAAAGATGCATATATAGTCACATTAGACATAGATGCTATGTATACCAATATAGATATTGATGCTGGAGTCAATGCTATTAAGAATTCTTTTGTCAAATTTCCTGATCCAGATCGACCAGACACGGAAATTCTAAAATTATTAGAGCTAAGTCTTAAAGGAAACGATTTCCAATTTAATGGTTAAAATTACCTTCAAATCTGTGGATGCGCAATGGGTAAACGATTCAGCCCAAATTTTGCCACGATTTATGTTGCAGAGTGGGAAGAGGAGGCACTGAACAAATCAACCAAAAAGCCTCTTCTTTACCTCAGATATCTAGATGACATCTTCATAATCTGGCAACATTCAGAAGACTTTTGGGAATTTTTTAGCATTTTAAATAACCAAGATTCAAACATCAAGCTAAAAGCTACTATTAGTGGAACATCAGTTGACTTTTTAGATGTCACGATCTATAAGGGCCTCAATTTGACTCCTCTGGAAAATTATAATATAAAGTATTCTTTAAGCCAACAGACCCCCACCAGCTGCTTCACAAAAAATCATTTCATCGTCCACACACATTTAAAGGTCTGATCAAATCATAAATCATAAGATTGTTTCGCAACTCTAGCAACAGGCAAAATCTGAATGGTGCATGCTCTACTCTGTTTGATGCGTTGAAAGCACGAGGCTATTCATCCCGTTTTCTTCGAAAAATTAAAGCAGACACCATCAATGAGCTTGAAAATCTAACGGACCCGAGTTTGAACCTGTCCAAATTAAACACAATAAACCAATCATGTGCGATGGATCAGTTTCTAAATGCGACCAAAACAGATGCAAAGTAAACAACTATATTGTAAACCAACAAACATTCCTGAGTTTTCAAACTAAAAATGAATATCATATCCGAACAAATATGCATTGTGATTCTGAGAATGTAGTCTATTTGATCAATTGTGCCCTTTGCCAGAAACAGTGTTGGTGAAACAAAAAATGCATTTAGAGTGCGTGCTAGACGCCAGGTTTCTGATATTTACACTTCAGCAGATACGCCAATTGATCAACATTTCCAACTTCCTGATCATTCAGTTGAGCATCATTTTGAAATCATGCCAATAGAACAGATTCCGACCTTCGATAGTGATGAAGAAACGAGTTCGTTTCGCAAAATACGAGAAGGCCATTGGATTAGAACACTCCAAACAAAGGCACCATTTGGAATAAATGTAAATTCAGGAATATCACAAAAGAACACAATTATCCCATTACAACTCATATACAATAGACGTAATGTTGAATTAGCGAAAACCATGAAAGACGAATATTCACAGTTGCAATCTAAATTAAAAGAACCGATCAAAGCACGACCAGTAATAGCATACAATAGAAATACAAACCTGAAAGATTTGCTAGTAAGATCAAAGTTAGACCTCATAGTTCCCGATAACAATGACAAGGTTTCATCCCTCCCTAGCTATTCTTAAATAAATCTAATCCCAACCAAAATCAATGGTGGGGCAACATGAAATCATATCCGTAGGACATCTTTTAGCTTTTGTGTCTGCAAAAGTGTGCGTGTGTGCGTGCGTGCGTGGGTGCGTGGGTGCGTGGGTGCGTGGGTGCGTGGGTGCGTGCGTGCGTGCGTGCGTGCGTGCGTGCGTGCGTGCGTGCGTGCGTGCGTGCGTGCGTGCGTGCGTGCGTACGTACGTGCGTGCGTGCGTGCGTGCTTCCGTGCGTTTGTTCGTATGTGTGTGGGTGTGTGCTCGTACATCCGTACGTGCGTACATCTATACTTGAGTGGGTGTATGTGTGCGTGTGTGTGTATGTGGGTGTGGGTGCATTAATTCGTGAGTACATTAGTGCGTGGGTGTGTGCGTGCATGCATTCGTGCATTCGTTCAGATGTGTGCGTGCGTGTGTGCGTGCGTGTGCAATTCGTGTGTGTGATTTCTCTATAAAATAGGATCAATCCCAGCCTTTACCTGTTAAAGCGACCTACTGATAAGTTCACTTTACCCCAACTATTATCAAAGCTATGGTCAGTGTTACTATCACAACAGTTGGTAAGGGACCACTCTAAGTAAATCTAAACTTGGTCTCGATAGGACAAATTTAGGTAAAGAAATTCTTAATTAAATTCCTGTGCCAATGCGGTTTTTTTCAATGTAAAGACGGACGGACGGACGGACGGACGGACGGACAGACAGACAGGCAGATAGACAGACAGACAGACAGACAGACAGACAGACAGACAGACAGACAGACAGACAGACAGACAGACAGACAGACAGACAGACAGACAATATCAAGCCAAAATAAGGCTTAGCGACTAATTGATGTTTAGAGTTAGAAATGTTCTCAGCTAATTCATTACCATTCTTACCTCAACATTAATAGAAATCCATTAACAGAAGTATCAGCCATTGTAATTTCTGTCTTTGTCTCTGCCACAGGTCCATAGAACATTGCCTCAAATACGGGGCTCCTGTGAATGAAGACATAGAACATTGCCTCAGATACGGGACTCCTGTGACTGAAGACAGGACCGATACAGCTCAAAGTATCCCATGAAAATTTACAAACAGAAACCCAGAGTAATTTTTAGTTCATTCGAATTAACGGCGATGTGTTGTGTCTTACACCTAAGGTGCGAAAAGTGGATGGCTCCCTCTTGGAAGAGGATAGAGTTAATTATTACAAGCTGAAGGCAGTAATTTTAAAAGCTTTTGCTGTTACAGAATTAAATTATGTAAGGAGTAGATATTTACTGCAGATTTCAGAGAGAGAGAGAGAGAGAGAGAGAGAGAGAGAGAGAGAGAGAGAGAGAGAGAGAGAGAGAGAGAGAGAGAGAGAGAGAGAGAGAGAGCGAGAGAGCAACGATCTCGATCTTGAACCGAACTTGAGGAAAGGAGATTTAACTCTAGTATGCTTAGGATATGAATGGCCAGGAGCTGGGAACATGGTTACTGTCAGTAGAAGGGTGACGGTATGGACGTATATTCTGTCAAGAGAGTGATGGTGTCATCAATATTTGAATTAGGCCAGGCCACATTTTTTCCCACTAAAAATACCCGAATTTGATTGGTCGAGAGAGAAATCCTTTGTTCTCTCTCGACCAATCAGATACAAGTATTTTGTACCGGAAAAAGGGGAATGGCCCAAGTCAAATATACCGGCATCTCCTCCTTCTATTTCTGAGAACCTTTCTTGTGAGTAGTCGACATTTTCCCAGCCCAACCCCAACCCGACCGCACACACCCCACCCACCCCATTGTTCTTATATACTGTTGACCAGCCTAACATTTCTCCCCGATTTGTATTGCATTTAATAATTAATTAAATCGATTATTTGGAGGGCCCGGGTGAATGCGTGTGTCGATATTGGTAACTTGTGATATCATGAGGTCTTAGTACAGTCAATGGATCATGACGTGAATTGTTAAGAAATGTCAATGTAAGATTTATGATAATCTGGCACTATCATATTTAGTGCAATACAATTGTGATAGATCTTAGAAGTAGTTCAATGATATATATATTTTACAGTTGTACATCTATTTCTAGCATATCTAGTATTCATTAAAGGGCACTCGCACAGGTCATTGATGGTGTGAAACATTTAAAATGCGGTTTAGTTTTCCATCCAATATGCGATTGATAATGATTAGAGGACTATTTGAAATATTGATGGGGCAATGCTGTCGGATGATGGCTGGGACATCACAGTAAACATTAATTGATTTAACATGCTAATAGCTTCATCAACTAGTAGTCAATACTGTCTGCAATCAAAGGACACCTCCATTCACTTAGCCGTATATGGTCTTTTTTAATCGAGTTGGCCTTTCATCGCTGATATCATTAAATATACACCGTGTGCCCTTGATATCGTCTCTTAACTCCTGATAACTGAGTGAGCATTGGATTATCCACTGTCACTGTTTGATCAACGTTAGAAAAACCAAATGGATTCATACCACATCTCTTTCCACTGATTGGGTGGATACATTTTAGAAACTAAATTCTCCCATCTTGGATCAGGTTATATTCAATACCTCAACTATTCAACTTTGATATATGGATTGATTAAATGAGTATTGTTCTGTGGCCTCATCTACAGAATGGTTTCAAGTTTTGTTTTCAAATACGAGCCCATGTCGAATTCATATATTCATCACTAATAGTTGCAATTGATCAACAGATTGTCGCCAAATTTTGTTCCTGCAAACAGATTACCAACCGTTACAATTTCATTATTCAATCCCGTGTTGATCCTAATTGCAGAAAAGTTTTTTGTATGTAACATGCCAAACTGGCCACCCCAATTGTTTCTCGTGAAGAAGCTATAAATTACGAGACTGTGATTCCAAATAAAGATTTCTTCTTCATAGAGACTAGCTATCTACCCGAAAGTAGGACTTTCAAATTACATTCTGGTCCACTGCATTTAGCATCAGGGTGGGGGACCTCACGTAAGACAGTAATGTCACGTGAAAATAAATAGAATCGCTAGTTCAGTGAGATCTAACAGAACCGTTTAATTGTTCATTCAGTGAAGCTTTCAGTAGAAAAGTTGCTTCCATGATATCATTACTATAGAATGATTCGAGAAATCCTTGTTTGTAATTCCACTTACTTCATAGCTAGAGACTTAGTGGATGCCCATGTCCGCAACTAATTTAGTCTGCTCTTAAGCCGACTTTAAGTCGAATACTTTGTCTGTCCTAAAGGTTTCTGTCAATGAAACCTTCGTCATACATCGATGCTCCAATACTGTCACCAATGGAGAATGGCTCACAGCCTGGTGACCCATGTTCGTGTCTGTAAAACGTTCTAGCCTATTCCCTTCGTCGGTTCCCAAATTTCGATTCGACAGACATCAAACCATGAACTGGAATTCCTCTGGGATCACAGATACATTTCCATTCCTTGCCTGTGTTTCTCCGGGGCATCTGGATGTCTGAATCAACACCTCCCCCACCCCTCTCCCGAGAATGCAGACATATCGAAACTGTTTTCATTGTACAGAACCTTAAGACCCAAAGATAAACTGACCACAGATGAACGCTCTGGAGTCATCTACAAAATCGAATTTGACCAATGTGAGGGGACATACATAGGCGAAACCAAAAGGCCTCTTAGCACCAGAATCAAAGAACATCTTAAAATTAGTTCCAACTCAGCTGTGGCAGAACATACAGAATCCACTGGCCACGTCATCCCCGCCAGCAGTGCCTCGGTCATCAACATTGAGACCAACTTATTCAAACGGAAGGGTAAAGAGGCCATAGAAACCTACAAGCATCAACCAACCATAAACAGATACGAGGGATACCGTATACCAGCAGTCTACCAGTCCAAGCTGTCATGTTACTTCACAAGATCTGACCAGAGTGACGTTGCCAGTGACCGTCAGTTAGTGCTGAAGAAGTGAGCGAGATGGTCACGAAAGCTACACTCAAACAATTTCTACATCCTGGAGAGGTAACTAATTTTTCCTTATTAAGCATATATATATATATGCTTAATAAGGAAAATTTAGTTACCTCTCCGGGTAAAGAATTGCCTTGAACTACAAGGACCGATATGCTTAGTAATCGAAATGAGGAGGGAATATACATCTAAATCCATCAATTTAGCCAGCCCAAATGATTGAATCAAGCCAGCCTTGTAATAGCATGTTATTTATATTTATATATATTTATATATATATACATATATATATATATATATATATATATATATATATATATATATATATATATATATATATATATTTATACATATATATATATATATATATATATATATATATATATATATATATATATATATATATATATATATATATATATATATATATTTATACATATATATATATATATATATATATTTATATATATATATATATATATATATATATATATATATATATATATATATATATATATATATATATATATTTATATATATATATATATATATATATATATATATATATATATATATATATATATATATATATATATATATATATATATATATATATATATATATATATATATATATATATATATATATATATATATATTTATATAAGGTGGCATTGAAACTTTTGGAATTAGGGAGTGTTAGCTTACGCATAGTTATTATATATATTTACAAATGTATCGGTTATTATGTAATTATAATATTGTAATGACAACATATTCGTAGTATTCAATTATATCGTGCGTTTATCCGAGTGTTGTCAGAGCTGATGGCTTGGCTTCTCAGCCCACCAAGTTTTAGTCTACAGATTATTATATCTGTGGGCGTGTTGCCAGATAGTTGCTAATTTTCTAAGAAATTCATCTCCGGTACCATGAAAAAGAAAAATAACAAATTGTAATTTGAAAGTCTTCAAAAGGTATACCATACGGTTGGCTATCTGGAATATGTTTTTTAAAGTTCATGGTTGTACAGTTAATGTGTGTGTGTATATGCATAGTATGCATTGGCCATGATGAAACAAGACCGGTCGACTGAATGTCATTAGACATGTTGCCAGGGTGAAAGTACAGAATGAGACTGAGAGTGTGAGAGGTACGCTGGAGGAATGGCTTGAACATTATCTGTCTGTTTGTTATCGTCTTTGTACACAGTTGTTGTCCTCGTTGCTGTCGTTTAATTGACTGTTGCTGTATTGTAATGGAACATAACACTCATTGATGATGTAACGTGACATAAACACATTGAACATCACCTATCTGCATTACTGTATATTTACAACAACAAACTAATAACGTCATAGAGGAGCATGTAACTTTCATGTCGTATTAGTATATAGTTCACTTGTGATTTAGGGTGTTGATATTCTACACAGCAATTTTTTGAACTCACCAGACCCCTCCCGGGCCCCCCCCCCACCCCCGTTTCGCTCTGGAATATGACTCGATAGTAAACCCGCTCAGTAACCCACAATCCATTCACTGAACCGTCATCACAAACTGTCCACGCTTGCTGCACATCATTGCTCTTTTCTGTCCACATGAATCACATCACTATTCAGTGAATTCACTCCGAAAGTGCAATATTCAGAATTCTAAATCAACCCAACCTGTGATACAATTTATCCTTCATAATCAGTAAAGATATTCAACAATTCAACCTAAACCAGTTTGTGATACATTTTGTGCTTCAAAATCATTACGCAAAGTTCAATATTCCATATTTTAACATCCACATTTTATATTTCATCATCATGGAAGCCTATCGCTCTGTCCAGGCAAATGACCTATAAATGACTTAGCGAACGTCATATTGTCATTATTATATTTACAGTACTGTGTTAATTACTGTTTAGTTTTGTGGAACTGACTAACCTGTCGTGTCGTTGATGTGTTGCACGATAAATGTACCTCTCAATACCCACTCTTTCTGAGAAGTGTTGTTGAAATGTGCCTTTAACAAACATCCCACTAACGTCATATCTCAATGCATTAATTCCAGAAACAGCACATTGTTGCTGTTTGTGAAATCAAACTACAGACAGTATTGGCGGACAAGGCTTGTCAACAAATATCATTAACTGTTAATACTGTTAAAGTTGATGTAGGAAATAATTTACTATTGTCCATTATTAAACAAGTATTTATCTGTCCACGTGCAGGCCCACATATTAATATTTGCTGCTATTCCTACTTTAGAAAGTAATGCATAAAGCTATTCTCTTACAGCTCACCAATAATCATTGTCTATTTATTGTTTAATATGTCATGTTTACAAATGTTGAATTGGCTTTAAATAAATGTTTAATTGTTATGGCCTTTTTTAAAACATTTTCTCTACTTAACTTGGTTTATAAGCACAGAGCTTCTGGTCATAATTTAGGTTTCTATGACAACATAACATGCCACCTACAACCCTAATTTGACTCACTGATTGTGCACTATAAGATGGTCACTTCAGACAGGTGTCTCCTATTGCTTACTTCTTATAAGGTTTTACTACTACCTGCCAAACATTTGCCTTAATCATCCATTGTCTTGAAGTTCAAAGACTGATACCTTGGTAAGAACCCTTACATTTTAACACAAGTGTGATTACCCATATTGAGATATGACTATAGTGATTCTGAATATGTTCACATTGCCCAGAGTTACTGAAGCAAACATACTACGAGCCAGTGTGGTACCTTTCCCTTAGGGTGTCTTGTTTTGGTGTGTGTTTAATATCGTATATATGGAACTATGTGTGTCATTAGAACCAGTTACATGCTGATTTAATAAAGGTCACGTGTCACACGTTATATGTCACAAGTCACATTGGCCATGGACGTAATAGATTAATGTGCCACCCCGTAACAATGCTAACTGTAAGTTTTTCAACTTTCAAATTATAAGCAATGATATATAATCGGGAAATTTACATACTATTAAAAATGACAGTAAATTATCGTATGATACCACTTGATAGCTTTCCACTATTAGAAAGCAAGTTAGATTATTTTAAGAAACATAATAATTCAGCATTAATGATTTTTAAGTATTTTAAGATCCATGATAAAATGACTGATCGTTAATGATTGAGAATTTTATTTATTGGAATCCATGTACACTGATCTGCACACGCTTTCCTCTTTTCTTGCTTTCCTCCTTTTCTCGCTTTCCTCCTTTTCTCGAAGTCATGTAGTGTTTTCCATTTTTACACAAAACAGAAATTATACATCTCATTTTCCTTCTTTTTAACCTGGATATAGTGTTATTCCCTTTCTTGTACACCAATTTACAGTTGATCTTTGTTGATGTGACGGCACTCTTGATTATATTTTTTGGTCGTGTTGCAAGCTTGATTGAGATAGACCCCGCCCCCCCCCACCCCACCCAACACCCGGTTCAAATACTAAGCTCCCTCAAGTGCTGTTTGGTAGACATGCCAACTGACACTTGTGGATAGTGACAACCGAGCTCTAGAGACCGATGTGATATTGACCAATGAGTGTTCACCTCCCTTATGGAAAGTGTAGTAATATATTCAGTCCTTATATCATGGGTAGCGACAAATTTATCTTGCTTAATAGGGATATTTTCAATAAATTGATGGTGTTTCAATTGTATCTACTTGTGGTGGAATCTGAGACAGGCAATATTAACTTGTCTTAAGTTGTTTGGTTTAAATAGATTATTGTATAGCTCAACTCTTGCCTATCTCAGAAACCTTTCTTGGGCTCTTAATATCAAATTAGACTGATCATTAGATCATGCCAGCCAGATTCTCCCTTGCCGCCCAAAGACACTTGGGGTCCCTATGACTTGTCCAGAATCAGACATCTTTGTTGATCTGCATCTATCTGTGCTACGCACACCAGAGAACATTCATTGACAAAGTAAATTCCTGGAATGAATTTACTACCAGCCAAAGAGTTTCCAGCTTCTCTTTCAGGTACTTCTAAAATAAGTCCATTATTGATTTCCTTGTCATTTGCAATGCTTGTAAATAAGGAACTCAATATTCAAGTCAACCATATTGTAAATCATGTCACTCAAGTAATCTATACTTCTTTTGCAAATAACCCTCGAGTACTTTAAATTCTGTTTTCAAACTAGTACTTATGTATGGTACTGTAGAAATATGCTTTATGCTCAAATACCCATCTCCAGACATCCGTCCATGGACTCCATCTGTTAAGAGGAGATACTTGTTTTCATATTTACAGTTAGAACAGTTCAATATTTATTATAGATTGACATTAACCCTTTCTTTTACCAGATCTTTGTACATATATTCTCAAATATTAGGTAGACATTATATAACTTGTATTCTCTATGGAAATCCAGTTGTCTACAAAACAAGCTAAGAATAGCTAAGCGTGAAGTTTATTACGTACCAAATATCAGTATCATATTAGTATTAATGATCGTAGTGCCACCCCACCTCACCGCCCCCACCCCACCTCATCCTTACAAGACCTTGAGGTCCCTGTGCTCGTGGATAGCGCAATTGGTGGGTCTCATCATTGTCTGCCGGGAGAGGTGGCCCATCATTGGGCAGTGATGGGGCACTCGCACTGTGCAAATGGATGCCGAACTGCCGAAATGGATGGGCTGGGATGACGTGGGCTTGGCGTGCTACACTATCTTACAACACCCATGTCTGGTTTATTGTCTTGATCCATGGGCTGTCAGTAGAAATATTCTGAAAGAACATGACCATACCATCCTCTTAGTCCAATTTGCTCTGCTATCTGACGTAGTTGTGTTACAGTACTCATTGTGTTATATCTTTATGAAGATTTATCTTTGAATGAATATTCAGATTGTGATTGATCATATTGTATATCACTCTGGATGCTAATCTCCAAATGGATGTTCAGATTATGTGAGTAATGGGGGGGGGGGGTTATAGTCGCTATTGTTCTTTTCGTTGGAATGTGTTTTTAACCAATCAAACCCCTCCATTTATAGTCGCTATTGTTTGGAGAACAATGACGTCCAGCGGCACACGTTTTCTAGATAACAATGGCGACTATATTCACACGTTTTTGAGAATCTGCACGACTGTGGAATGTTCAAGTATTTTGAAGTAGTTAACCCTTAAAAGTTGTGTATTTTACGTTTAAATGTAGTGGCGGCGCGCCCCCCCCCCCTCCGTTGTTATCTACCGTTGTAATGTAAAACCAATAGAGTTTAAGAGGATGAGTGATAATAGTAGAGAGTGGTATTGATAATAGTAAAATAATAGAGTTTAAGAGGTGGTCTGATAATGGAGGTCGTCGGAGTATGAGGCTGAGGAGGGGTGAGGAATTACGGTATGATATTGCTGTATATTTTGTAAATAATTTGACTGTTTCGTCGCTAACGTTAATTTATTAGTAAACTATTTTTTAGAATATTTAGAGACTAATTTGACTGTAAGCTGTTACTGTCTTAGTAAGCAAAAGCTACCAGACAGATTAGTAACAAAATATTAAAAATAATCTTGTATTAATGGTATGGAGTGTTCAGTTGGAATGGTTACCAAGACTTGGTGGTGAAGGATTCATTGGATTGTATCATGGGTTAAAAAAAAGTTAACCCTTTCCCCGATGAATACCCCATATCTCATTTTCATCGATACCACACAGGAAAACTGTTGAATATTTTGGAATTAATTTGACGTCGCTAACATTAATTTATTAGAAAACTATTTTTGTTGAATATGTTGTAGATGTATTGACTTTTAACCGTCATTACGTACAAATTGGGTTTTTTAAATACTTACTATTTCAATAACGTCAGTTGTTTTAGATGTTGTACGATGGTTAAAATGTGGTCATTATATCTCTGAGGGTTCCGTGTATTTATAGAATTGTATGTCAAGCGTACTTATGCTAAAAAGATTATTTGTTGCATATGATTTATCCATACGTCTTGAATAGCGTGAGATCAATCTTGAATCGAGATACAAACATACCATGTGTTAATAATGAAAGAACGTGTTAGTACCTCATGTCTCGTACTACGTGTTTTTTTAGAAATATTCAAAATTACTATTGAATTATCACCTATGTTACTCACTAGGAGATTTCACTTTGTAGTTGCGAATGCATACAGCTTTGTGCTATGGATACAATATCGTATCGTTTCCTAGTTCTTAGCCGAGTGGAAATATGTACTAATTCCGTTGGGCAATTATTAGAATATCACGTGTTGGTGTGCGATGGCTTTATGCATATCTATGGTGTGTTCGCGCATTATTCATATTACCATTAAACATGTCCGCTTCATTCGCTTTAAGGTCATGTGATGTTAGATTTTGTCTATGCCTGTTTCCTCGCGAACTAATAATGTCGTTGGTATGTACCACGATGAAAGGCTTCGCCCATGGTGGAATATGTGGTTGAATGTGTCTGTATGGATGGAAATCTGTTACTGATCCATCATCCACAAGGGTGTCCTACATTTATCGCATACGTACCCACACACACACACACGCTCCTGATGCACCAACACACGCATGTACTGTGAATACCCTCACATGTGTTACGACACGTGCATGATGACATGCGCATGGTGCTACGCGGTTGCCCCTTGTCACCCGTGTTCCCTGTCCCCTATGCATGTATGTCGTGCGTGTGTGTGTGCATCTTTTTTATGCACCCGTTTGTGTGTGGGTGTATGTAACATAATTTTGGTTTTTGGTGGCCCCTTAAAAAAGAGGCCTATTTTTATTTTTTATTTTGCTTCAACGTAAATATTTTTATCTCAATTAATGCAAACGATAACTTCTGTTTTGTTCGCACCACATACACATACAACAATCATTACGAAGTTGGTACTTCGCATGCAACCATTTGTTGTAATTGCGTTCATCCGGATCCGCTAGATAATCTCTCCAGTGGTTACGGATTTCACGCAATGACATTGCAAATGGTTGCCGTACTGGTACCTATTTATATTGGTTCCATTCAATGCAACCGCAATAAATAGGCATGGAACCTATCATTCCCCATCGATCGCATAATTGAGATTCCATTTTATGTGTTTTGTTAAATTAAAAAAACAACTGTATGCCTTACTAGTCGCGCGCATTTCGCTTTTATAGCTTAAATACGAGCTGTCAGTAAAACTATCTTTCCAATATGAACACACCCTTATTTCGGTCACATGTTTTTTCTCCACCACTTAAAATTAACATCATCGGTTTTCAAAACATTACTATTGCACCATGTTTGAATGACATTTTTTATAGAAAACTGGAATTGATACACAGCGTTCAATTACAGAGCACGTCATATGGTTTCCTTTGTATTCATATATGTTTGCATTTTGTCATTGTCACCATGTGAATACGATTAATTACGGATCTTTGGATCATTGTGGTACGCCTCGCGTGCCTAGTGTACCATTAATTTTTTTTATCAAGATAGTGATAATTGGGGATGGATGGGTGAGAGGTGAGAAGGGAACACGAAGAAATAATAACATATTTTTACAAAATAAATGTATATTTTATTGACACGTGCATTTTTCTTATGATAAAATTAGTGATATTTATTCACGATAATTAAAAAAGAAAACATAGTACATAAATAATTATACATTAAATATGATATTTTTTTCTGTTTATTCATAAGCCTGCGTGTCAGACGTTTCACTATCGCGTCATTTTTGTCTCTGTTTCTAGAACGATGGTATAAGAAATATACACAATAAAATCCACAAGTTCTCGTCACGGCTGGTTGAACACGTACATTGTTGTAATAATAAACATGCGCATGGTGTCCATTTTGTACATTTGATATCATTCTTCCATCAGAAGGGCGTCTTCCATAAGGATCAAAGTATTCAACATTTCCATTTCTACTGTAATAAACTGCCACCCAATGTTGTCCGGATTTATTACTGGGATGCATGTTTATTACTAATGAGGCCGGGCGATATTTAATATGTACGGGTACATTGTCAATTGGAAAAACACTGGGAAAGTGTGCACGCATTTTATTGTCGCCGAATAATAGATCCTCTATTTCAAATGTATTCAACATATTTGTTAATAATCTGTTAATACGTTAAAGTTTGATCCAATTTCTATCGTATTATCAAATTCAGCATAGCAAATTACATTGGTTGTAGTGGCAAGTGCTTGAGCAAAATAGCGAACCAGTGTGTGTAGGGTAGCGATGCTCTGAATCAGCTAGATCTGGCATAAAATCCCATGTGAACAATGTGGTTCCATGTCTGAACTGCGTCTTATTTATCAGGTAGCCACGGTCTTTGAATAATGCCCCAGTACCGCTGAATAGTGAGAAATAAGCATCCGAGTAAATGTCGTCGCTAAACGAAGGACGTATTGGTGATGTTGTAACCTCTTCTCCATTTATATAACATGTAGCGTAGGTAGTGGTATTGTTATCAAACTTGAATGGATTGTTATGTACCACACCATTATAGGCATCATTAGGTACAAAAGCGAATAATACTCTAGTAGGTAGCTGACCAATAAATATATTATCTCTATCGATGCTCATAACACCGCTAGGTGCTGTAAAAGTCTTACACACTACCCTGCGAATAGGATAGTTCATGCTTGTCTGTCTCAGAGTAACGGCGTGCGCCACTAGCAGATCTAATGATGGGATAACTTTGTGTACAAATAAGTTAGCTAACATTATTTTCAATTTAGGCCTCACTCCTTCCACGGCCATAATGGCGAATGCATCTTTACTCCTCTGTAGGCGTACTCTTAAATCAACAGAAGCGAGCAAGCATTGGTCCTGCAGAAACATATCGCTGTGTATGCATCCTATTAATTGCACCATTTTACTCTGTGCCATCATTCTATGTGCTTGAAATCGAAGTTAGTATCGGCGATATTATCAAATTCGCCGGCATCATCTATTTTCCATCCAGCAAGTTGTAGATGCGAGGATGCGGCATCGCTGCCATTATTTAGTAACGTCTCGATGTACGAGCGGTAAGCATAATTTTCATTCGAGTCACTGACACGCTTTCCATTCAAAAACATCCACTTGCGAGAACATCGTATGCAAAAGATTATTTGCAGGCGCTATCAGGTCATTCGCCTCGAGTGCCTTTTCATCATCATTTCGATCTAGCTTTACTAGCTTAACTTTAATCGAAAGATAAGTTTGCGTAAGATCTAAATATCTATCGGCAGACCCACTGACGTAAAACTCGATCAGTCCACTATCTGATAAACTAGATACAGGCTGAAACTGTTCCCATTTTGCAGACTCCAATGTCGTCACTATGGGACACGTCTGAATTCGCTCTTCGAACACTCGCAGATCTGATTAAGTTCCATGTTGTTTGTTAATTAAAGATATCAGCTTGTTTTCTCTGACGTCTATTGTGACCCTTCCTCTTCGGTATCGCACGCATTGACTGAGCATTACCTGTATTATTCCTCTTTTTACATTTAGGTTGAGGTGGTCTTAAACCACCTCGCACCGCTGTTACAGCTTCCAGTATCAAAGACATGGCAACACAACGTGCTCTCGATTTTAATGCCGTTTTAACATTTTTTACAGCTGTAATCATCCTCAGCTAGTCCAATTCCAGCACTAAGAGCTTGTTTACCTACAGATTTAGCTACATTTTTTGCGAAAGGTATTGCTAAACATAATAGACCACCTAAGATATTACCGAGTCCATGTCCTGATTGGTATCGTGCGCCTACAAAAACTGGAATATGTCCATGACCCGCTTGACTCGCGTAGTAACGCGCCAGCACTGGTGCGTTCATTCTTCCCCTAATCGTCCCTCTTAACGTCCCTCTCATTATCGTTGTCATCATCGTCTGAAATGCAAACAGAGTACACTCGGCGATGCTCCATCCTTGAATGGGACATTGGCACCAGTTCTATCCGTTATAAGTATTCCAATAGTATTGATGTAGTTCTTTGACACTGTACGGTATTGAATATCAGGAAACGTCCACTGACATATATCTTTTCCTCCATCTGTACTAGAAACGGGTATCACTCTGAGTAGCAGTGCGGAAGTATCGCCTACCACGCTGTGTGAGAATACGTTGCAGTATATATACGCGGTCGTAGGGCCACCCTCACGATTTGAACGAAATGATTCTTTAAAGTCTATAGGTTCCATATGTATTTTTCCTCCTTCGAATCTGATTAAATTTGATACATCTCCATCTAAACGTATAGCGTAATTATCTTTAACTGTGAGAGAAACTAGATTCGCGCAATACAAGTAAAAATTTAAAAATATTTTTTTGTGTCTAAATCTTGTCTTGCTCTCTATCTGGCCATTTAGATAGTTTACCATATTTTTACGGCATAGTACCCTTTCGGCACATTGATAAATGGAGCTTCTGATTGCACATAATGATAATTTTCGCTTCTACGTGAACGTTTTTTACCGTCATTATTTGTTTGATCACTTCGCACATCTTTTCCCCGAGCATTTCGTGACCGGTTTCCCCGATCGGCAGGACGTGGATTACCGAAACCATCTTTTAAAACTAGTGGAAAAGCTGTTGTCTTTTCTATTTCTGATGTGCTGGCGACATCTTTGCTAATGTCTTCTGGCGCATCGCTATCTTTCTTCTTCTTCTTCTTCTTCTTCTTCTTTATCTTCTTCTTAGTAAATGCATATATTTGTACAAAACTTTCCTCCGCAATAGTAAGCCAACTCCTCGGATATAACACACTCGAGAGGCTCACTTCCCATTCGCCTTCTAATGTTAATGGAGTTTGCAGACGTGTTCGAAACTCTGATATCTTATTGTCTGGAAGGAATTGGGTACTACTATTGCTCGGAAGCGTTATGTAAAACTGATCCTCGTTCATTCTGAGTTGAATGATGTATGGACGTGTTTATGTGCAGACTAGGCAATATATACCCTAGACATCCACTCAAAAGCAATATCCATATGCCTGATTGCCCATTTTGTATACTCAGATTCATGATACTTGTAATGATTATGATATAAATTATTATAATTTGAGCTAGGTATACTATTTCTTCTTTCGGTACTCACGAACCCATCATTCGCCACATGCCCTGATCCGATCTTCTCTCCATATATTCATCCATTGTCAATGATGTATAGTACTTAGTTCATTAACCAATGTGTTAACATTAGCCGGGTAACCGAGCCACTTTACCAGACACTCGCGTTGTCCCTTTTTATTTTTTCTACTTTTAAGTATTTTTTCCACGGCATACTCTTTATCATTTTCTTCTATCACTTGTTGTATCCCATCATGATAAAAAGTACCAATAATCGGGTCCATAGTCTTCTAATTTATATAAGTATAGATATTTATCTGTAAGCACCTCACGCACCTTAAACGATTCACGACTCCATTGCCCGCGATATGCTTTTTCAAATAGCATTTTTGCTTGTGATATTCTAACATGGGCGCCTTGAGTAGGGCTGTTTTTAGATTTGGAATGTTTCTTCATCTTCTCTCCATATATATTTCTCCACGCGATTAACTCCGTACTACGGTCGACTTCGGTAGGAACCATGTGCATACTGGAATGTGTGGTGTTATTGTGCACTGTGACTAAACTAGGTAATACATCGATATACTTTCATGTATTTGTATGCGTCATGTATCTGTATATTCGACCCTTCAGTGTGCATTGAAAACGCTCTACCATTGCCGCTTTTGTTTCATTTTGAGAAGTGTAGAAATGTACTCCATTATCTTTCAAATATTTTTTCATTACAAGGTTTATGAACTCGCCCCCTTTGTCTGTTTGAATAGCGTGTGGGCGACGCTCACTATGCTCCAATATTGTTTCTAACCCTTTCTTGACTGCTGACGAAGTTTTACTAAACAGGCATTCCACCCATGCATATTTTGAAAGGGCATCAACTACGCATAGCAAATATAACACATTGTTGTTCTCTTTTGCCAGCATACCCATTGAGCATAGATCTGCCTGCCATAGTTCATCAACGGCTGAAACTCTTATTTTTCGCCTGTCAAACTTTGTTCTCCGCGGTCTGTGTAGGGTATATACTTCTTGGGTGTTTTAACCATTTGTTGATGTAGTTGCGAGGTATTTTACCTTTGAACGCATTATATAGCTTTTCTTTCCCTCGAAAAGATGCGTAATGTTTCGGATCAAAATATACTTTCGCCAATTTAGCATCATTCATGACTTATCTAAATTTACCCACACCAGAATTGAATGCCGCTTTTTCTTCCTGATGTCTGCTAGAGAACTCTTTCTACGTATTCTTTTGCTCACGGGCGTAGACGTGTACTCTCTGGCGCTAACATCCTTTTCTAAACCATTATATATCTGTCTCATCATTTTCTCTTGCCCTACAAATCTGCGGGGTATGTTTAGGTCACGTAACCGATTAAGAAACTTTCCCTCCACTTGATCATGCATAACAGCCATAAGGGGTTTACGCCCATGCGCTACTACATTTGTAAGCAGGTCGAGTACATTACTTTTTGGGGAAAACGTACCCTCTATTGTCACTTCGCTCAAGTCATTAACGTGAAAACGTTCAGGAACCGAACGTAAAGTATCAATTACTCCATTGGCATTTGTCTTGTACGTTTTTGGTATTCCCCTCATCATACGTTCAAATATTTGTGTGGGCAGTGTATCGTAGTTAGTTATGGGCTGTAGAGGTAACGGTTGATATTGTTGTTGATGTCCTTGCGTTTGCTGATAGTAATGCCTATACTTATCCAATACTTGCGAATACGATTTTGCTTTTTCATTTTCAGTCAGATCGTGTCTGGTTAATATATTGGATATCTCGTTGTCGAGAATAATAGCTTTACATTTGATATTTTACTCTGTTTATTTAAATTACCTATCAATTCGTGAGGAACTAGCGCCATTTTACATGTATGTTCCATCTTTTCACATGAACAGTTTACTAATTAATGGCGCTAGCATACCGATCACCGCTGGTAATAAGGCTCTTAAAAATCTGCCTGTTTGTAGCAATTTTCTTTTACGTGCATATGGCACACCGCGACTAGTCAGCGTATGCATTTTCGCTTTGTATTTACTCAGCTGCTTGTATCGTATTTTAATGAGATGAACATTCCCACGTAATACGTTTAGGCATGATTCGCATAGTACATCCACCAATTCGTTCGAACACTGTTTGATTACATAATTTCTGATTGAAGGCTTTACTTTAGCCAAATATTGCAGCATAGGTATATGGCGTTCCGTTTTACGTGATGCCATTTTTCTTAGGTATGTAAACGTAGCACCCCTCCTTCGGATGAACATATGAATGGAGTCTGATATTGTCAGGTGTCGTCTGTTTCAAATCTAGGAGTAGATATGAGTGAGGTTCGAGTGTAGCGTCCTTATATGATTCGATCAAATACTTTGTATTGCCTGGGTACATCTGATTAGATAAAGAACGAATAGATGATGCATCACGTGGATTCTTAAACAATACCATGTAGTGACAGTTAACTGATGTCGCGTTGATTGCGCGACTTGTGAAACAGATTTTGTGCGACAAATATTATGCTACAATTCTCATGGTGAGAACGTTTTGTAAATAGGTCAGCCACATTCTCGTCGCATTTATTCATCAAATCGTCGAGCACCACCAATGTTCTGCAACTTCTGTCTAGTTCAACATTCACACCCTCTTTAAATTCAACTTCTTTAACCAAATCGTTATACCCATCTTTCCACGCACCATAGCAGTACACAATCCTCTGTGGAGGGGGAGTAATGGCGTAGGGATCTCTTATTAGTGCTTTTAGCATCTCAGTTTTACCGCACTGTGTTGGACCACAGACAATCATAGTAAATGAGTGACGTAACGACGTATTGCAGTCAAGTGTTGCTGCCATTGCATCAGCACATGTGTGTCCACGTACGACTAAGAAGGTATATGCTCATGCGCATATATATATATATATATATATATATATATATATATATATATATATATATATATATATATATATATATATATATATATATATATATATACCTTAGGCATACGTGGACGCACGTAAACCATCACTACGATGTAATATGTAGTTACTCTTCTGCATATACTTTATCAATGCTTACTGGTTAGCGAGCATTATGAATTGTGACGTCGGATACTCGTGACATAAGAGAAATGCTATGTACATTTAAGAATGCCCCGTAAATTAGGAGAAATGCTATGATTGCTACATCAGATACTCGAAATGCAGGAGAAATGCTATGTACATTTAAGAATTGTGACGTAAAATTATGAGAAATGCTATGATTGCGACGTTAGATACTCGTGACATAGGTGAAATGCTATGTACATATAAGAATTGTAGTGTAAAATTAGGAGAATAACTATGATTGCGACCTCAGATACTCGAGACGTAGGAGGTATGCTATGTCCATTTAAAAATTGCATCATAAATTTAGGAGAAATGCTATGATTGTGACGTCAGATACTGGTGACGTAGGAGAAATGCTATGTGCGTTTAAGAATTGTGTCGTCATATACATGCTACGGAGCAGAAATGCTATGAACAATTAAGTGTATGATTATGACATCAGATACTTGTGCGACGAATCCATGACATTTTTAAATAGTTACAAAAATAAACACGATTTTCAGTGAATATTTTGCCATGAAATTGAACAAAAAACGTCCAACGGTGTTTTATTTAAGTATGCGCTATTCAGCTCACTATATCATTCATTCACCTGTACCATTCTTCTCTAAAGAATAGCAATGGCACGCGCCATGAAGTGCCTCTGTTAAGTGAAAAGCGGGCATACCAACGAGTGCGGAGGAGGCGGGGGAGTGAACAGTGACAGATAAATAGATAGAGAGCTAGGTGCTAGTACTGAACAAGCGAAATCCGATTTTAAAACTTTTTTATTAATACAGACATCAATAATACATATCGTTACAAAGATACGAAAAAACACACCAAATACAACATATTTTACAAAGCTATGATTGACAAAATAAAACAACTAATTATGTTATTTTTAAAAATAAAATAAAATACGTATATGATTTTATTAAAAATTTTCCGTGTGTTTTAATGCTTAAAAACACAGTTAATTTTAAATAAAACTAAATAAATTAATACGCACATAGAGAAAATATTAATTATAGTTATGGCGACAACATCTGTTTTTCATATATTACATCCACAATGTACCTATACCATTCCGCCAAACACATATGGTACAGTTCAGTACAATGTTCACATATATAGTAATGGCAGGCTAGTTGAGCACAATATTCGGATTCGTCCATTTCTAATAATGCTGCCTCATTATACAGTTCAAAATCGTCAATTAGATTAAGGTCAACATCAATCCCTAAACAAGAATGTTCACATTGACTCAGATGATTTACTAGACATCCGTAACAATCTCGCACAACCAGCGAATGTATCTTTTCACACAGCATAAATGCGAATAATTTCTGACTAATCCTTTGCACATGATCCGTAGGACAATAATGGTCTGGCTGCCCCATAGTTTTACAATAGTGACACAGTTTGTCGACGAGATTTAGCTCATCATTGCTTAAAAACTCTTCGAGGTATATAGCATCCGTAGTAAGTGTGGCATTATTAGACATCTATGCGGAATCACTAGTGGATGGAACGTCATTCATGTTCTCGCTTTTTCACACCGTAAAAGCACTGAGGTACCAGGCTAAACAATGCGTCACCGCTCACATCGGGTGGCATGTAAAAGTTAGGTAATGCTGCCAGCAAATTACTCGCGTTCTGTTTCAATAATTCCCACTCGTTGTCTTGCAGGTATAAGCCGCATCGTGTGGCACTTGGTTCTACGTCAGAGCAGAAAAAATAGCATATGTCAATACGAACAGAATTGTCCAAAGAATATGTAAATAGTACGCCTTCTTTTTTGTGCGCACGGTTTACTGCGTCTTCAAGATCGGGTATGATCTGTAACAGCTGTTTAAACACTGCTATGCTGAGATATAAACCACGTTTAGTGGGATAACCGTCAGGATGAAACTGCCGTAGATCGATATACCACTTTTCACCAAAATGTATTGTTCGCACTTTATGAGAATTACCAAGATCACACCAAAACGCAGAGCAATTTATATATTTAAAGCAAGGATCAGACGACATCGTGGAGAACCAATAATCATAGCGTGAAACTGCTGCATTTATATATCATTAGTAACAATAACGACTAGCCGCACACGGATTGAACGACATCTGGCGTAAATACCATGCACACAATGGTGTTCAGAGAAGCACGTGCATTACAATGATGTACATAGATGCGCTTAATTTGAATTTATGGAGCGCATTTGTTCGATCAGTAACATACATATTCACGCGGTACAAGACACTGTCTACTACCATCGCACACTTTATGAGCAATAATGCGCACGACCAACTTTTAACCATTACACAGCTGAGAGACTCGGTACACTAAAGTCGAAGCGTATTATCGCCGGATGCACAAAATATTTTGAAAACTATCTGACTGTAAGTTCATGGCGGATGACAACAAAATATAATATTTTTGCTGTAATATAAGGCTTGTAATGCGTGCGATAACTAAGCATAAGTTATGAATGAGAAAGACATCGATTAATGTAGCTTCGCAACAATAATACGTGAACGCAATGCACTATGTCTATCCAATATTCGGTTAATAAACCCTTGCTAATTTCAGACATGAGTATAATTCTTCCAGCATTAATTTTGTCATCTCTTAAGGCGAACCGCATGCTCCTCATAATCATCTTATCCTTATCAGCGTTACACATACTAGCAATATTTGTTATCATAGCGCGAGCAGGTAGTGTGGCTTTGGCGGACATACATTGTTTACGTACTGACTGAAAAAAGTGCAATGTTGCTATTTATATTACGCTAGTGTAACAGTATGGTATTGATGATAAATCTCCCAGTTTCAAAATTCGTTTTTTAAAGACGGGTCTGAAAATCTTACTGTTATTTACTGAAAGAATTCTAAAATGATCAGTGCGCATGATCTTTGATGGATAGCTTAATAGTATGCTATTACTATCCGTAATTCCACCATCGTTTATAATTTGTTCAATGGATTTTTTCATTGTATCAAAATTAACTTGTTTTGATTGTTTACCCTTTAACTTTAACCTTCGTCACCTGTTTAATGATCGATGGATCACCGCAATGCTTCGTTTCATAACTATAGTTTTTTGGACCGAGTGCGCAAAAACTTGTTAATTCGTAATCGGAGGGGATTTCACTCGTCCAAGAACCTAGACACCCACTATGTTCTTGAATGGTTGGCTCACCTTCATGGGTACTAAATACCACCGAATCCGTATCGTGATAGGCTACGCGGCGTCCGAGTAAGGACAAGACTTTGTACAGTTTTATTCGGCCATAGGCTGTCATGAAAGATGCAAGAATACAGTTGGTATTTAATGGTGACTGAACGTACTCGTCATTGACCAAATATGAGGCCATTAGAAGACTATCGTTCAGGAATGTAATGGTGCCTACAGTTTTACTTTTATCATTCAGAAGGGAGAGTAGACCTTTACGTGTTGATATCATGCTATTCTTTTTATGATCATGAAGAGAAAATCGTCCCCCACAAAATATTCAAACAGGATTTAGCAACAAAGCGCAAACCCGGGTTGTACGATATTTTGGCAGGGCCGAGCTGTATTCCTTCATGTTTATAATAGTCAGCCACATAATTCGCTTTTTCAATCTCACTAACGTCACAATCAGGATAACCGCTACATTCTTGTTTAATTTTCAAAAAACGGTTAATGTATTCTGAAAATAACCCATCATCGCCATGCGGCTCATATTGCGATGACACGTGATAATGCCATACTTCATACATTTTTTAATGACATAACTGTTGCGTATATCTAACTGTAACTCTAGAGTGGTCCATGTTCCACATAAACTGCGCTGTCTTCCGTATGTTCGCATACAGAAGAGTGTTCATTTTTTGCACATTCGTTGCATGGTACAAACATGAGGCATGAATTTATTCCAGCAGGTAGCATGGGAAAGTATAAATCACGAGGTGGAAGGACTTTGCATTTAATAAGACCAAAGAAGTCATGCACCGTCTTATCACTCAAGTCATCGCCTCTTAGAACTGTATATGACACTTCTGGAAAACAACATTGTTTCATTACTGAAGGATACATGGAAACGCAGTCTAAATATTCGAGTGTGGTATGCTCATCCGCTTCCATAAATAAACGAATCGTGGATGTACGGCCACCGAATAGCACATCACGTGGTGATATTGGGTGTGCTAAGTCCAATTCGGTGATAAAATCATTTAGCTCGGAGGAATCAGCGACTTGTTTCTTAAAGTCGCATTCCCACATAATTCTCACCATATATCCATTCGATTCAAATAAAGAAATGCAACATTGAAGCGCGGAATATGCTTCTTCATATGTCTGATTGCCATATGGTGTATATGTCGTATCACGCTTATCACCGCAACAAGCAGACCCATGTCCATGGAATTTACAACCTAAGAACATGTAAAGAATATTTTCAGATACATCAATTCCATCCACATAATGTCCGCATATTTTCTGTTCACCGCCATTTAGCGCATGTGTGATTTGGTGACCCTCGCATTGACTGACCCATTCCACCCATTCTACACCCAAAACACTATAAGCATGTTTTGCTCTTAGTGAGAAATCAGGGAAAGTCTGTATGCTCTCAGGTCGAAGCCATAAAGCACGATAGGCCACATTACACGCTCCCACTAGCATTATCCCTATCACAAATGGGTTTTGGCCATCATTCGATTCAGAAAATAAAGTCTTAAATCTAGACATGGCTAAACATAAGACAGTTACATCATCATTACCATATTCGATGAGATGTTTATCGACATCGTAGCACTCGTGTCTAGATATCTGGTCGTTGTACCATCGATCAAATTCGATTAATTCATTCGCATTCATCTTTTGTGGACAGAATATCTCCCACTCGGGAAAGGGTATTACCGTACCCCAATATTGAGGTGTGTTGAGCTGATGGGGAAATGTCCCCTTTTGAACAGAAGGATTAAAAGCATCACCACCTTACGTAATGAAAGGGGAAAAAAGTTAATGGAATCGATAAACCGAATAGTACCTAAGTCAAATGAGAGAACTGAACGACCGTGCATGATACTATTTGTAGGTTTAAGATGTGGGTTAGTGGTTTTGCAAATGCATTGAAGGAGTAAAAGAGAATCATAGTCATGCGCGTTGTGAACGATCACCAAGTAGTCAGAGAAAATATATTTTCTATCAATTCGTTTACCGACATGCCCAGCCTTAACACGTGTCAAGCAGCTAACGAACTGATCCACCGCGTCTAACCCGTGAAAGCGAACATATCAATAATTCGTGCCTCGATGACATGTAGCGCAATCATCTTCGAGTGGTTGCCCGAAGCACGCATCACAACATATGTTGGCAACCACGAGATTGACTTTATGCTCGGCTAGAATATTAGTATTGCTACTGTCGATAGGCGATAAATATGTTTCTGTATCGTAAATGATGTATTTTTGAAAACATTCGTAACTACAATTGTCAACATTCGTACGCATAGAGCGTGCATGGGATAATGACGTAATAGGTTCTTCAATTACTTTATGATAACACGTATGATTTTCAGTAATAACATACTTTTCTTTACACGCATGACATTTTGTCATACCACATACGTGTTCATCGTCATCTTTACGTATGCGACTGAAACAGTGGGGGCACGACTTCACCATTTCGCAGGTCCCATTAGAGAGGTGGTTCGACATACATTGATGGTTATAAAACTTGCGATGACAATCAGTACACATTATCTTATGCGTAGCGTCTGTAGAATTACAAGATCCTTTATCAGAATAGGGTGTCTGACAACTACGACAGCGTGCAGTGCATGAGTGATCATTAGAGTATGACGCGTTACACCGTGTACAGTAATTACATACCATAAGAAATGCAGCCATACACATGATTACGGATATATGATTATCACGTTCTGAATGCATAAGATTTATGCACGGTAAACTCGTGGAAGCGCTTCCGATTAGGCGTTCATGTTTTGACTCTGAGTAGACTTGAATAGAAAATTGATTGCGAAAATGTTCCTGAAATTTATTCCAATCAGTACTATTAATTACGCGTTCAGGAACACTACAAGCTGTATGATATTCACGCGCCATATGCGTCAAATATGTTTTATTACATCTAAAATTTTGCCATTCATTTGCAGAGATTAATTTGTCCATTTTTTCAATATATTTTATTCCTAAAAATATTCCTGCCGCGAAACAGAATGGATATTCGACACATACGGGTATAATACATTTTTATACGCATGTGCGCATCTAAACCAGATGAATGTAAATTTAATAAATTTAATTGTCTAGAATCGATCGCACCTTGGAGAGTATCATTTCTCCCACCTGAGTTATAGTCCTCTACACGAAAAACGTGAAATTCAAAACCCTCTGATAACCTACAATCAGTATTTGACTGAATGACTTTTTCCACCGATTCTAAAATTATGTCAGGTGTAATTTCATTCCATAGCTTAAAATCCATCGCTATCGGCATTTCCAAAGAAAGGTAAATTAACTCGATTCTCATGTGATCATTCGACTGAACATTACTATATTCGCTATACGTATCGAACAAAGATTGAAAGATGCCTGACACGAACTCAGAATGAGAAAGTGGTGTATCGGCTATAGGATAACTTTTAAAAGATACATTATATTCAGTACCTTCGAGATGAAACTTTTTACTGCAGTATTTGCGAACAGTCTCCATAGATATATAGTCGGTATAATCAACTACCTAACCCTCCGATTTGAGCATACTCAGTGTTGCAAATAACGATTAAGTAGATCATCTGTAGGCACTATATTCTCTGATATACATCGACTGATTTCATCAGCGATAAGACTAATTTCATCTGTCGAATGATTTGCACGTGTGTCAATAAGAGTTTGATGAGTAGGAACAGCGATGCAATAAGTGGAATCGTTAGGAAGGTATGCTATATCCAGAGATAAGTCATTAGCCGAAGGCACGATACAGTCAGACACATCGTCACGTAAATTTATGATGGTATCATTAGGAAGACATGATAAATCCAGCGATATGTCATTAGAAGAAGGCACAATACGTACAGGAACTGGCGCGTTATCAAATAAATTTAGGTCATAATCATTAGGAAGGCATTCTAAATCCAGAGATATGTCATTGGATGAAGGCACAAGAAAGTCAAGAAGGGATGCATCGTCGAATAAATTTACATCGTAATCATTAAGAAGGCATACTAAATCCTGAGATAGGTCATTAGCGAAAGGCACAACGTCAATTAAATTTAGATCGTGTCCATCACGTACATCGGTCGAATAATTAGAATCAATTACGTCACATTCGTTATGAGGATAATTAAATGATGATGGTACGGTACTCAGATCAGGAATATATTGTTCAGTTCTAGTATGTGCGGTTTGATCATCGATAGAAGCAGATTGTGTAGGTATGATTATGTCATAATCATATAAATCGTCCAAATAATTGAAAAAATCAGCATCGGTATTAGACAGTTCAGGAATGACTTCGCGTAATGATACGTCATTATGTTCATCAGATACGTGCAGAATTGAAAAGTCGTGATCATACAACATAGATCTCAGATATAAAAGATTATCCACATGTTCATCAGGTGAATAGGGTTGATCCACGTTTAATCTTGACGCATCAGAGTCACGCATCTGCTGCAAAATCACATTAACAGCATCTTCACATTCTTTAATATCGGCTCTTAAATTATCTGCCATTTTGTTATGTGTTTAACGCACACTTATTTACTCCTCGTTAATATAAAATGTTTTTAAAAATTATTCTCTTAAAATCTCTATACGATTTCTCTAAAAAAAAGAACAAATAGCAATAGCGAACTATACAGGCATGCTTAAATACACGCAGAGAACAGCGCCAGGCGAAGGCCGGCCGCCATAGCATTCATCCTCAGCCTCCTCCCTCCTCCTCCTCCTACGACCTCCCTTATCATACCACCTCTTAAACTCTATTATTTTTACATTACTCTCTTATTATTTTTACCTTACCACGGTAGATAACCACGGAGGGGGGCGCGCCGCCACTACATTTAAACGTAAAATACACAACTTTTAAGGGTTAACTACTTCAAAGTACTAGAACATTCCACAGTGGTGCAGATTCTCAAAAACGTGTGAATATAGTCGCCATTGTTATCTAGAAAACGTGTGCCGCGGGACGTCATTGTTCTCCAAACTATAGCGACTATAAATGGAGTGTTTTGATTGGTTAAAAACACATTCCAACGAAAAGAACAATAGCGACTATAACCCCCCATTACTACTTATGTAATGTGTGATTGATCAGATCATATACACCTGTGCAAAAGTTAAGCACCAGCAAAACCAATAGAACGTAGAAACATGATGGTACAACTAGGCTGCCATACTTTTTGTCCCCGCGTTAGCTGACATAATTCCAAGTACGAAATGCACATGCATGCATGACTTCACGCCGCTTGATGTCCGTGCGTGGCGGGAAACAGCACACGTGTTCAGTTATGTAAAAGTCCAGTTTGAGGTGTAGAACATTACATACAGATTTAGGCGACAAGATTAGGAATTTTGTGTTCATGACCGTGGTTTATTTGTACAGAGAGAATTAGCTCTTGATTGTGAACCGCTATGGCAAGACGAAGGTTAAGTGATCGTGTGAAATGGCAAATCATAGGCATGCATACCACTGGTATGTCATGCAGAGAGATTGGCAGACAGCTGAACATTAACCATACTGTAATCAGTCGTTTGATTGCAAAACATGGGCAAACTAACGAGGTGAAGGACAGGCCTAGATCTGGAAGACCGAAGAAGACTACTGCCCGTGATGATCGAGCCCTAGTACGCCTTGTTAGGAGATCTCCATTCACCAACAGCAGAGTGCTCAGCCAGCAATGGGAAACGCGCAATAGAGTGTCAATGTCTACCGTCAAAAGGAGACTGTATGCTGCTGGCATGAAAGCTAGGAGACCTGTCAGACGTCCTCTCCTCACTGCACACCACAAAGAGGAGCGTCTGAGGTGGTGCAACGAAAGAAGACACTGGAACATGAGATCCTGGAGACGGGTACACTGGTCCGATGAAAGTCGGTTCCTGCTTCATGCCACAGATGGTCGAACTCGTGTATGGAGGTCCAGACGCACGGCGTACGACCAACGTAACATCATGGAAGATGTTCCATTTGGTGGAGGTTCCGTTATGATATGGGGGTGCATCTCATTTGATTGTAAGCTGGATCTGTTGACTGCACCTGGAACACTAAATGGACAAAGATATCAAGATTCCATACTGGATAGAGTTGTGGTCCCTCATTTTGTAAATCATGCACCTGGAACCCACCCTATATTCATGGATGACAACGCCCGACCACATCGTGCTAGAGCTGTGCATGAATACCTCCGCCAGAATGCCATCGAAACCCTACCATGGCCAGCAAGGAGCCCTGACATGAACCCTATTGAGCATATCTGGGACATTCTGGGAAACATGGTGAGAAGGAGGAATCCTCCTGTGCAGAACCTACAGGAATTAAGAGACGCACTCCATCTTGAATGGCAACGAATACCACAATGGCGTATCAGTCGGTTGGTGACCAGCATGAGACGTCGTGTCCAGGCCGTCATCCAGGCACAAGGTGGATATACCCGGTATTAATAATGACAGTCTCAAACTCGTGCACAGATGTTAAACTTCGTTTTCAGACACCATTAATGACAATCTAGCCACGTGTGTCAACTGTAGGGCAATAGTTGTCAGTTGTGTCAACGTAACCATATTCAGGCCTCGTTTTCAAGTTCAAACAAAAACATACAGTGTTTCCCCACCATCATAATCAGCATTCCTCTAGTTGCATTATTACCTCTTGCACTAAGATGGATGGGTACATAAATGTTTATGCTATTGCTTTCTTCATAGCACATGCATATACCCTCGCATGTGCGTAAAAATAGGGTGGTGCTTAACTTTTGCACAGGTGTATATATCTCTCTGGATGCTAATCGCAAGAGGGATGGTCAGATTATGCAATGTGTGATTGATCAAACCATTTCTGACTCTGGATGCTAATCTCTAAATGGGAGTTCAGGCCACTGCCGTTTCCTATCTGCCTGCTCAGTTGTGCTCCCAAAGTCTTATATCCTCCTGTATTTCAGGACAGCGAGGGCAATCGGACCATCGCTGAACTATGGCTCCCAGACGGAGTAGATATCAGTTTGACTCCTACTATGCTACTCAATCTATTTATTGACAAATTAATTCTCCAAATTTACTGCCACGCTCTCTATCTGTCAATGCTGTCCGATTTCCGAATTAACCCTTTAACGCTCAAACCTGCCAAAAACGCCCCCCCCCCAAGTTGTCTTTGGAAATGTCAATTTGTAGACCAAGGAGACAGGTTTTGTTTTTAAATGTTACCACTGGAGTGACTGGATAACCGAGCCAGCCATTGCTATGGTAAATTCTCAAAAGTAATCATATCTTGTAGTTTGGAAGCCCAGTGGCATTTAATTAGACATTTAAGTGCAAAAGGTTTGATGGCAGAAATTTAGTTATCGACCAGAGCCGTAATAAAAATTCTCATGCTTAGCTTGCAGAATTGATGCTTAAGGTAGGGGCGCCACTAGAACCCCCCCCCCTCCCCAATTTTGCAAATTACATGACCGCATTCAGTTCTGAAAAAAATTAAGCTTGTACATCAAACTTTGATTAAAACAGGATTTGGGGTGGGGGTTGTTCTAGTGGCGTCCCCTACCTTAAGCATAAATTCTGAAACTTAAGAATGGACATTTTTATACCAGCACTGGCTAATCACTAAATTTCTGCAATCACACCTTTTGTACTCAAATGTCTAATTAAATGCCACTGGGCTCCCGGACTATTGGTCTTCTCATGGAGATTTTTATGAGAAAATTGAAATTTACTTGAACACCTTTGAGCGTCAGCGGAGGTAACTAATTATACGTGCGAAGCGTTGGCGTCAGCGCGTATGTATTCCTTTGAATAACCATCACCCCCATGTCCGAACACATAGGTGTGAATCACCGCTCAAGCGTGATCTTATCAACAAAGATAATCAATATGAATGCTGTGGCGTGTGGCACTTACCCAAGCTGACAGTGGACTGATCGGCACTAGCCTTTGAGCAACTCATTAATGGTCAACCGGCCAAACCACCGAATGACCTCTATAGTGGTCTTGAGGAATATGTCCTTATCGAACGTCTATTTACATTTTGGGAGAAGACAATGTTTTGTAAATTTATCACTGCAATGACTGGCTCACCTAGTCAGCCAGTTATTTCAGTGGTTAATTTTCAAAACTTGTCTTGCATTTGCCCGCAAATGGACAATCAGTAATGACAGATTTTGATTTTCCTTAACCAATCTTGACCATCAAAGGTGAATCACTGTTGCTTGCTGTTGATCTGCCCAGGACAAGGGTCAAATAGGAATATTTAGCAAAAGTCGGTAAGCAAATTGCTTTACCCATCTTGTGTCAACATACACTATAATGGCCGGGTCGGCCCAAGTGACCTCTGCAATCAATCGTCTCTATGAATTTCCATGCAAAGGGAATTTTTATTATTTTACCACTGGAATGAGTGGCTCGGTAACCTAGCCAATTATGTGCAGAGGGTGTTCTTAAAGAAGTGTCTCCTCTTGGCATACAAATGGACCCTGATCAAATACAAATTCTGATTTTCCTTTTCGTTTTAATGTTAAAGCCGGCCTGAACATCAGCACAGTGGTCTTGAGAAATATCCATTTGAATGACTTCATAAAGCTCTCTTTGTAAATTCCAGTACTAATTCTACAAAATCGTATCCTCTTGACCACAAAGAGACAGTAACAGAGCAAAAATGTAATATTTAGTATTCGTTAAATCAAAATGCGTAGCATTTTGTTCGCTTTGAGGCTTGTCAACACAAGAGGGGTTAATTCGTTATTTTATTTTTCACCCACCATATTCCACCCTCTATACTTAATAATAAGCTTAATAGATATCATAATGTTACCACATTTTTGCATTAGAATGGCAAATACGCGTAAACATGTACACGCTCGCTAAAACTAACGTATACACGTGTACTGGCATTGTTCCAAAAATACACCCCTAATATACATATATGGGAACTCATTCGATGATGAAGCCCCACCCCATCGTTAAATCACGGGTCTCCAGGTATCCAATGAGCTTCACTAAGTAGGTTTATCATTAATACATTAATTTATATATTTTGTATACTTCAAAGAAGTTATCCGAATAAACTTCAATTGAATCGGTATAGCCTGGAGACATGGCCCACGTGGCTAATGACCAAACTTAAAAATCGATAACGTTCGCTTCGCTGAGGCATAAATTTTAGAGTACAGTCCAGCACAAAAATAACTTAACACGTTTATAAAACAAAATAAAATGTACTGTCAAATATTTTGAATATAACTGGATTAAAAGACATTGCGGCTTAAGGTAGCAATTGTCTTCAAATCCAATTATGCCCAAAATACAGAAGAGAACAGTTCTTACTAAAATGTTTCTGTTCACGTTTATACACATGTTATCCTTGAGCTGCACTGTTACGGACAAAAATAATGAATTAACCGATGATGGCTGATTACCTAGCCAGAATTAGATTCAATTTATGACAATGGCTGGTGGGGGTAGGTGGGTTGTGTTGGGGTGGGGGGGGGAGTGGGCTGCGGGGTGGTGGGGATTCGTGTTAAAAAGCCTTTCAAAAGCGACTTTCACATTTTCCCATAGTTATAATTTTGAGGCAGACCGTAGAGCTACACTAATGGCTGAAGCACCTGGCTAATGACATATTCTAAATTAAAGGATTGTAAGAAAAATCGATAACGTTGTTGGGTTGTGACGGTGTGGGGTGGCGGGGGTGTTGTGGTGGGGTGGGTGTGTCTGTGGGTTGTGGGGTGGTAGGATGGGTGGGGAGTCTGGGGGTCGTTAGCGAATAGAGATACGTGTAGTTCTCCTAGCCCAGTTGTTGCCAATATTGCCTTGGACGAATACTAAGTTCGCCTACTCGAGTTGTTAAAAAGTTGGATTGTACGGATCTCAATAGTGACCATGGAGTTTTACTTCAATCTTTTCGAAACTGTGTTGGCTATAATACCAATTTTTTAGATCGTAATACGGGTGCCTAGCGATTTCCAGAAAACTATGCGGATAAGCTGTTGAATATTTTGAAAGTAAATTGACTGGGCGATGTTACTGCTTATGGCTGCAAGAATTTAGTTTCAAATTATTCTACATCATGTTAATTAAATAGTAAGCACATACAATTTGTGCAAGTTGACGATCTATTAAGCGATTATAACGGAATATCCAAGTCACCTTTCCAGAGTACCCACCCATCATATGACGTCATAATGAACTGCGCGATGTGTACAATGACATCATAACGAATGACGTCATGAATGACGTCGATAAGTACGTCACGAACGCATATTTGAAGACGGTCTATGGTTGTTGTACAAATTGTTTGCTTTTACTATTTAATAAATATTCTGTTGAATATTTTGAAACTAATTTGACTGGGCGCTGTTGCTGCCATAGGCAGCAACAGCACCCAGGCAAATTAGTTACAAAATATTTAACAACTTCCCTGTATAGTTTTCAGGAAATTGATAGCTAGGGCATTCTGGGATCGATCAATCCCAACACGGCGTGGGTGTAACTTAGCTAGTGATGGGCGGGGTATAGCTCAAAATGGAAAGGTCCATTGACCTCGGTGCACTAATGGATGTTTCCATTTTTAGCTATGCCCCTCCCATCCCTAGCTACACTCCGCCCACACCTCGATGGTGCTGCGTTTGCGGACCGAGAGAAAACCCGCCAGTCTTTTAACCGTGAAATGACTTGCTAGATAACCTAACTAGTCATTCCATTCCAGCAGACGCTTTCCATAGCAGAATCGAAATATGTATATACAAATCTGAATGCAAAAAAGTGTAAATTTAAGAGGATTATGTGACAGTTAAAAATAGTTTTAACGAAACCTCATCACAAATTTACTAGCTGTTATTAGTTATGCATTATACATCACGTTAGACGTTTCGTCATAGTGCGTGCGTGCATGCATACGTACGGGCGGACGTACGTACGGTCATGCGTGCGTACATACAGCGGGTGTGCGTCTGGACAGGTGTGCGTGCGTGCGTATGTATAGGCTCGCGGGAGAGCTAAGTGTTTAATGTTTGGAATAGACCTGAACTGGTCAATTTTAGCCATGACCCGCCCAGCCCCAGCTAAGCTCCACCCACACCTCGATCGTGTTGGGATCGATCGATCTCTGAACTCCCTGGCTAGCTATTTCCAGAAACCTATACGCCTAAGCTGTTGAATATTCTTGAAACTAAATTGACTGGGCGATGTTACTGCTTATGACGGTAACAACGTCCAGTCAATTTACTTTCAAAGTATTTTGCATAATGTTTATTAAATAATAAAGCCATACAATTCGTACAACTTGAGGGTCTATTAAGTGATTATAAGAGAATAACTGATTGCGCGCTGTGAGCTAATAGGCCAGGCCATGCATTGCCCATTTCTAGCTAAGCTCCACCCACACCTCGATCTTGTCGGGATCGATCGCTGAACTCCCTGACAAGCAATTTCCAGAAAATTATAAGCGTAAGCTGTTGAATATTTTGAAAACTAATTTGAGTGGACTATGTTATTGCTTATGGCGTAAACAACGCCCAGTCAATTTAGTTTCAAAAGATTCTACATAATGTTTATTAAATTGTAAAGACATACAATTCGTACAACTTGACGGTCTATTGACTGAACGATGTTACTGCTTATGGCGGCAACAACGCCCCAGTTAATTTACTTTCAGAGTATTTTGCATAATGTTTATTAAATAGTAAAGACATACAATTCCTACAACTTGACGGTCTATTAAGCGAGCATAACTGCATAACCGATTGCCCACAGCTCGATATTACACGTTCCATTTTTAGTTATGCCACTCCCATCTCTAGCTAAGCTCCACCGACAACTAGAGCGTGTTTGGATCCAGCGATCGATCGCTGAACGCCATGACTAGCAATTTCCAGAAAACTATACGTGTAAGTTACTGAATATTTCGAAACTAATTTGACTGGTTGATCATTGATGTTGGTTTAAACCGATTTTATTTTTGTTCTAATGGAAGCACGCTAAGATATGTGGCTTACAGCGTAGTCTTCCATACGCATAAACATATACTACTTTGGAAACTGAAATAATCATCGTCTATAACCCGTCCAAACCAGGAGTCAACTTCGACTGGCATTTTTTTCAAATATTTCGTGGCCGCTTGAGGCACGTTTTTTAACGTAATCGGTAGTTATTTCCCTAACACGATTGAAAATTGATTCGCTGAGCTTTGTACGATCATTACACGTGGTCGGGGTTGTTTCAAAGCTCAACTAGTTAATTTTAATCTGTCAGGATAATAAGTAACCGATTGTCCTTATGCTATACATACTGTATTTTCCAAGTCCAACATATAGATTTTCTCACAGGATTGCTTTCTTTGGCTATGTAATACGCCTCTGGGTATGCTAAAGTGGGCAGTGGTAAGAAATGGGTTCATTGATCATTCGAGTCCATAGTACAGTGATTACATCTGAGATGGCAATCCTCTTATCATTTTAGTTTAATTGCAGCTCTCTTCAGGGTAAAAGGTTGACTTCACACACGTACAAATATGCACAGGCACAGGCGAGCCTTAATGCAATACCCTCCTTTCGTTACAGGGCGAGGTGTAATAAGTCAACATTTCCAGATATGATCAAATGTGACATCGAAATTTTATCTTTCCATACTGATACCCATACTTTAGAGCAAGCGTTATGGACCACAGCTGTGATATATGTTGCATTGTCAAACATATCAAAAGCTATACACAAATATACAGATTTGCATTAGCTTTGTGTCACAGTGAAAATTATTCTGGTGTCTGGAATTGAGTATGTTCCTTATCCTGATGCAGATATTAGATTTTAATTCGAGTATAATCATGACCAGATTTTGTGTTAATCTATGAAGATATCACATGATATCATTCTTAATGATGCACAGGCAAACAGTTGGGCATAGCGATGAAAACATAGACAGCTGGCTAGAAGCAGATCATGTTAATAGCTCAGCGGACTGACAAGTTATTTCACCTCATACCACAATATACAGTTATGAGTATTCCTTGATACAGAATATTTTGCATACACACGGATTAAAAGCCAGACCTAGATGAAAGACAAACATAACAGATTCCACAGGCAGGTATAAATACAGAAATAAAATTATAGATAGCATAAATAAATTATTACCTCATGGCCAATATAAATTTATGTGCAGGAACACGTCTTGATGGTGTCTCAGATGTCAGAAGAAATGTCACATCACTAAGGTGCTTGTTCATATAGAGATGAGAGGCACAGTCCATGAATGACTTGCCCAATTGCCAATTATCTTCCGCAAATGATGTAGCTTCAGCCATGTTTGTTTATATCTTACCTAAACACAAATTTAATTGTATTTATATAAAAGTCAACAACACATGCATATACATGCAAAGAGGTCTGCTTTGCTCAGACTGGCTCACCAAAAATATCAGCATTTGAATAATTATTAATGGGCATATAGACATGTAAGGTTGGGTCAATTAATGCCAGAATTGGGACTGTCCAATCTCCATCCTCTGTGCTTTTAATAGCCATACATAAGACAAACGGATTGTATTCTTTCAAGAAAATCTCAAGGTTGTATGGCAGTTATATTAAAATTCAGCAAATACTAAGCTAAATCTGCCACTGTATTGGTAGAACTTATTATTTTCATTGATTGGAGGAAAGAAATTTCATCACGCATGTACATTCTCATTGACTTTTTCACAATTACTAGCTTTTTCAAGGCATGCTATTTACAACCGACCTTCTCCCAACTGGTGTATTTTAATGCGCCTAAATCAAAGAAAGCTTTTTTTTTATTCTTTTTTTTCAGAACTGAAATGATATCCATAATAATATTGCGCCCATCCATGCAAAGGATTTATTACACCTTAGACTTGAGATTATCACTAACATTTGATTTGGAAAGGATATTTTTTCAACATATATTAAAAGCAAAGCATTGTGTGATTTTTTAGATTAACAATAATCTTATGATTAATCACCAAATAAATGTACACATTTGTCATGTTTTAGTTTAAATATAATATATACTTGTTTCGAGTTCAAATATTTTCTTTTTCTAGTTCAAAGTTCATGAATACAGAGTCAGAATTATTTCTTTTTAAGTACTCGTTATGAATTTGTAGTTAAATTTTATTTCCTCATTTAAAATATTTATTATTTATATGTTTGGTACTGTTATCCTCTCTTTTGAAAAGGAACATTATTTAACACTGCTAAGTATCTGTATATTATTTGATACAACCCATATGTGCAACACTGGTACTCTCATAAACATATAACAATTGCTAAGTATGAAGTTCAATTACCTTTATTCATTCATCATGTGTGGTGGCCATGAGGAACATTTACACATTTAATAGTCACTGAAATCACCAAGAGTCAGCTGAAAGTATTGTAGTCTGTCTGACTGTCTCTCTGCATGCCTGTCTGCATTCCTGCCACCCTGACTGCCTGCCGTGCCTGCATGTCATACCTGCATGTCATGCCTGCCTGCCTGCCATCTGGCCAGCCAGCCAGACTGTCGGTCTGTCGGTCTCTCCATGGCATATCTCATGCAAGAAATGAGAATCACCAAGTTTGGATCATACATTGTGGCTGGGTGGAAGCACTTTGAGGTTGTGGTCAAATCATTAAACATTTAGGTCACGGGTCGCAGTGCATACCGGAACACACATTTTCAGCCATAATTTTGGAAGGCAAGATGCTATAATTTTCAAATTCACACACTCATTCATATTGTGGCACGCTAAAAGAGTTCGGCTTCATGGCCAAGGGGCAAAGCATTTGCCCGCTATTGGACATTATCTATGTTGAAATTTTCTTGTACAAACTTAAGATTTAAAGGATTAATAACGAGTGCAATTAGAATTTGCAGAGTGGTGATCTTCCATTTTTGTGACATCTTTTAGATCACAGATTTTCCAGATTTATTTTTGTTTTGTATCAAAACCAATTATTTGAATCATAGTTTATGGCATCAAACTCACATGCTTTGAATTTGAACAAAACCCGATCAGTCATTTATGAGATATCATTAGACCTGGAATTTTAGCCAGTCCGGATGTATGATTTTATCTGCATTGTGTCCCCAATTTCTCTTTGACCATCTCCCCTTTCTTAACTTATGATTTGAGTCAATTTGGATCAGTATTTTCTGAAATATAGATGCAGGCGCATGCATGTACGCACGCACATATGCGTACAAAACATTGAATTCAAAACTTTACATACTCTACAGTAAATGCTAGACTGTGTCATTACGTTCAACGTTAACTACTCTAGGGTATTTGAACATATATAAAGCCTATGTGGGAATTACAACTGTAAATTACATCGATGGTATGATGCCATCGTATAAAATTACAATCAGTTAAAGAGAGTATAGGAATGAGTGTAGGTCTGTTAAACAGGCAGAGCAGTTAGATGGTACCACTAATCTATGAAATGCAATACTAAGAGCCGAAAATTAAAAGTAAGTAATATTAGGAAATTGTGGAGAATAGAAACTACTTTAGCTTAGTTGAAGAAAATATATTTTCTGAAACATCATAGGTGATATATCTGAGCTAATAATGTCAATGAAACACCGCACTGATGTACAGACCTGAACCACAGATGCAGCCTTTTGTGCTAATTCATGCAACCATGTATATTTACAATGGAATTGCTAAGTATATTCTAAGTAAATTAAAAGAAACTGACACTGAAATGGAGAATGCGCATGTGAAATAGACATTGTGCAGTCGATCATTTCTGGCCAGTTTACAATAACATTTGCATAGACGTATCTGTTCTCTTCATGTTTACCAAAAATATTGCATAGTTTAATTCCATTCATGTATCACCTATACAGCAGATAGTACGGTTTCAGATGAGAATGATAGTTGTGATCTGATATCAAGTTTTACAGAACTTAGTCACTAAATCACTAAAATAGCATGCCCACATTTCATAATTCACATGAACTTGTTCTGGTTGACTTCATAAAACGGTGTCTTCTGTTGTTAAGTTTGGGTGGAAGGCGTTTCTCCTCTGGTGAATTCAATATGTACAACACCTTTTCGATAACCTGTTGACCTAAAACATTTTTTCCAGTCGAGGGACATTATTCATCGGACAGTGTAACCATATTTATGATCTCAACTACAGCATCCAATCAAACCTGTATAGATTTATGGGAATTGAGATGCGCGGAGTTCAGAGTTCGATTGATACCAACATGGGAAAAATGTGGGCATAGCTTAGCTAGTGATGGGTTGGTTATAGCTAAAAGAGTATGCATCCCTTACTCCGTGGATAGGTCTTATGTGAGTAATGCTTGGCAGGCAAGATCTCGATTAGCAAAATTACAGAGATTTTATAATATAAAATGTAAACTTGCATTGGTGAATGATGAAATTTAACTTCCTATTAGCTTTATCTGATGAAATTTGTGACAGCCTCGTCCCAAAAGCTGAACATTTGCTTTCGAATATCTTTTCATCTCAACTTGTATGTTAAGTTTTTTATTATGCAGTGTAAATAGCATTAATCAGTATGGAGAAGTTACTCAAAAGAGCAGGAATAAATGAAATACTAGTTTTAACCTGAATATTTCCAATTTCAAAGATAATCTCTTACCTCTATTAAAGATTATGGATTATGGTTTAGTTTTAGATGAATTATATATCCAGCCAGAGACCCTATGAATATCAAAGGCATCATTATGTAGTCCGAAAAATTAATTAGCCACGATAAATTAATTCATATTCTGTACATTTAAACTCTGGGCAATGTAACAAAATGTCCTCATCTAAACCATCATTTTACAAGGAAAATATAGCGTGACACTAAATTTTTGCCAGAACTTTCAGGGCATAAGCGAATTTATACTAATGTTTCTGCCAATATACCAATGTGTGCACAAGGCAAGTGTGTGGTTGATCAAACATTGTACATTGAAAAAATTTTGATAATCCACAGTCATGTTCCCTTAGCTTTTGTTGATCAACAATCTTTTTACAAGATTACCACGTTTTGTCTTTCACAACTTCTTAAACAGTGTGTATGATTTCTGTAATCTTCGGCTGTAGTTGTAGAAACATCCTACAGTTGCAATCTGTCTTTTTTCTTTGCTTTTGCCCACTGTGACTTGTCCTCAGCTGGGATCCATAGCTTTCTCATGTCCATTCTTGATTTGAGTGTAATGAGTCCTGGTTTCTTGACGTCACCTCGTAGAGCGCTTAGCAGATTTATGCAATGACGCCCTCTCTTGGGTTTGTATTTACTGGCTCCCAATAGGGCGAATTCCATAGCTCCATGTGCTGGTGTGTCATCTGGCATACTTAGCACATTGCCAACTATGGGCCATCTTTGCTGAGCGGCTTTTACATACAGTGGCGATGTATTACACATCTGGTATAGAGCATCACTGGAAATTATGCTGTCTGCCCATCAGTGTCCAGTGATTGTGTGTACGTGTTTGGGGTGGCACGCATCAAGTTTGCCTAGAGTTGGAGCTGTTACAGCTATACAGCATCAAGGATACGCAAGTTGCATTGTATAAACGTAGTCTTTTTGTCAAGGGCATCTTTGATCTATAAATCCCTAGCTTCCTGAAGGACTGGAAAGCGATTCCCCCCATCACGCAGCATGCAGCAATGTCAGCAGTACTGCAAAACTATGAGCCCGGGATTTTACTTTCCTCCATGGTTCGCCACCAAGAAGTGGGTCGTTATTTTCTTTAGTTTCATGTTTTATAGATACGTATATGTGGGTGAACTCTGTATTGGATTCATTCATAGAGATTCTCAATTTTTAGTTTGTTTGCAGCTATTGGGAGAAGTTCGTCAAGGGTTTTCTTTTCCTCGTCTATAAAGTCCATATCGGCGGCATATTCCATCTCTAGCGGCAGTACCAAACCTAGGATGTGGAATTTTCCAGCACGGATTTCAATGCCGCAGTAAGGTGAAAAACACAGGGGATAGGTCATCTCCCTGTGAGGAGTCAATTGATGTTTCAAACTCTACATACTTCACTGACTTGATTCGTCCTCTCAGCTTGATGATCCGGTGAAGTCATCGATCTGGGCCTGGATGCGGCATAGAATAACACTTGATAGGGCTTTCTGTATCCTGTTGAGGAGCCCAATGTGCCACTGATTGGCTGGGGGTGGCTTCTTGGGCTTGGGTAGCACGACAATGGTGCCTCGACCTACATCATCGATGGGAAGGTAGTGTATAAAAGCTGAATTGATTAGGTGCTTGATCGGATTTGAGATAATGTCAATTGCATATTTGAATAATTCATTGCCATGCCATCAGGTCCAGACGCAGTTCCATCTTTAGGGCTTTACGTGCATTCTCAACTTCAGCTGTTTTAATTAGTGTTAGTAATGGCCTGCGGTCTCCTGAGACTGGTACAAGGGGACATCATCGTGGTCAGTGAACTGTTCCTTGAACCAGTCTCGAATTGCCTCGGCATTGCCCTGGTCCATCCCGATAAAGTGTCTTTCAGACTTGTGTACAGTGAGTGTTGGTGTGCAGTCGGTAACTATCAGGGCGCAGGCTGCCCGAAACATTTTGTGACAGTCATCTGTGGCAGTGACTCCCTGTCTGCTTGTTGAATAGTAAGATCTTTTAAAGGTTCACCAATGTGGTGTAGAATGTTATTGCATTCCTGGCGTAGTTTGGTGCAGTCTTCACTGTGGCCACTTTGACAGATGCGTAGCCATGGTGCTTTCTGCTCTGCTGATAGTTTTTACTACCACATGGTCATCAGTATGTCTAGTTCGATTGTTTTATAAGAACTCCTATGGGGTTGGTAGCTGATGATTCCATAGATTTCAATATTTTGGTTAGGGCTTCGTTTGGATCATAGCTGACGTGAATGTTAGCTATCAGCTCCCCGAGGGCCTTTTTGTATGGCATATGAGAGTCAGTGTCGCTGAAGAGCTTGGGTAGGTTGTAGGTGACACTATCCTCTTACCTGATATGACGTATAAACGCTATGTAGAGATGGTTCATTTGAAGGCATGTAATGACTCGCTTATGGTCGGAATTGGGGTCTGCACCTCCATAGGAATGAGCATCGCGAAGTAGGGTTTTGCTTGTGTTTTGCATAGTAGGAAGAATATTTGGTTGAAGACTGCTTTGTAGCCTTAGAGGATTTTGGGGATTTGCGATCAGCAATGTGTCCTGTCCATTTTGCCCGGTTATGGCATGGGTGTTTTGAAAGCCATATTTCTGATAATAGGACCTTGGCACTAAGGAATGCCACCAGCGCATCTCCATTGCTGTTGCACATGCCTTCTCCATATGATCCCATGCATAATCCAAGTCCTGAACTTTTGTCTGCATTGGCAAGTTTACCCAGCTTAGAGTTGAAATCTCCACACACAATCAGTTGCCATCTGACTGGGATTGTAATGGCGGAGCTCAGTTCTGCACAGAAGGAATCTAATATTATTGTATTATCTTTGGATTTTTCGGTAGTTGGGTTATATGCGTTGACCATGCGACACTTGGTGTTAAAAGATTGGCATAGTCAGCTTGATGAATGCAATGCGATCACTGATGTATCCAAAACTAATGACATGCTCCAAGCGCCTCGGTCCGATTATGAAGCCTAAACCCCAGTATGTGGCCTGTTTTTGCCCATTGAGTACTAGCTTATGGCCTATCTGAATTTGCTGCTCTGAGTGGGTAGATGCTTTAGTCTCTTGAATGCATGGTAGCCTCCTGCAATTATCGCTTCATCTGAGGATGTCGAACACAGTTTCTAGTTTGAAGAATGTAAGACATAATCAGAGTTCTCAGAAGCCTGTGTGATCTGTTATGCATAAGGAGTTATGGACATCTATTCAGAGCAGAAAAAACCTCTTCTTTTTTAGCTCACCTGGGTGATCTTATACAATCATGATTTGTCTGTCTGTGGCAGGCATCTGTCATCCGTCTGCCAACAATTGTGGCATGTTTTTCCACTTGTTAATGGTTATGGAATAAATCAGCTGGTGTTTTGAAGGAATGTTCTACCAAAACTGCTTAATTCCTATAACAGAATATTTCGTAGCAGTACTGTAATGAAACTAGCAGATGTGGATCGAAGTACTGAATTTACAGTGTGGCATAACCTCTATAAAGGTGTTTAGAAAATGTCAACCCCTAAATGTGGTCATCATCTACTGAAAACGAGAGTTCACGTGCGAGTGTCACAATTGAGAATGCCATTCCAGAAAGAATATCATGGTCAATGGAGTTGAGAGATATTCACTATTAAGAAGAGGATGGCAACTATTAGGAATCAGCCAGTATACAAGCTGAATGATTACGCTGGTGAAGAAATTGTACTGTGAAGAATTGCAGAGAGTTGGTGGAATTGCTGATGAGAAGGAATACAATATCAAAGAGATTATTAAGACTCGAACCACGTGCAAGGGTCAAAGAGAATATTTTGTTAAATCGCTCGGTTATCCATCTAAATTTAGCTCATTGGTGTACGACAAGAGTATTCGATGGATATATAGAGAGATGATGGAAAGATGGTGGAAGCAATTGTTCAAGTGCTATGTGGAACATGATGGGTTCTTGTGTAGCCAAAAGAAAAAATTGTATATTTCGCTCAGATACTTATCTTATATATATATATATATATATATATATATATATATATATATATCGTAGTGATTACATGTCTGGTTAATTTGAGAATGGGTAGTGATCAGGTTGGAATCTGGATTTGGCTGCTATCCCATTGCCTAGGGTATATAATCTCAAACCCACATATGAAGGGCATGAACACTCAGCAAGCTGAGAATGTTTGAGGATCCATTTTATGTGACTTTTTTTAGTAACAACTTGCCAGATATGTACTCTCAAAACATGACATCTGAGTATAGGACTAAACTTTCATCACCCCTAACCTTTGATGGAAAATGAGAGGTTGGATTGTCTAGTGTGATATATCCAAGAAACTGTTTGTCAATTCCGGAAAAAGCGTGGACAGTCCCTATAAGTGGTGGGTGTATTCGATGACATGTGGAACACCAGTCTTCTAGTCTAACAATTGTTGTGTACTTATGTACTTATAATAGAAAATTACCAGAAGAGCGCATACAGAGAGATTGCTGAATAAAACTTGTGTCAAGATTTTGTGACTACATACTGATACAAGTAGTTGAATGTCTGTCTATGTGTTTGACTTACATAACTATTTTTGGAAACGTTAGAATCATTAGACTATCCATCTTAAGGCCAGTCTATCTTTTGAAACCAAAAACGTGTAGCCATGAGTTGTATTAAGTGACGACCTTGACTTTAGTGACCTATACGATGTCCACTATAGACAGGTTTAACTGTACTTACATCGTAAATGTTTACCTATTCAATACAGTATCGATTGCTATCTACATACATTTTTGTATAAGCAGGTAACTCTAAGTACTATCAATAGAGACCATTCTAAAAACATTTTTTCATATTTTGTTTCCAAGACTAACCTTTCCACACAGGTGAGTATTGGAAAAAAGATGAAAAAATTTGAAAACTAATTTTTTCTAAAATCAAATGAAAAAACCCGGATTTTTCATACCAGAATCGAATAAGGAAATCATTTTATCAAAGCGTCTTTTTATATACTTTGGCTGATGACGTTACTTACAGATTTTCGGAGTTAAATAGCTTACTTTCAAACAGGGTTTCCTGTTCACTTCTTTCGGACAATCACCCAAATCAAACCAGAATCGCATTTCCTATCTAGAGCTGTTCGGTATTGATATTTTATGTTCGGTACCGATATCGGTGTTTTTGGTCCCAATTACGTCGGTAGCGGTAAGGTATCGGTATCACATTGATGCTTCTGCAAACTCTTTTGTGGTTACATTGCAAGTGCTTTTTCAAATGTATTGTATTGTCATATGATTCATCAATACATTCCGTTTTACTATTGATTCGTTTGAAATAATGGCCATGCACTAGCCATTTATATAATAATTGTCAGACAGTGCAACATTATGATGCGTAGCCCTCTTGTGACGCGAAATAATGAGGACTGCATGTGCAAATTTGATGGAAATATCTCTTTTGTGCAATTTGAGGCACTTTTTTCAGTATTGAAATTTCGGTAATTTGAGATTTGTTCGGTATGTTATTTCGATATTGTTGTGGTATTGATATCGCACAGTACTTTCGATATACCTAACAGCTCTATTCCTATCATCTCATATGTATATATGTGAACAGATTATATCCTTTTTTATCAATGATCTGATCTCTTAGCTCATCTTCAATTACGGATGTTCAGAGTTAAAAGGGCTACCTCGAAACCAGGTTTTCCGTTCCGATCCGTCAACTACACCACAATCAACCTAGAAAAGGTATTTACTCACACTTACCTGTATACAGGTAAACATATTTTCCTGATTATTATCATATTCTGTGTTAAAATGGTTACACGGAAAAACAGGGTGACGTCATTTGATGAACCCATACCCATTCCCTTCTCAAACAGGAAACAGGATATTTGTCCAAAAATTACACACTTTTCAAGCAGAATTTTATAATATCATAGCCTATCTTAAAGGTGTTAACCGGAAAACATGAATATTTCACGACACCATACACACTCGCTTCTCTCAACCCAGAAACCAGATTCATTTCCAGACATTAAATTAACACTTTTACACAAGAAATGCATTGTTATTGTTTTTATAAACATTCAAAAGGAAAAGGATTTGTACCTTGGAGACAGCGGAAGTGATGACGTCATCACGTCGGGCCAGTCATTTCATATGTCTATCAGCCCCCCCCCCTCCACTAATAATAGTGTCCAGGATACCCGTATTTTTGCATTTCCAGCTAAATTTTGTGTTTGTGCCCATTGCCCTATATAGTAAATGGCATCGATTGGTAGACTTAAGACATTGGACAATAGCATCAGGGATGTCCGCCGAATTGATCATTGGTGGTTCTACCATTGGTCAATACTGTCTTAATACCAATCATCGTGGCAGTGTGTACGAGATGTTCACATTGGATCATATGGTGTAAGAGCTCTTCACATTGGATCATATGGTGTAAGAGCTCTTCACATTGGATCATATGGTGTAAGAGCTGTTCATATTGGACCATGTGGTGTAAGAGCTCTTCACATTGGATCATATGGTGTAAGAGCTCTTCACATTGGATCAAATGGTGTAAGAGCTCTTCGCATTGGATCATATGGTGTAAAAGCTCTTCGCATTGGATCATATGGTGTAAGAGCTCTTCACATTGGATCATATGGTGTAAGAGCTCTTCACATTGGATCATATGGTGTAAGAGCTGTTCACATTGGATCATATATTGTAAGAGCCCTTCACATTGGATCATATGGTGTAAGAGCTCTTCATATTGGATCATATGGTGTAAGAGCTCTTCACATCATATCATATGGTGTAAGAGCTCTTCACATTGGATCATATGGTGTAAGAGCTGTTCATATTGGACCATGTGGTGTAAGAGCTCTTCACATTGGATCATAAGGTGTAAGAGCTGTTCACATTGTATCATATGGTGTAAGAGCTCTTCGCATTGGATCATATGGTGTAAGGGCTCTTCACATTGGATCATATGGTGTAAGAGCTCTTCACATTGGATCATATGGTGTAAGAGCTGTTCACATTGGATCATATAGTGTAAGAGCCCTTCACATTGGATCATATGGTGTAAGAGCTGTTCACATTGGATCATATGGTGTAAGAGCTCTTCACACTGGATCATATGGTGTAAGAGCTCTTCACATTGGATCATATGGTGTAAGAGCTCTTCATATTGGATCATATGGTGTAAGAGCTCGTCACATTGGATCATATGGTGTAAGAGCTCTTCACATTGGATCATATGGCGTAAGAGCTCTTCACATTTGATCATATGGTGTAAGAGCTGTTCACATTGGATCATGTGGTGTAAGAGTTCTTCACATTGGATCATATGGTGTAAGAGCTGTTCATATTGGACCCTGTGGTGTAAAAGCTATTCATCAACACTGGTTTGGATAACTACACCAGTGTTGAAGGATGACATCACAATGGAGAGGTTCAATATGTCAAGCATCTGCCAACATAATCAACATATACAGATATCCGTCGTGAGGTTCGAAATGTCCGTAAAGTGTACACATTGTATGTATTTGGTGGATTTACAATTTAATAAACATGCTGTTGAACCTTGTGAAAGTAATTTGACTGGGTGGGGGGGGGGGTGTTGCTGCCTAGCTTACCTGTACAGTTACCTTGAAATTGAGAATCTGGTAATTCTGGGTTCAAAGTATATAAATCGCATCTAACACAAAAATCAAAGCGGACGGAGCTTAGCTAGAACGGTAGCTTACATGCAGAAAGGTACTTTAACATTATGTTATGGGTCAATTATAACAACGACAAATAAGCAAAATCTATCCAGAAATTGTTACCATGCCCAGACAGACAGATTGAATACAAGAGAGACAGACCAGATAGACAGCCGGACGGCTGGATGGACGGACAGACGGCTGGACAAATGGTTATGTGGTTGGGCGAGTTGGCGGATGTGCACATAGGCGGGCGGGGGTGGGGGCGGCGGCATTTGTACGGGCTGGTGGCCAAGCGAGTGGGCGGGTTTGCAGGCGGGCGGATAGAAGGATGGGCGGATGGGCAAACGGATGGGTCGTCAGACGGATGAACAGACTGATGGATGGGTGAATGGATAGATGCTGGTCGAGGACTGCTATTTCTCATCTGACTGCGTAAACGACAAATTTAGGACATATTGAAGATTTTCGATCCTCGGGTCTAATTTAGAAATATATCTACCACACCTCTGATAAGAATATGATGTAACGGTTGCTGCGACAACCTCTTATCAAAGATGCAGTAGCACGATTATCTGCTCGCCTCGTCTAAGGTAATGGTGACGATATTTATACTCGATAATCTGGGCCTGATCTGACTCGGGACGGTGGTCTTCCGTCGCTTCCAGACTGGACAATACACAACCCAAACTCTTGCTTCGAGAATATCGAAGTGATAATTTATTCTCTTCTTTTTGACTGTCTAATATGGCTACGGATATGTGTGACTTATGCTGTCACGATAGAAAACAAACTGTTAAATAAAACTCTAAGTAAATATGAGTGGCTTATACTACCACCAATCTCTATCAATTATGGGTGGCTTATACTACCACCAGATACTTTGAGTAACTTTTACTGTCACTCGCGTCTATAGAAATAACTGATTTTCATACAATACGAATACTGGTTATTCTATCATTACAAAGTTGCGTTTCACGATTCTCTAAATCATTTTCGTCAAAAACCGTTCTTGGCTACTTAAAACCATTCACCAAAAACTTATTTGAATTTCGACAAATTCAGTTCCACAGAACTATACGGACTCGAGGCTAGGTTTACCTAAGCGCAATAATTTCGGAACCAAGATCTTTTTAAAAAGTTAAAGTCATATCTTATACTTCTTTGGAGCTCTTTACCATGTTCGTTTGGGTTCTTCTTTCCAGAGTTTGATTCGATGCTCATTGATTGTGACGTCATCCTGACTAATCAAACTCCGATTTTTCTCTCTTAGGAAAAGAACATCGAACAAGTTAAAGCGGCCTAATTGACTCATGAGTGTGGAATTCTATCCGATAACCTCCCCCAAACTTGACAGCGATGGATATTGTTTCGACAATTTTTGTCTGGTTTTCTAATCTTCTTGGCGCCAGACGCTATCATGCCCACGTCCAGCCCCTTGCTTATTAGGCCTACGCCTGCATTTCAGAAGGGTGTCATGACGTAGTGACCATGTACCACATCTGATTCACCAACATCTGGTGTCGTATCTGGTGTCGTGGGTCGCCTCTATAGAAATATAGAAACCCGGTCACCTTATTGTAAGTCGGTCGTCGCCACGTTTACTACGTCATTTTATGAGTCATTCAGTCTGTGCTACGTACACTCTGTGCGTAGCATCCTACCGACGCTCTTGCTTGAATATTTAGAAAACTATTGGTCATAACTTCTGTTGAATACTATAAAACGTTATGCCGCGCCTGCGGCAACAGCTTTCATCTTTCAATCACCGATAGATTCCATCAGCTCACTGCCCTAAGTCTTAGTCTATTATATTCCAATTTCATATTCCAATTTCACTTATTGTATCAGCTATATTTTCGTGTCAGTTTTGCATCGACTTGATGCACACACTAGATCGCGCTAATACATTTTCGCTCATTGTGTTATCCGTTCCCTAGCTCGTCTGGTATTCAAAAATATAGTCATATTCTTCGCTGGGGGTCTTGGACTGCAAATATAAGATGTCCCCGGGGTCATGACCCCCCAGAAGACAATCCCATATCTACAATATGTGTTAGAAATAATATGTAGTTTTCCGCTAACGCTATCGGTTACATGCTTTTCAGAATGTGCAGTAGGTTCAACAATACTTACGTGTATAGGCCTATAATGTACATATATACAATCGGTAAGTTGTCCTGGGTTGTTTGTTGGGATATCTGGGTCACTTTGACACGTTCCCTACACGCAATATACTGGCCCTTTGTACGATTATATTCTCTCTTCATTCATAGACAGACAGAGACAGGCCGACAGACCGAACAACAATCCGACTTACAATTGTTACAACGACGTGAGCGCGGCTACGACGACGACGACGACGACAACGATGATAATAATAATAATAATAATAATAATAATAATAATAATAATAATAATAATTTCACAACTTTACTATAGTTGCATTGTAAAAGTCGATCTGTTTTCGTGTACATACATGTAAATTATATTTTTACATACTGTATATATGTATAATTGATTTTGTGAGGGCCTCTGGAATATCAGGTCGCTGAAGATGTATATTATTATTATTATTATTATTATTATTATTATTATTTTTATTATTATTATTATTCCTGTGATCCTGAGGCTAAGAAATTTAGTTTGCAATCGTCCTGATATGGATGGTCGTTAGATGTTCTGATCAAATTTTCAAAATTTCATGAAGAAGATTATGGAGTATCAGCTCATTTCTACAATTCTTACACTAAATTAGTCCCAGAAATGTGCAGAGCAGAGCCAATACCAGTACTAAGGAATATTTCATACACCGACAAATTGCGAACAGCAAAACTACCAACCATGACACACAGGCGAGCAAGAGGAGATATGATTGAAACATACAAAATGCTGACAGGCCTTTATATGATCCTGAGATTCATGGTTATTCACAATGCAACAGGAATCAACCACCCGAGGCCATACAATTTAGGTTTTCCAAAAAGAGGAAAAACAAATCTTAGGAAGTACGTCTTCTCCATGCGTGTATGTAAACTGTGGAATGGATTGTCCGAATTGGTTATTTCCGCAGCCACTCTTTTAGCATTTGAGAAACGACTGGACAAATTCTGGCAAAACCAAGAACCTGTTTACGCACAACCGCTAACCGTGACGGAACAGCCATTGTTTTACGTGATGATGAGCTGAACATAGAGCTGTAAACACATGAATTTAACATAGATAACCTAGCTATGGTAGCTGATAACTATCCGGAACAGAATAATTTATCGGTAAAGACGCGCCAGAAACGTTACTCATCTTACATAATACATACATGTATCACTAGCATAAAATGTTTGTTCTATACTGTACCGTTTTCAATACTGTCTGTACTGCTTAATATATTTTGAGATCAATTTATCTCAAATAAACGTTACTGTTGCCAATGCCAGACGCTTTCAGTCATACTGTCCTATTAATAATAAGCAGGGGGTTAGCGGGAAATCCCATCTGCTTCCATAACAATACGTCAACAGTAATAAAGTAAACAGTGTGCGCGTGATTGAGTTAGTGATCATATAGCTATCTAGATACACATGGCCGAACTTGAGCCAGTACAGAAAGTGCATTTGCACAGGGCGCACACATTTTTTGGCCCCGCAAACGGCGAGAGATGTTTTTTCTTAATTTTTGTGGCCTCTGTGTAACCTGGGCGCCGGAAGCAAATTTGATTGGCGCGTGCAGGTTGCACAGAAAGGGCACACATGATGGCATTGCCCGGAGAAAGATCTGAAATGGCTGTTCCGCTCTCATAGAAGGGTGCTCGGGATACCAGCCCCTTACCCACTAACTCAAATTACTGAAACGGGCATGCTCTGAGAATCGAGTGTCTGCACACTTAGTTTCTTATGATCCACGTATGTTAGAGGGATGTTGAATGAAGAACCTTTGTATTCTTTGACCGATTGAACCTATTCCCAATTCACAACATAGAGTGTAACATTATTCTCTGATGTCGGCTTCTAGTCAATTGGAATCTAAGCAATGACTAGGCTTCTCTCTTGGTGTGCATGCATACATAGGTACGTGCGTGCACGTACACGCGCGTAACTGTAAGCAAGTGGGTGAGTGGGCGAGCGAGCGGGCAAGCGTTGGTGGAGTGATGGGGTGGGGTTGGCCGGGTTGGCTGTGAGTAAGCGAGCTAAAGGACGGACCATTGTGTCAGATTGTGTTTGATGCACATCAAGCACCGTGAAATGGATAGTAATGTCCCAAGGTAACTAAAGCTGGATTTGGCCTTTGGCTATATTTACAAAATAGTTAATATCAATGTCTTATATAGACAGAAAAATTAATTATTTTTCTCAACAATATGCGTGCATTCGTGCATGGTGGACCTGCGCAGTTTTGCCTTGAATAAATGTGGTTGGACCTTAAAATTATGTTTGCCAGATTTCGGCCCAATTCCTTCAGCGGTTTCTGAAGAAAAGTGGCAGGTTTTTTTTAAAGCTAGGTTATCCAAGATGACAGTAATTCAAATCGACCAATCATGTTGAACAAGGTTTGTTTAGCTCTTGCCTTAGATGAAATTTTCTGATTTTCATGTCAAGCAGTTTTACAAAAGATCTTTAAATGAAATTTTTTTAATATTGCAAAATTCAAGCTGACCACTATCAAAATCGACCAAGCAGCTTTCCGGGACCAAACCTGGATCCTACCATACGGATCTTTCATGCCCACTTGTTTTTTAGGACTCGCTTAAAGAAAAAGGTGGACAGGTGGTGGATTCATCCAGAGGGTGGGTGGCCGTCATAAAATAATTTGGCTACTACTACTACTACTACTACTACTACTGCTACTACTACTACTACTACTACTACTACTACTACTACTACTAATACTACTACTACTACTACTACTACTACTACTACTACTACTACTACTACTACTACTACTACTACTATGCATGGATGGATGGTTGGATGGATGGATCCTTCCTCTCCCTCTCTCCCAATACGCTCTATCCTTCCTTTATGCGCGTCCCCAGCCCACCTCCCCATCCTGCCCGCGTCCCCATCCTTCCATGGATGGATGGATGGGGGCGTGGGATGGATGGATGGATGGTTAGATGTCTGGATGGATGGGTGGATGGATGGATGGGTTGATCAGTCCATCTACCCTGCCAGCCATCCGGCTGTCTGTGTGTCTGTGTGTCCGCCAAGCCACCCACTCACATAAAATTAAGGGAGCTGAATACTACTTTCCTTCTACATGTATGAACAAAGTTTAATTATAAACACTGTAGTGGCCTTTCGGGTGTGGTGAACAAAATTCTATCAAATGGCAAAATGTCCTCCAAACTTGATTCTTTTTTTCGGCATCAAATGATCAAAAAGCATCAAAAGGCAAAATTGAGTGTCCCAACAAAAGCATATAACACCTTTGAATGATCGGTTCATGATCTCGTGAAGGAAATACTACTCACTTATCAATCCAATTCGGAAGAGTAAAATTTCACTAATCTGTGTGGAGTGAAACCAGTCCACTAATCATTGGCTTTATTAATGATGTTTGTGATAAACCCGGATCAAAGGAAACTCAAACCTTGCACAAAGTTCAATTGTTCAAATTAAACCATAGAGTAGTTTTTCAAAGGAGATTGAGTAATTCAGTAAAGGTATATAAAGCTGTCTATACTGAAGAACTGACAAATTTGTCATACAGGCTACTGATGAAGCTCATCCCTGCGAAATGCATTTAGCCAATTGACGGTGTCCATAATTACTGTGAGTAACTTATAATATTACGTATTGTACTTTTGTATTGTTAACCCTTGCATATTACATGTTAATTCGATAATTTGTCTTTCAGGTATAAGTAATATATTGGTTCAATTTGTAGTTGATGTGAATGAATTTGTCTGCTTGAATTTGAGTTTGCCTGATCGAATCTTTCTTAGCTGCTCAACTGACTGTCTGATTGCTAGTTAGATTGAAAGCTTGTCTGTCTGAATGGCTATTACGAGGAAAAATGGTCGTAGGAAGAATGGAGATGGTAAAGTGGCTTCATCTGCGCATGCGCACCTGGTAAAGCTGTATTACCAAATAATTCAGTGCTTCCACCATATTGCTACGCTACGTAGGCATTTAGATGCCGAACCTCTCCCTGATGGGCTTAGCAGGAAGGTGGAAGAGCTGAATGGATATTGCAAGCCAGCTATGCCAGATGATGACATCTACTTTGCCATCTGGAATGTTAATTTTGAGTGGGAAAAATCTACCATTAAGGCCATGATAAATCACTATAATGAACAACTTGGTAGTATTAGAACTGAAGCAGTCCTCACACAGGCAATGCCGCATTTAGACCTAGGTCGTGCTAAATCCAATGCTATACGCTGGGCAAAAACAATTATAATAGAAAGCTCGACATTAATGCGATTAGTTCTTTTTACGATTTTGTGCGACCGATAGACCATCTCAGCAACCAATTCAAAATCTCGCACAAGCCACGCCTCTGGTCATGATACCAACTGTGGCCCCACAATCACAAATGAAAAAACGCCTCAGATCACCTGAAACTTCGTCGCCAGTCACAAAACGAGTAGACAATAAAATCTCTCCATTGCTACCATTAGATTCTGGCCCTAGAGATATGCTATTTGAAGCATCATTAATCCCACTACCTGACTCTCCACTAGGCAATCTAAATGACCCAAACGAATATCCGCCCTTGCCACAGAAGGAAAGGGTTAATGGTAGCAAATCTGGTCCACGGACTGGCGCTTCTCAGAAATCCCCTCAGAGCAGTCAACCATCGGGTCTCAAGACCCCATTCCCAACAGGGAAACTGCCACAACCCAGCTTCTCTCCAACTCCAGGTCCAAGTAATGCACCGGAGGTGCGTCCTATTAAATTTGCAAATAGACCCAAACAACCAACCATGTTGGAGAGAAACATTTTTTGGAAATTCCGTTATGAAATCGAAAACAAAATTAATTGGCGACTACCTGTTCTCACGAACAAAGTACTCATCTTTGGAGCTTCGAACCTGAGTCGCATTGTCGCATTAATGTTGAGCCCCACCCTGAAACGCAAGTTGCCTGCTACCCAGGAGCTAAATTGTGTCATGCTAGAGGAATAGTTCAAAAGTACACTGGGTCATTTAAACCAGAGAAAATAGTGATTAACATTAATGATATGAATGAACCCATCTCTAGTTCAAAACATAGATTAATGCTGCTTTTCAGTGCGATTAAGTCCAAATTCCCAAAGACTGTGATTTACTTCGCAAAACTTAACTATTCAAGTCGGTTGACAGCTCAGCAGAGGTTGGTGATTCAGTCCCTCAATTCGATGGCTGAATCATCAAAATCTGTGACTGTCATTCCTGCACTCAGACTCTCCGAATTTAATGTTGTTAAGGATAACATTCATTGGACTGAAAAGACAGCTAACTCTATGTATTCTGCCTGGCTTAAATTCCTAAATTAAAGGAAACAGGACTGGGCAGTAATATTGTCAATCTAACTGGCTCCCCATTAGGTGAAGCAGAGCAGTCACTGCTCAATTTTGGTCTTACATTTGGCCCAACACCAAAACCTAAAACAGGTTTGGATGCTCTTTTAGATAATGGCTGTATGGAAACATCTGAATTTAGTCACCGTATTAACTTAGCAGACTTCTTTCGTAACTCTAATAGTAACATTCCACCATTCATTGAAAAAACTGGCTGGGCACCAAACGTAAAACTCCTGGACCCAGCGATCGGTGAAAGCATAGAACTCTTTTCAGAACGTGTTAAAAATTCTGCATTCCCTAATGATCAACCAATTTACCCTATGAGGAACGCCAGGCCTTAATTGAATTGTCTAAAAGCAGGGAAATTGTCATCAAACCTGCAGATAAAGGGTCGGCGACTGTAATAATGCTTAAAGATAACTATCTACGTATCTCTTTGCTAAGCTTGAGTCAAAACCACGGACTTTCTATCTTTTGCCAAAAATTCATAAGCCCATAGATTCGTGGTTGGACCCATTGTCACCGCCCGGGCGACCTATAATCTCTGATTGTGGCTCAGAATCCTACAGAATCAGTGAATACCTCGATTACCATCTACAGCCAATAGCAAATAGACACCCCAGCTTCTTGGAAAACATAGAAGACTTCTTATCCCAGGTCTCTGAGACCTGGATACCTCCAAATTCATTCCTGGTCACGCTTGACATCGATGCTATGTATACAAACATTGACATCGAGAAGGGTATAAATTATATCCGTAAAGCATTTGTCAACTACCCAGACACCAACAGGCCAGACAGAGAAGTAATAGCTCTATTAGAGCTGAGTCTGAAAGGCAATGATTTTGAATTCGATGGCGAAATTTACCAAGAAATTTGCGGCTGCGCGATGGGCAAGCGCTTTACCCCATGTTTTGTCAATATTTACGTAGGGGAGTGGGAGGAGGAAGCGTTAGAAAAGTGTCCAAAACAGCCCCTCATTTATCGCAGGTACCTTGATGACATTTTCATGATTTGGCAACACACAAAGGCAGAGTTTGATGAATTTTTCGAAATTCTGAACAATCACGATCCGAATATCAAATTAAAAGCAACCATTGACGAGATGTCTGTAGATTTCCTGGATGTAACTGTATATAAGGATCTAAAGTATGAAACAACTGGCTACTTAGACTACAAAGTGTATTTCAAACTTGAAGAAGCGTGCTCTACCCTATTCAAAGCCCTCAAACCACGAGGTTACTCCTCACGATTCTTGCGCAAAATCAAATCTGAAACATTGGACGGCTTGGAAACCATTCCAGATAATGCCTCAAATCGTCGGCCTACCAAAATTTCTCACAATCGTCCGATTATAGGTGTATGCGAATCTCGCAAATGCGGAAAGAAAAGGTGCAAGTTAGATGAATTTCTCCCAAACCAGAATCCTTTCACGAGCTTTCAGAACAAAAGCAAGTTCCAACTTCAGTCTGATCTAGATTGTGACTCTGAAAAAGTTATTTATCTAATTTCATGCAAATTGTGCCAAAACAGTATGTCGGCGAAACCAAATGTCCATTAAGATGGCGGGCAACTCGACACCTCTCAGATATTAGGCTAGAGGAAGACACACATGTTTCCGAACATTTTAATCTTCCTGACCATTTAGTCCTTCGTGACTTTGACATTATGCCGATTGAACAGCCACCCGTTTCAGATACGGCAGAAGAAATTGATAAACAAAGAAAACTTCGAGAATCGTTTTGGATTAAAGAACTCGAAACACAGAGGCCAAGGAGAATAAACTCGGACCCAGGCTTAGCTGATCAACGTGACAAAATTCTATTCATACTGACCTATAATCGGAAAAACGTTGAAATTTCCAAAATCTTGAAAGATGAGTATCAAAACCTACAGGAGAAACTGAAACAACCCTTTAACAAGCGTCCAGTAATTGCGTTTAAGAAAAATCCGAATCTACGTGACATCTTGGTAAAAGCAAAACTCAAATAGCTATCCATAATATCCATCTCAATCATTCAACATTAACCCTTGCATGATGGTCAGCCAAAAACGGTCAATTTAGTGATCTTGGGCAATGTCCATTTGCCGGCGGGGATTGGAGTATTTTTGAAAATTTACCGCTGTAATGACTGGCTCGGGAACCGAGACAGTCGTTCCAGTGGTGTATTCTCGGGAATGACCTTGTCTGTGCCTGCAAATGTACATTAAATAAGTAAGCGCATATTTGGATTTTACTGAACAAATTTAACCAGTAAAGGGTTAACATTAATGCCATATGGCTTTCCTCAAACAAAATGACAAATCTCAGGCAGTAAGATAAACCAAAATACCATAAATTTTTGAATTTTTTCAATTATTGAAGATTCTGAGCCAGTGCGTTGACAATATTGACTACTACTACTACTACTACTACTACTACTACTACTACTACTACTACTACTACTACTACTACTACTACTACTACTACTATATCATTATGAATTTGCACGCATTAAAATAGCCAACATTATTAGCTCGTTTAACTGCCGAGACCAAATATAATAAATCATTTTAGGTGTGTTAAATATTTTGTAGAACCTTTAAAAACTAGTATTATTGGAAGTCAAATTAGTAATAAACTATTCAATAGCTAGCGGAACGAGTGATTTAAACTATGATTTCGCAGCGTCTTACATATTGGCGTTGTTGTGTCCAAGGGACATTATATTGGCCCGGGCTCAGACTATTAAAAGAATGTATTCAAATGCCTAATTTCCTTTTCGTGTGGGCCGTGGCATCATCTTTTATGGCTAGAACTTAATAAGCGTGACGTGACTAAACATGTGTACCAGGAACGTACGACAAATAGTACAGTATTCAAAAGTCCAAGATCATGATATTTATAGCTTCTAGCACATCTACTTTTCACCTTCTTCCGAAGGAGGCCCCAGATACACCATCAACATATGTAGTAAGCCCGGCAAGAAATCATAGACTCATTCCTCAAATCCCGCCCCACCCGTCATCGGGCCCGCAATTCGGCCACGTGTATACAAATTATTTCTACCTTTAATCAATTTGACAAATTTACATCTGTTCAGCCTGCTCTGAATATTCGAAAATCATTTTTGAAGTTCTAAACAAAAGGTTGGGCTTTTTTATCTTATAGAAGTCGATAAAGGCAACCACCCCTCTCCCGTGCTTCCGACGCCCCAGTGCTTAACTTCAAGTTACGCGTGCATAAAACATGTTCTGTTGGATTTTTAAACATAATTGGATTGAGAGACATTGCCTTAGGCAGCAATGTCTACCCATCCAATTATGTTCAAAATATTCAACAGTATTTTTTATTTTGTGTTTGAAATATTTTAAGCTATTTCTGAGCTGCACTGTATAAGACCGATGTGGTCAAATCCCACAGACAGCTGACCTCAGGGCAACACCACAACCCCCACCTCCACCCACCCACCCCCCCCCAACCCCCCCCCCCCCCCCAACCCCCCCCCCCCCCACCTCCAGCAATATCACGGTCGAAACCAAGCCTTCTTGCTATCCTAACGGCAGTTCTGAGGGCCTCAGGGCAAAGATGTGATCAAATCCCACAGTCAGCTGACCTCAGGGCAACACCCTTCCCCTACACACACCCCACCCCACACTCACACCCAACCCCTCACCCCCTATCTACCCCATCCACCCCACCCCAGCAATATCATGGTCGAAACCAGACCATAACCTTCTCGCTATCCTAACGGCAGTTCCGAGGGCCTCAGGGCAAAGATTTCAGAACCATTGCACTGGGCCCCTTGAGTCCAAAGTTCGGCCAGGTAGATACACGGTGCTTTTTTATCCACGGGTAAGCATAGTGTAGGGACCTTGTGTAATTTTGCAATTTTTTTGCGATATTCCATTTTTTAAATTTACTATTATGGAAACCATCTTGAATTTCATGGTGACCCTCATTTTATCACATTTCTGTCAATATTTTCTGATCCAGACCACATCGAAACTTGATTTTAGTGTCTAAACTATAGAAATCTTATATGTAAGATTTCTATCGTCTACACCCACATTTTCAGGATAATGGAACTTGGAAATTGCTTTATCAATCTTGGATTTCAAGATGGTCACTATTTACAACCATTCCCTATTAATTTATGATATCCGTCGTTGACGGATGCAGATGCTTTATTTTAACCATGAACGATGATGATTGGCTGCAGCAGTACATGCCTGCACTGCTCCCATGTGCCCATGAACAAAGTTGTATGAGGATCAACGTCTGGAAGTGTGTACAAAACCAGAGTGCAGAGGCATGAATAAGCACGTCCTCCCTAGTTAAGAATACATTCCTTTATATCTTTTCAACATAAATGTTGTTCCATACCATTAATAACAAGCGCAATCAGAATTTGGTATATGAACCATATGGTGGAAGATCTAATAATCAACACTGGTGTGAACACCTACACCAGTGTTGAAGAATGATATCACAGTTGAGGGGTCCAATCTGTCAAGTAGCTGACATTACAATCAATATGTACCTATCTCCGTCATGAAGCTCGAGAAATCTCTAAAGTGTACAAATTGTATGTCTTTTGTGGATTTACAATTTAATAAACATCTTGTTGAATATTTTGAAATTGATTTGACTGAGGACTGTTGATGCCTAGCTTACCTGTACAGTTACCTTGAAATTGAGAATTCAGTGTTCGAAGTATTTAAATCGATTCCAAAACAAATACAAAGTGGGCGGAGCTTAGCCTAGACATGGGCGGGGCTTAGCTAGAAGTGGACACCTCTATTAGATCTCAATGAACACAAGAGGTCCGGGGGCATTGACGCTCATCTCATACCACTCAAATCCAGTGAGCCTAAAAAATTCCCAAATAGTCTCAATATCGTTTTCAAATAGTAGAATGCAATAGAAAATGTATTGGATGACAGTTTTATTAATGATTCTAATAAGAAAACTAACCTTTGATATTTGTTCTACAGAAACTATAAGAGAATGACTCAGTTATTAAATGGGTGTAAGCGTATGTTCAATTACTGGCCCACCAAGTTAGAAGTCAACTCTCTAAATATAACGGAATAAACGTGTGTCTTATAATGTGCCGACAATAGGTAACGTAGTTCTTAATGGCATGTAGCTTATGCAGAAAGGTACACTATGTTAGGGATATTAGTTTCAAAATATTAAAATATTACCTGTATAATTTTCTTGAAATTGATAGTCCAGAGAGTTCAGAGATCGATGGATCCCAACACGAGCGAGGTGTGCGTGGAGCTTAGCTAGAGATGGGCGGGGTATAGCTGGAAAAATGGAAAGGTCAATTATAACAACAACAAATATGGTCCAGTTTTGATCCAAATACATCCAGAAATTGTTACAATGCACAGACGGCCATATTTAAAACAACAAGGAGAGAGACAGAGAGAGGGGGGAGGGAGCGGGAGGGAGAGGAAGAGAGGGGGGAGGGGGGAGGGAGAGACGGAGAGAGGAAGCGAGGGAGGGAAAGAGAGAGGGACGGAGAGAGAGGGAGGCAGAGTGAGAGGGGGGGGGGAGAGAATGAGAGAGAGAGAGAGTGAGAGAGGGGGGGGGGGCAGACAGACAGACAGTCGGACGGCTGAAAAAATGGCTGAATAGTCGGCGGGTGCTTGGCCGAGAGACGGATAGGCGGATACACGGGTGGGGCGGGTTGGGTTCCCGGGCTGGCGGACGAGCGGATGGGCGGGTGTGCAGATAGATAGCTGTGTGGATGGACACACAGACGGGTGGTCAGACAGATGGATGGACAGGCTGATGGATGGATGAAGGGATGGATGTTAATCGAGTATCGCTATGCCTCATCTGACTGGCAAACGATACATTTAGGAGATATAGAAATGTGTACATAATAACATGTAGTTTTCCTTGAAATTACTTTAAACTTCTTGCTAACGTTATCCGCTAAATGCCTTTCAGTATGTTCGGCAGTTTAAACAATACTTACGTGTATATGACGTACGTGCAAGCAAGCGGTAGTTGTCCCGTGTTGTTTGTAGGAATGCCTTGTCCACTTTGACACGTTCCCTAAAAGCAATGCACTAGCCCTCTGCGTCCGATTCTATTCCCGGCGATTTTTAGTTCAATGAATTAAATGATCAGAACTGCAATCTTCCTGATATGAATGGTCGTTAGATGTTATGATCTAATTTTCACAATTACTTGAAGACGATTACAGATTATCTGCTGATTTCTACCGATCTTACACTAAATTAGTCTTTGATATAGTAGCTGATAACTCTCCTGAACAGAATAATTTATCGGAAATGACGCCAGACGCGTTACTGAACTTACATAATACATACATGTATCACTTGCACAAAATGCCTTCTATACTGTACTGCCTTCAGTAGTCGGCTTAATATATTTTGAAAACAATTTAACCGAAATGAAAGTTACTGTTCTCAATGCCAGCAACTTCCAGTCATACTGTCTTTTTACTAATAAGCAGGAGTTTAACAATAACGTGTCATGATCTATTAGGAAAAATGGGTTAACGGGAAATCCCTCCGCTTCCTTAACAGTACTTCAACAGTAATAAAGAAAACATTGCGCGCATGATTGAGTTAGCAATCGTATATCATCTACTAGATATAGCGTGATTCTTTGCCATGGGTAAGCGTAGTGTAGGCCTGCTTGTAGTTTTGATATGTGTGCGCTATATTCTTTTAAGTTGAACTTAAAACACTCCTTATGTAACAGAGACCAGATCTACGGTAAATTCCATTTCTTTTACTATTATAGCAGTCATCCTGACTCTCATGATGGCCCCACTTTTATCACATTTCTGTCAATATCTTCTTCTCCAGAAAATATAGAAACTTAATTTTGGTGTCTACAGCCACATGTTCGGGTGATGGAGCTTGGAAATTGCGTTATCAATCTTGGACTTCAAGATGGCCACTATTTACACGCATTCTGTATTAATTTATGATATTCGTTATTGACAAACTTTAGATATACCCGGATCCTCATTTAGTTTTGATCTTATGTGGTAATTTGTAACATATGTTGTTGTCTGCGCACATGTCATAACAGTTTACAGTTTGAAATATTCTGCTCCACTCATGATTTGGCACAGAAATGTCTCACAACTTATAATAACGTCTGATGATGGAAAAGACTCCATTCTTAGCCGTGAGAACGCAGTGAGAACAGAGATCTAGCTATTTGAAAAGCCCCTAAAAGCCATCTTTTGCTTTTACCACGTATATGACCTGTTGTATCACACCGCGTGAGACTGTGAAGCCCAGTCAATGCAGATGCTTTATTTTAACCATGAACGATGATGATTGGCTGCAGCAGTACATGCCTGCACTGCTCCCATGTGCCCATGAACAAAGTAGTATGAGGATCAACGTCTGAAAGTCTGTACAAAACAAGCACCATTACCTCAGTGGCTTGTGTCAGGATGTGTACCTTATTATCTGGTTTAGCTTTACAAACACCATAAGCATGTAGTAAGATAAGTGAATCTGCCTCCTCCTGTGTACTTACACCTAGTGTAGGTAAGGCTGGTGTGTTGCTGTGAACTCGCGTGTGTGCTACTGTTGTTATAGGTGTCCTACACAATGTAATTACTTTGTCAGCAAGGAAGGCTGTTAGTGAATCATTTGTCTCCTTGTTTTCCTAGGAACATCCGGGTATCTGTAATGAGTGTTGCATCAACAACATGGACACCTTTAGTAGTGGAACGCAACCCAGTAAACATGACCTCTAATGCCTTCTTTTAGACATATTTGTTTATCATAATTATCTAAGATTGCACGACCACTTGCATAATTATTACACTTGACATGACCTATTGATTCTTATAAAAGTCCACTGGCACGGATTACATTGGTGTCTTCCTGCGGACATGATTGTGTTTGATATTCATTATCACTTCTGTGTAAATTGATATTAAATGCGTTGTCTACATATGATGATTTAGATCAGGTTCACTGGCACGGATTACCGCGGTGCCCTCTTGTGAACAGGTGCTTTAATACCCAATACCCAATACACCTTTATCATAACTACACATGTCTATTTACATATTATTGCATCTTGCTTTAAATGGATGCTAATCTCATCTCGAATATTGCATTTAACAGACAGTTTATGTTTTATAGATTGCATATCATTCACATTCTGTTGCATTCCCTTATCTGTATCACAAGTATCTGCTTTATAATATCGCATAAATGATGAACAGTGATCGCCACCATTTTGTCTCCTCAAACGATGGCATGTAAGTGCCAATACATTACATTGTTTATCATGCAATAATCATCTTGTTGAAATTTTCGAAACTAATTTGGCAGCAACAACTTCTAATCAAATTAGCTTCAAAATATTCAGCAGCTTAGCTGTGTGATTGCTTTTATACCACATTGCCAAAGTATAGGTGACATCTCGATGACTGAGCGCATATACAGAGCCAGACACACTAGTTTTTTCTGAGATGTTGAAAGGTAAATCATGACAACCGTCATAGTCTCTATAAATGTATCAACTTTTAGCTCCTAACACTTGAATATCTTTCATTGTCAGCACGATCAAAAACTAAAATGGCAGGGATGGATTACGGGTGGCAGAGTTTATTACCTGAATGGTTAGTATACGATAAGGTGAGTTTTCCTTTAACAATTGAAGTTGTGTCATCTGTAAGCATTAATAATACAAGAAGGAAGGGAATGTGATATATAAGCCTTCCATAAGTCCGATGTTCACGGAAACACCAGGGCATACACGAACATGATGAGCTGAGGTCCGGCGCCAACCTGTGTAGGCACACAGATATGGGAATGGTTAATGGAAAACCATTGGGATTGGGTGTGCTATGGGCCGTTGGGGCATGGCACAGTCCATGTCGAAATTATTTGAAATGCAAAATACAATATGGTGATGAAGTGTTGAAAATCCGTTTCTGAGAAAACTCTCTGATTGGTTTTACTAATTCCATGTATCACAGACATTTGATTATCCTGTGGGCAATGATGAGGTTTATTTGTTATGGGATACATACATAGATGTACTTCAACACACGTGTCATGCG
>CM067360.1:127623951-127990390 GCA_034401795.1 Chaetoderma sp. LZ-2023a
ACGACACGACGATGTTAAGTGCAACTCCGCATTAGGGAAGGTGTTTTTAAATTCACGAGCCATGAACCGTAAATGGCTTGAGGCTTTGGTTGGATGCTCATTTTTGGAGTTGATGCCAATATTCAAGATGATCTTCTCCGGGCTAGGGCCATCCTGGTGTCGCATAGCCATTGTTCTGAAATGTGATAATGCGGCACCAGGATAGCACTCAACCTGGATGTCAGGATGGACATCTAAATCAATTCGGGCTAGATTAGAGGACCCTATCATCAGAATCTTTTTGGTGATTCTGGGGATCCTCCACAGGCCCTTGCTATGCGATTGATGACGGTACTTAGCAAACTTCCTGTCAGACAGGTTACTATTATTCTCCATAGGAGGGAGAGGAGGTGGAGACAGAAGAAGAGGAGCAGAAGAAGGTGCGTGAGGAGAAGAGAGATGAAGCGTAGGAGGAAGAGGAGGAGGAGGGATGGAGAGAGGAGATGCAAGAGGAGAAGATTGAGTATGAGGAGCAAGAGGCGGGATTGAGAGAGGAGATGCATAAAGAGAAGAAGTTTGAGGAGGAAGAGGAGGAGGCGGGATTGAGAGAGGAGATGCATGAAGAGAAGAAGTTTGAGGAGGAAGAGGAGGAGGCGGGATTGAGAGAGGAGAAGGAGGAAGAGGAGAAGATCGAGTCAGAAGGTGGCGAGGAGAAGATAGTGGAAGAGATGAGGAAGAGTTGCTAGGTGGTAGATTGGGGGAACAGTGAGTAACAACCCGACAACGGCGCACAGGAGGAGAATTTGTCTTTGGGAGAGCCGGCCATGACTCTGTTACATCATCAACACCAGGTGCTGGTGTTGGTGATGTATACAGATTCGTCCGCTTGGAAGTGGTAGGCGAGGGTGTGAAGGTGGTTGGTGACCGTTGTCGTTTGTTAGTCATTGTTGAATGATAACCTGAACCTGTACTCGGTGTGGCCGCCGGTGTTGGTAGAGACATCACTCTATTTTGCTTATCACTAGCTATTTCTGCCAAAAATTTCCAAAAATTTGTGATTGTCGTTGTGGCCAATTTATTTCCAAAATTTTGCCTACCCCATTTCAATGCTATGCCTTTGGCTCTGTCTAGATCAAGAATTACATTAGATTCGGCCACTTTTACCTCTGCCTTTAATTTGTCCAATTTGCTTCGATAATGGTTGATTAAATTTTCTAAGCAGCTATGAGCCCAAATTTGGTTTATCATGCTGGTCGATTTCAAAAATTCGTCATCTCGTAAGGCAGGGCAGAAAAACGAGTTCATCTCCTCCATTTTCATGCTGAGAGATTTCGGGAGAGAGTCTGATGCCAAATGCTCTCGTAAAAGACCATAGTGATGCAAGCATTGCAACACATGGAAGTACATCTTAACCAGTCTCTGAAAGGCCTGAACAGACTGGTTAGGAGCACTTTTGGTTGAAGAAAAGTTGGACGCTGGGTTGCCAGATTTGCGTCCTTTACCCACTGGGCCGTTGAAATTCTTGGCCATTTTAGAACGTAATCAAATTTCTACAGATTTATGTCAAATTTAGTCAGAAAAGTTCAAAAAAGTTAACTACCAAATATTAACTAGAGCGATATGTGTTGAAACAATTTAGAGACTGAAAAATAAGAACAATTAATACAAGATTATTATATATATATAAAATTAAAGCTTACACTGTCAGTTGCTGGAGCGCTTTCGACGTAATGGTCTTCGTCATGCAGCGAAAAAACTGGTCTAATGGCAACTGATAATTCTTACATATTTATAGGAGAATTACTACAATGGTGACTACTTATTAACTATTAATTCGGTCTCTCCACAAAAGATCAAACTAAACCCGAAGACCAGCTTTAGATCAATGTGCGCCTTTGGCGCTACTGAAGTCAAACAGCTAATACAAATGGCGTGATTGCTTAATTATATCGAGCTTATCTAACTGTAGCATGGGTTAGTACGCCGGTTCGTTTCTGTCTGTCTGTCTGTCTGTCTGTCTGTCTGTCTGTCTGTCTGTCTGTCTGTCTGTCTGTCTGTCTGTCTGTCTGTCTGTCTGTCTGTCTGTCTGTCTGTCTGTCTGTCTGTCTGTCTGTCTGTCTGTCTGTCTGTCTGTCTGTCTGTCTGTCTGTCTGTCTGTCTTTACATTGAAAAATAACGCATTGGCACAGGAATTTAATTACAAATTTCTTTGCCTAAATTTGTCCTATCGAGACCAAGTTTAGATTTACTTAGAGTGGTCCCCCCTTGAGATTAGTTGGGGTAAAGTGAATTAATCAGTAGGTCGCTTTAACAGGTAAAGGCTGGGATTGATCCTACATTATAGAGAAATCAGACACACGAATGCACACACATACACATACGCACGTACATACGCACGTACATACGCACGTACATACGCACGCACGCACGCACGCACGCATCTGAACGAATGCACGCAATAATACATGCACACAGTAATACATGCACGAATGCACGCAATAATGCATGCATGAACGCATGCACGAACGGACGCACGAATGCATGCACGCACACACCCAGGCACTAATGTACTCACGAATTAATGCACCCACACCCACATACACACGCACACATACACCCACGCAAGTATAGATGCACACACGTACGGATGTACGCACACATACGAGCACACACCCATACACACATACGAACAAACGAACGAACGAACGAACGAACGAACGAACGAACGAACACGAACGAACGAACGAACGAACGAACGAACGAACGAACGAACGAACGAACGCACGCACGCACACACGCACGCACGCACTTTTGCAGACACAAAATTAAAAGATGTCCTACGGATATGATTTCATGTTGCCCCACCATTGATTTTGGTTGGGATTAGATTTATTTAAGAATAGGTAGGGAGGGATGAAACCTTGTCATTGTTATCAGGAACCATAAGGTCTAACTTTGATCTTACTAGCAAATCTTTCAGGTTTGGATTTCTATTGTAAGCTATTACTGGTCGTGCTTTGATCGGTTCCTTTAATTTAGATTGCAACTGTGAATATTCGTCTTTCATGGTTTTCGCTAATTCAACATTACGTCTATTGTATATGAGTTGAAATGGGATAATTTTGTTCTTTTGTGATATTCCCGAATCTACATTTATTCCAAATGGTGCTTTTGTTTGGAGTGTTCTAATCCAATGGCCCTCTCGGATTTTGCGAAACGAACTCGTTTCTTCCTCACTATCGAAGGTCGGAATCTGTTCTATTGGCATGATTTCAAAATGATGTTCAACTGAATGATCCGGAAGTTGGAAATGTTGAGCAATTGGCGTATCTGCTGAGGTGTTAATATCAGAAACGTGGCGTCTAGCACGCACTCTAAATGCATTTTTTGTTTCACCAACATACTGTTTCTGGCAAAGGGCACAATTGATCAAATAGACTACATTCTCAGAATCACAATGCATATTAGTTCGGATATGATATTCATTTTTAGTTTGAAAGCTCAGGAATGTTTGTTGGTTTACAATATAGTTGTTTACTTTGCATCTATATTTGTCGCATTTAGAAACTGATCCATCGCACATGATTGGTTTATTGTGTTTAATTTGGACAGGTTCAAACTCGGGTCCGCTATGAGGTTTTAGATTTTCAAGCTCATTGATGGTGTCTGCTTTAATTTTTCGAAGAAAACGGGCTGAATAGCCTCGTGCTTTCAAAGCATCAAACAGAGTAGAGCATGCACTATTCAGATTTTGCCTGTTGCTAGAGTTTCGAAAAAATCTTATGATTTGCGATTTGATCAAACCTTTAAATGTGTGTGGAGGATGAAATGATTTTTTGTGAAGCAGCTGATGTGAGTCTGTTGGCTTAAAGAATACTTTATATTCTAATTTTCCAGAGGAATCAAATTGAGGACCCTTATAGATCGTGACATCTAAAAAGTCAACCGATGTTCCACTAATAGTAGCTTTTAGCTTGATGTTTGAATCTTGGTTATTTAAAATGCGAAAAAATTCCCAAAAGTCTTCTTCTGAATGTTGCCAAACTATGAAGATGTCATCTAGATATCTGAGGTAAAGAAGAGGCTTTTTGGTTGATTTGTTCAGTGCCTCCACTTCCCACTCCGCAACATAAATCGTGGCAAAATTTGGGCTGAATCGTTTACCCATTGCGCATCCACAGATTTGAAGGTAATTTTCACCATTAAATTGGAAATCGTTTCCTTTAAGACTTAGCTCTAATAATTTTAGAATTTCCGTGTCTGGTCGATCTGGATCAGGAAATTTGACAAAAGAATTCTTAATAGCATTGACTCCAGCATCAATATCTATATTGGTATACATAGCATCTATGTCTAATGTGACTAAATATGCATCTTTCGGAACTGACAATTTGGATAACTTTGAAAGAAAGTGTTCAGTGTTCTTGAGAAAGCTCTTGTGTCTATTAGCAATGGGCTTTAAATAGTAATCAATATATTCTGAAATGCCATAAGACTCACTGCCACAGTCTGAAATGATGGGTCGTCCAGGAGGTGTCAATGGATCTAACCAGGTGCTGATAGGTTTATGGATTTTAGGCAAGATATAAAATGTCCGATTTTGTGGATTATTCTCACCTAGCAGATACTTTAGCTGTTTCTTATCGATGTACTTATCTGTATGCAATGAATTAAGTATTTCAATGAAATTTTGTCGGTTTTGAGGCCAAATTAAATTATCAAGTTTTCTGTAATGCCTGGTGTTAGTTAACTGCCTTTCGGCCTCGCGGATGTAGTTTTCTCTAGACATAATCACAGTTGCTGAACCTTTATCGGCTGGTTTTATAATAATATTTTGATTTCTACGTAATTTGTTGATAGCCTGTTGTTCGAGAAATGAAAGGTTTTGCTTATTGTTTGTAACTGGCAATGATCTGGCTATACCAGCAACCGTTTTTATGGTTGCTTTAACATTGTCATCAACTAGCCTATCTGGAGGGTCCCAACCGGATTTTCCAGTGAATGGTTTTGACTCTCCATTTAAATTTCGAAAATGATGGGCTATTTTTACTGAATGACCAAAATTAGCTACTTCAATAAGACCTGTGTCTAAAAGCAAATCTAATCCTGTTTTTGGTTTTGGAGTTGGTATAAAAGTAAGACCACGATCGAGAATTGATTTTTCAGATGGTGAGAGATCATAGTCAGCTGCTAAATTGACAAGGTTTGTTCCTAATCCTATGTTAGGGGAGCTATTGCCTTGACCCACATTTAGTTTAAACTAAGTACCGTCAACCAATGGTTATAAATACAATTAGCTGTTTCTTTCGTCCAATGGATTCTATCCTTCTCAACATGAAAATTCGCATCAGAAATTTTGGGGATGACCTTATCAACGTGGCAGTTGGACCTTGCTGATTCGTTGATACGCTTGAGACAGTACCTTTGCCTGTCTGACAAGCTATCAGAGAAGTTAATCTCAGCAAAGTGCAACTCCGCATTAGGGAAGGTGTTTTTAAATTCACGAGCCATGAACCGTAAATGGCTTGAGGCTTTGGTTGGATGCTCATTTTTGGAGTTGATGCCAATATTCAAGATGATCTTCTCCGGGCTAGGGCCATCCTGGTGTCGCATAGCCATTGTTCTGAAATGTGATAATGCGGCACCAGGATAGCACTCAACCTGGATGTCAGGATGGACATCTAAATCAATTCGGGCTAGATTAGAGGACCCTATCATCAGAATCTTTTTGGTGATTCTGGGGATCCTCCACAGGCCCTTGCTATGCGATTGATGACGGTACTTAGCAAACTTCCTGTCAGACAGGTTACTATTATTCTCCATAGGAGGGAGAGGAGGTGGAGACAGAAGAAGAGGAGCAGAAGAAGGTGCGTGAGGAGAAGAGAGATGAAGCGTAGGAGGAAGAGGAGGAGGAGGGATGGAGAGAGGAGATGCAAGAGGAGAAGATTGAGTATGAGGAGCAAGAGGCGGGATTGAGAGAGGAGATGCATAAAGAGAAGAAGGTTGAGGAGGAAGAGGAGGAGGCGGGATTGAGAGAGGAGATGCATGAAGAGAAGAAGTTTGAGGAGGAAGAGGAGGAGGCGGGATTGAGAGAGGAGAAGGAGGAAGAGGAGAAGATCGAGTCAGAAGGTGGCGAGGAGAAGATAGTGGAAGAGATGAGGAAGAGTTGCTAGGTGGTAGATTGGGGGAACAGTGAGTAACAACCCGACAACGGCGCACAGGAGGAGAATTTGTCTTTGGGAGAGCCGGCCATGACTCTGTTACATCATCAACACCAGGTGCTGGTGTTGGTGATGTATACAGATTCGTCCGCTTGGAAGTGGTAGGCGAGGGTGTGAAGGTGGTTGGTGACCGTTGTCGTTTGTTAGTCATTGTTGAATGATAACCTGAACCTGTACTCGGTGTGGCCGCCGGTGTTGGTAGAGACATCACTCTATTTTGCTTATCACTAGCTATTTCTGCCAAAAATTTCCAAAAATTTGTGATTGTCGTTGTGGCCAATTTATTTCCAAAATTTTGCCTACCCCATTTCAATGCTATGCCTTTGGCTCTGTCTAGATCAAGAATTACATTAGATTCGGCCACTTTTACCTCTGCCTTTAATTTGTCCAATTTGCTTCGATAATGGTTGATTAAATTTTCTAAGCAGCTATGAGCCCAAATTTGGTTTATCATGCTGGTCGATTTCAAAAATTCGTCATCTCGTAAGGCAGGGCAGAAAAACGAGTTCATCTCCTCCATTTTCATGCTGAGAGATTTCGGGAGAGAGTCTGATGCCAAATGCTCTCGTAAAAGACCATAGTGATGCAAGCATTGCAACACATGGAAGTACATCTTAACCAGTCTCTGAAAGGCCTGAACAGACTGGTTAGGAGCACTTTTGGTTGAAGAAAAGTTGGACGCTGGGTTGCCAGATTTGCGTCCTTTACCTACTGGGCCGTTGAAATTCTTGGCCATTTTAGAACGTAATCAAATTTCTACAGATTTATGTCAAATTTAGTCAGAAAAGTTCAAAAAAGTTAAATTCCAAATATTAACTAGAGCGATATGTGTTGAAACAATTTAGAGACTGAAAAATAAGAACAATTAATACAAGATTATTATATATATATAAAATTAAAGCTTACACTGTCAGTTGCTGGAGCGCTTTCGACGTAATGGTCTTCGTCATGCAGCGAAAAAACTGGTCTAATGGCAACTGATAATTCTTACATATCTGTCTGTCTGTCTGTCTGTCTGTCTGTCTGTCTGTCTGTCTGTCTGTCTGTCTGTCTGTCTGTCTGTCTGTCTGTCTGTCTGTCTGTCTGTCTGTCTGTCTGTCTGTCTGTCTGTCTGTCTGTCTGTCTGTCTGTCTGTCTGTCTGTCTGTCTGTCTGTCTGTCTGTCTGTCTGTCTGTCTGTCTGTCTGTCTGTCTTTACATTGAAAAAAACGCATTGGCACAGGAATTTAATTACAAATTTCTTTACCTAAATTTGTCCTATCGAGACCAAGTTTAGATTTGCTTAGAGTGGTCCCCCCTTGAGATTAGTTGGGGTAAAATGAACTTATCAGTAGGTCGCTTTAACAGGTAAAGGCTGGGATTGATCCTACATTATAGAGAAATCACACACACACGAATGCACGCCCGCACGCACGCACGCACGCACGCACGCACACATCTGAACGAATGCACGAATGCATGCAATAACACATGCACACAGTAATACATGCACGAATGCACGCAATAATGCATGCATGAACGCATGCACGAACGAACGCACGAATGCATGCACGCACACACCCACGCACTAATGTACTCACGAATTAATGCACCCACACACACACGCACACATACACCCACGCAAGTATAGATGCACACACGTGCGGATGTACGAGCACACCCCCACACACATACACACATACGAACAAACGCCCGCCCGAACGAACGAACGAACGAACGAACGAACGAACGAACGAACGAACGAACGAACGAACGAACGAACGAACGAACGAACGAACGCAACGAACGCACGCACACTTTTGCAGACACAAAATTAAAAGATGTCCTACGGATATGATTTCATGTTGCCCCACCATTGATTTTGGTTGGGATTAGATTTATTTAAGAATAGGTAGGGAGGGATGAAACCTTGTCATTGTTATCAGGAACCATAAGGTCTAACTTTGATCTTACTAGCAAATCTTTCAGGTTTGGATTTCTATTGTAAGCTATTACTGGTCGTGCTTTGATCGGTTCCTTTAATTTAGATTGCAACTGTGAATATTCGTCTTTCATGGTTTTTGCTAATTCAACATTACGTCTATTGTATATGAGTTGAAATGGGATAATTTTGTTCTTTTGTGATATTCCCGAATCTACATTTATTCCAAATGGTGCTTTTGTTTGGAGTGTTCTAATCCAATGGCCTTCTCGGATTTTGCGAAACGAAGTCATTACTTCCTCACTATCGAAGGTCGGAATCTGTTCTATTGGCATGATTTCAAAATGATGTTCAACTGAATGATCAGGAAGTTGGAAATGTTGAGCAATTGGCGTATCTGCTGAGGTGTTAATATCAGAAACGTGGCGTCTAGCACGCACTCTAAATGCATTTTTTGTTTCACCAACATACTGTTTCTGGCAAAGGGCACAATTGATCAAATAGACTACATTCTCAGAATCACAATGCATATTAGTTCGGATATGATATTCATTTTTAGTTTGAAAGCTCAGGAATGTTTGTTGGTTTACAATATAGTTGTTTACTTTGCATCTATTTTTGTCGCATTTAGAAACTGATCCATCGCACATGATTGGTTTATTGTGTTTAATTTGGACAGGCTCAAACTCGGGTCCGCTATGAGGTTTTAGATTTTCAAGCTCATTGATGGTGTCTGCTTTAATTTTTCGAAGAAAACGGGCTGAATAGCCTCGTGCTTTCAAAGCATCAAACAGAGTAGAGCATGCATTATTCAGATTTTGCCTGTTGCTAGAGTTTCGAAAAAATCTTATGATTTGCGATTTGATCAAACCTTTAAATGTGTGTGGAGGATGAAATGATTTTTTGTGAAGCAGCTGATGTGAGTCTGTTGGCTTAAAGAATACTTTATATTCTAATTTTCCAGAGGAATCAAATTGAGGACCCTTATAGATCGTGACATCTAAAAAGTCAACAGATGTTCCACTAATAGTAGCTTTTAGCTTGATATTTGAATCTTGGTTATTTAAAATGCGAAAAAATTCCCAAAAGTCTTCTTCTGAATGTTGCCAAACTATGAAGATGTCATCTAGATATCTGAGGTAAAGAAGAGGCTTTTTGGTTGATTTGTTCAGTGCCTCCTCTTCCCACTCCGCAACATAAATCGTGGCAAAATTTGGGCTGAATCGTTTACCCATTGCGCAACCACAGATTTGAAGGTAATTTTCACCATTAAATTGGAAATCGTTTCCTTTAAGACTTAGCTCTAATAATTTTAGAATTTCCGTGTCTGGTCGATCTGGATCAGGAAATTTGACAAAAGAATTCTTAATAGCATTGACTCCAGCATCAATATCTATATTGGTATACATAGCATCTATGTCTAATGTGACTAAATATGCATCTTTCGGAACTGACAATTTGGATAGCTTTGAAAGAAAGTGTTCTGTGTTCTTGAGAAAGCTCTTGTGTCTATTAGCAATGGGCTTTAAATAGTAATCAATATATTCTGAAATGCCATAAGACTCACTGCCACAGTCTGAAATGATGGGTCGTCCAGGCGGTGTCAATGGATCTAACCAGGTGCTGATAGGTTTATGGATTTTAGGCAAGATATAAAATGTCCGATTTTGTGGATTATTCTCACCTAGCAGATACTTTAGCTGTTTCTTATCGATGTACTTATCTGTATGCAATGAATTAAGTATTTCAATGAAATTTTGTCGGTTCTGAGGCCAAATTAAATTATCAAGTTTTCTGTAATGCCTGGTGTTAGTTAACTGCCTTTCGGCCTCGCGGATGTAGTTTTCTCTAGACATAATCACAGTTGCTGAACCTTTATCGGCTGGTTTTATAATAATATTTTGATTTCTACGTAATTTGTTGATAGCCTGTCGTTCGAGAAATGAAAGGTTTTGCTTATTGTTTGTAACTGGCAATGATCTGGCTATACCAGCAACCGTTTTTATGGTTGCTTTAACATTGTCATCAACTAGCCTATCTGGAGGGTCCCAACCGGATTTTCCAGTGAATGGTTTTGACTCTCCATTTAAATTTCGAAAATGATGGGCTATTTTTACTGAATGACCAAAATTAGCTACTTCAATAAGACCTGTGTCTAAAAGCAAATCTAATCCTGTTTTTGGTTTTGGAGTTGGTATAAAAGTAAGACCACGATCGAGAATTGATTTTTCAGATGGTGAGAGATCATAGTCAGCTGCTAAATTGACAAGGTTTGTTCCTAATCCTATGTTAGGGGAGCTATTGCCTTGACCCACATTTAGTTTAAACTAAGTACCGTCAACCAATGGTTATAAATACAATTAGCTGTTTCTTTCGTCCAATGGATTCTATCCTTCTCAACATGAAAATTCGCATCAGAAATTTTGGGGATGACCTTATCAACGTGGCAGTTGGACCTTGCTGATTCGTTGATACGCTTGAGACAGTACCTTTGCCTGTCTGACAAGCTATCAGAGAAGTTAATCTCAGCAAAGTGCAACTCCGCATTAGGGAAGGTGTTTTTAAATTCACGAGCCATGAACCGTAAATGGCTTGAGGCTTTGGTTGGATTCTCATTTTTGGAGTTGATGCCAATATTCAAGATGATCTTCTCCGGGCTAGGGCCATCCTGGTGTCGCATAGCCATTGTTCTGAAATGTGATAATGCGGCACCAGGATAGCACTCAACCTGGATGTCAGGATGGACATCTAAATCAATTCGGGCTAGATTAGAGGACCCTATCATCAGAATCTTTTTGGTGATTCTGGGGATCCTCCACAGGCCCTTGCTATGCGATTGATGACGGTACTTAGCAAACTTCCTGTCAGACAGGTTACTATTATTCTCCATAGGAGGGAGAGGAGGTGGAGACAGAAGAAGAGGAGCAGAAGAAGGTGCGTGAGGAGAAGAGAGATGAAGCGTAGGAGGAAGAGGAGGAGGAGGGATGGAGAGAGGAGATGCAAGAGGAGAAGATTGAGTATGAGGAGCAAGAGGCGGGATTGAGAGAGGAGATGCATAAAGAGGAGAAGTTTGAGGAGGAAGAGGAGGAGGCGGGATTGAGAGAGGAGATGCACGAAGAGAAGAAGTTTGAGGAGGAAGAGGAGGAGGCGGGATTGAGAGAGGAGAAGGAGGAAGAGGAGAAGATCGAGTCAGAAGGTGGCGAGGAGAAGATAGTGGAAGAGATGAGGAAGAGTTGCTAGGTGGTAGATTGGGGGAACAATGAGTAACAACCCGACAACGGCGCACAGGAGGAGAATTTGTCTTTGGGAGAGCCGGCCATGACTCTGTTACATCATCAACACCAGGTGCTGGTGTTGGTGATGTATACAGATTCGTCCGCTTGGAAGTGGTAGGCGAGGGTGTGAAGGTGGTTGGTGACCGTTGTCGTTTGTTAGTCATTGTTGAATGATAACCTGAACCTGTACTCGATGTGGCCGCCGGTGTTGGTAGAGACATCACTCTATTTTGCTTATCACTAGCTATTTCTGCCAAAAATTTCCAAAAATTTGTGATTGTCGTTGTGGCCAATTTATTTCCAAAATTTTGCCTACCCCATTTCAATGCTATGCCTTTGGCTCTGTCTAGATCAAGAATTACATTAGATTCGGCCACTTTTACCTCTGCCTTTAATTTGTCCAATTTGCTTCGATAATGTTTGATTAAATTTTCTAAGCAGCTATGAGCCCAAATTTGGTTTATCATGCTGGTCGATTTCAAAAATTCGTCATCTCGTAAGGCAGGGCAGAAAAACGAGTTCATCTCCTCCATTTTCATGCTGAGAGATTTCGGGAGAGAGTCTGATGCCAAATGCTCTCGTAAAAGACCATAGTGATGCAAGCATTGCAACACATGGAAGTACATCTTAACCAGTCTCTGAAAGGCCTGAACAGACTGGTTAGGAGCACTTTTGGTTGAAGAAAAGTTGGACGCTGGGTTGCCAGATTTGCGTCCTTTACCTACTGGGCCGTTGAAATTCTTGGCCATTTTAGAACGTAATCAAATTTCTACAGATTTATGTCAAATTTAGTCAGAAAAGTTCAAAAAAGTTAAATTCCAAATATTAACTAGAGCGATATGTGTTGAAACAATTTAGAGACTGAAAAATAAGAACAATTAATACAAGATTATTATATATATATATAATTAAAGCTTACACTGTCAGTTGCTGGAGCGCTTTCGACGTAATGGTCTTCGTCATGCAGCGAAAAAACTGGTCTAATGGCAACTGATAATTCTTACATATTTATAGGAGAATTACTGCAATGGTGACTACTGATCAACTATTAATTCAGTCTCTCCACAAAAGATCAAACTAAACCCGAAGACCTGCTTTAGATCAATGTGCGCTTTGGGCGCTACTGAAGTCAAACAGCTAATACAAAAGGCGTGATTGCTTAATTCTATCGAGCTTATCTAACTGTAGCATGGGTTAGTACGCCGGTTCGTTTCAGGCGATTAAGGTGTGAGAATAACAATGAGGGCTATTTGGTCAGTCATTAGATCAAATGCTGCCGAGATATGTTTGATCATGGCGGCTGAGAGTAATTTACTTGCTGTTTGAGTACTGCAAGGGACAGGTTTCCTGAATAAAGATTATATAAACAAATTCTGACAAGTTATACAGTTTTTTGATCTTGGGGAATCGGTTCACTCAGTCATTACAAAGCGTTGATTACTTCTTTGTAATAAGTTGGCGTTGCCGTGTGTTCGAAAATAGGAACAAATTCTGATAGTTAGGAGTTATACAGTTTTTTGATCTGGGCAAATCGGTTCACTCAGTCATTACAAAGCATTGATTACTTCTTTGTAATAAGTTGGCGTTGCCCTGTGTTCGAAAATAGGAATAAACAAATAGTTTTGAGCCGGTCTTTCTGACATAGGATGATCCATTGTGGATTGACTGAATGTTGTTGATCTAGTGAGATTCATTCAAAAGAGAGGTGGTTGTAAATCACAGGTTGTTTGAGCTTTGTACGCTTATATGTCCAACAACCCATGTACTCATTCACCCGCACAGACACCAGCATATTAATCCATCAATCAGTCCATCCTGCCATCCACCTAAACAAATACTTGATTAAGGGGAGAACAGATTTGTAAACTGATAGACAGACACCCGGTGGATGACTAGACGACTGAACAAATGAATAGGAAAATGGGTGAAAGCTACAATTTCATTTCCGAATTTGGTTTAATTTATTCACTTAGTTATTGCAAAGTGCTAATTGCCTCTTTGCAATGATTTGGTGTGGCTGTTGAAAAAATAAGAATAAAATACGACAGGTGGTTGTGGAAGAGAGGTGGTTTGTACCTTTACAAACATATATGTCCAAACAATCCATGCGCCCACCCGGACACCAACCCAGTAATCCATCCATCAGTCCATCCACACAGACAATCAATTGATGTCTGAGAGGCACAGACCAGTAAACCAATAGAGAGGCCAAGGACAGGTGACAGGATGAGTGAACAGATAGGTGGACGAATGAATGAATGAATGAATATAAGCACATATGAATGCGCGGACGCCCGCACGCACGCACGCACGAACGAACGAACGAACGAACGAACGAACGAACGAACGAACGAACGAACGAACGAACGAACGAACGAACGAACGAACGAACGAACGAACGAACGAACGAACGAACGAACGAACGAACGCATGATTGCAGGTATGGACGACCGCGCAAACGAAACATCAGCTACCGGCAGACCAATTCCGACAGTGTATTTATAAATATTAACAGTTTAAAATTGTTTGATTTGGGACAAATATGGAGGCCTGGCACAAGCAAGTCCGTCTTTACATTGAAAAAAACGCATTGGCACAGGAATTTAATTACAAATTTCTTTACCTAAATTTGTCCTATCGAGACCAAGTTTAGATTTGCTTAGAGTGGTCCCCCCTTGAGATTAGTTGGGGTAAAATGAACTTATCAGTAGGTCGCTTTAACAGGTAAAGGCTGGGATTGATCCTACATTATAGAGAAATCACACACACACGAATGCACGCCCGCACGCACGCACGCACGCACGCACGCACACATCTGAACGAATGCACGAATGCATGCAATAACACATGCACACAGTAATACATGCACGAATGCACGCAATAATGCATGCATGAACGCATGCACGAACGAACGCACGAATGCATGCACGCACACACCCACGCACTAATGTACTCACGAATTAATGCACCCACACACACACGCACACATACACCCACGCAAGTATAGATGCACACACGTGCGGATGTACGAGCACACCCCCACACACATACACACATACGAACAAACGCCCGGACGCACGAACGAACGAACGAACGAACGAACGAACGCACGCACGCACGCACGCACGCACGCACGCACGCACGCACGCACGCACGCACGCACGCACGCACGCACGCACGCACGCACACTTTTGCAGACACAAAATTAAAAGATGTCCTACGGATATGATTTCATGTTGCCCCACCATTGATTTTGGTTGGGATTAGATTTATTTAAGAATAGGTAGGGAGGGATGAAACCTTGTCATTGTTATCAGGAACCATAAGGTCTAACTTTGATCTTACTAGCAAATCTTTCAGGTTTGGATTTCTATTGTAAGCTATTACTGGTCGTGCTTTGATCGGTTCCTTTAATTTAGATTGCAACTGTGAATATTCGTCTTTCATGGTTTTTGCTAATTCAACATTACGTCTATTGTATATGAGTTGAAATGGGATAATTTTGTTCTTTTGTGATATTCCCGAATCTACATTTATTCCAAATGGTGCTTTTGTTTGGAGTGTTCTAATCCAATGGCCTTCTCGGATTTTGCGAAACGAAGTCATTACTTCCTCACTATCGAAGGTCGGAATCTGTTCTATTGGCATGATTTCAAAATGATGTTCAACTGAATGATCAGGAAGTTGGAAATGTTGAGCAATTGGCGTATCTGCTGAGGTGTTAATATCAGAAACGTGGCGTCTAGCACGCACTCTAAATGCATTTTTTGTTTCACCAACATACTGTTTCTGGCAAAGGGCACAATTGATCAAATAGACTACATTCTCAGAATCACAATGCATATTAGTTCGGATATGATATTCATTTTTAGTTTGAAAGCTCAGGAATGTTTGTTGGTTTACAATATAGTTGTTTACTTTGCATCTATTTTTGTCGCATTTAGAAACTGATCCATCGCACATGATTGGTTTATTGTGTTTAATTTGGACAGGCTCAAACTCGGGTCCGCTATGAGGTTTTAGATTTTCAAGCTCATTGATGGTGTCTGCTTTAATTTTTCGAAGAAAACGGGCTGAATAGCCTCGTGCTTTCAAAGCATCAAACAGAGTAGAGCATGCACTATTCAGATTTTGCCTGTTGCTAGAGTTTCGAAAAAATCTTATGATTTGCGATTTGATCAAACCTTTAAATGTGTGTGGAGGATGAAATGATTTTTTGTGAAGCAGCTGATGTGAGTCTGTTGGCTTAAAGAATACTTTATATTCTAATTTTCCAGAGGAATCAAATTGAGGACCCTTATAGATCGTGACATCTAAAAAGTCAACAGATGTTCCACTAATAGTAGCTTTTAGCTTGATATTTGAATCTTGGTTATTTAAAATGCGAAAAAATTCCCAAAAGTCTTCTTCTGAATGTTGCCAAACTATGAAGATGTCATCTAGATATCTGAGGTAAAGAAGAGGCTTTTTGGTTGATTTGTTCAGTGCCTCCTCTTCCCACTCCGCAACATAAATCGTGGCAAAATTTGGGCTGAATCGTTTACCCATTGCGCATCCACAGATTTGAAGGTAATTTTCACCATTAAATTGGAAATCGTTTCCTTTAAGACTTAGCTCTAATAATTTTAGAATTTCCGTGTCTGGTCGATCTGGATCAGGAAATTTGACAAAAGAATTCTTAATAGCATTGACTCCAGCATCAATATCTATATTGGTATACATAGCATCTATGTCTAATGTGACTAAATATGCATCTTTCGGAACTGACAATTTGGATAGCTTTGAAAGAAAGTGTTCTGTGTTCTTGAGAAAGCTCTTGTGTCTATTAGCAATGGGCTTTAAATAGTAATCAATATATTCTGAAATGCCATAAGACTCACTGCCACAGTCTGAAATGATGGGTCGTCCAGGCGGTGTCAATGGATCTAACCAGGTGCTGATAGGTTTATGGATTTTAGGCAAGATATAAAATGTCCGATTTTGTGGATTATTCTCACCTAGCAGATACTTTAGCTGTTTCTTATCGATGTACTTATCTGTATGCAATGAATTAAGTATTTCAATGAAATTTTGTCGGTTCTGAGGCCAAATTAAATTATCAAGTTTTCTGTAATGCCTGGTGTTAGTTAACTGCCTTTCGGCCTCGCGGATGTAGTTTTCTCTAGACATAATCACAGTTGCTGAACCTTTATCGGCTGGTTTTATAATAATATTTTGATTTCTACGTAATTTGTTGATAGCCTGTCGTTCGAGAAATGAAAGGTTTTGCTTATTGTTTGTAACTGGCAATGATCTGGCTATACCAGCAACCGTTTTTATGGTTGCTTTAACATTGTCATCAACTAGCCTATCTGGAGGGTCCCAACCGGATTTTCCAGTGAATGGTTTTGACTCTCCATTTAAATTTCGAAAATGATGGGCTATTTTTACTGAATGACCAAAATTAGCTACTTCAATAAGACCTGTGTCTAAAAGCAAATCTAATCCTGTTTTTGGTTTTGGAGTTGGTATAAAAGTAAGACCACGATCGAGAATTGATTTTTCAGATGGTGAGAGATCATAGTCAGCTGCTAAATTGACAAGGTTTGTTCCTAATCCTATGTTAGGGGAGCTATTGCCTTGACCCACATTTAGTTTAAACTAAGTACCGTCAACCAATGGTTATAAATACAATTAGCTGTTTCTTTCGTCCAATGGATTCTATCCTTCTCAACATGAAAATTCGCATCAGAAATTTTGGGGATGACCTTATCAACGTGGCAGTTGGACCTTGCTGATTCGTTGATACGCTTGAGACAGTACCTTTGCCTGTCTGACAAGCTATCAGAGAAGTTAATCTCAGCAAAGTGCAACTCCGCATTAGGGAAGGTGTTTTTAAATTCACGAGCCATGAACCGTAAATGGCTTGAGGCTTTGGTTGGATGCTCATTTTTGGAGTTGATGCCAATATTCAAGATGATCTTCTCCGGGCTAGGGCCATCCTGGTGTCGCATAGCCATTGTTCTGAAATGTGATAATGCGGCACCAGGATAGCACTCAACCTGGATGTCAGGATGGACATCTAAATCAATTCGGGCTAGATTAGAGGACCCTATCATCAGAATCTTTTTGGTGATTCTGGGGATCCTCCACAGGCCCTTGCTATGCGATTGATGACGGTACTTAGCAAACTTCCTGTCAGACAGGTTACTATTATTCTCCATAGGAGGGAGAGGAGGTGGAGACAGAAGAAGAGGAGCAGAAGAAGGTGCGTGAGGAGAAGAGAGATGAAGCGTAGGAGGAAGAGGAGGAGGAGGGATGGAGAGAGGAGATGCAAGAGGAGAAGATTGAGTATGAGGAGCAAGAGGCGGGATTGAGAGAGGAGATGCATAAAGAGAAGAAGTTTGAGGAGGAAGAGGAGGAGGCGGGATTGAGAGAGGAGATGCATGAAGAGAAGAAGTTTGAGGAGGAAGAGGAGGAGGCGGGATTGAGAGAGGAGAAGGAGGAAGAGGAGAAGATCGAGTCAGAAGGTGGCGAGGAGAAGATAGTGGAAGAGATGAGGAAGAGTTGCTAGGTGGTAGATTGGGGGAACAATGAGTAACAACCCGACAACGGCGCACAGGAGGAGAATTTGTCTTTGGGAGAGCCGGCCATGACTCTGTTACATCATCAACACCAGGTGCTGGTGTTGGTGATGTATACAGATTCGTCCGCTTGGAAGTGGTAGGCGAGGGTGTGAAGGTGGTTGGTGACCGTTGTCGTTTGTTAGTCATTGTTGAATGATAACCTGAACCTGTACTCGGTGTGGCCGCCGGTGTTGGTAGAGACATCACTCTATTTTGCTTATCACTAGCTATTTCTGCCAAAAATTTCCAAAAATTTGTGATTGTCATTGTGGCCAATTTATTTCCAAAATTTTGCCTACCCCATTTCAATGCTATGCCTTTGGCTCTGTCTAGATCAAGAATTACATTAGATTCGGCCACTTTTACCTCTGCCTTTAATTTGTCCAATTTGCTTCGATAATGTTTGATTAAATTTTCTAAGCAGCTATGAGCCCAAATTTGGTTTATCATGCTGGTCGATTTCAAAAATTCGTCATCTCGTAAGGCAGGGCAGAAAAACGAGTTCATCTCCTCCATTTTCATGCTGAGAGATTTCGGGAGAGAGTCTGATGCCAAATGCTCTCGTAAAAGACCATAGTGATGCAAGCATTGCAACACATGGAAGTACATCTTAACCAGTCTCTGAAAGGCCTGAACAGACTGGTTAGGAGCACTTTTGGTTGAAGAAAAGTTGGACGCTGGGTTGCCAGATTTGCGTCCTTTACCTACTGGGCCGTTGAAATTCTTGGCCATTTTAGAACGTAATCAAATTTCTACAGATTTATGTCAAATTTAGTCAGAAAAGTTCAAAAAAGTTAAATTCCAAATATTAACTAGAGCGATATGTGTTGAAACAATTTAGAGACTGAAAAATAAGAACAATTAATACAAGATTATTATATATATATATAATTAAAGCTTACACTGTCAGTTGCTGGAGCGCTTTCGACGTAATGGTCTTCGTCATGCAGCGAAAAAACTGGTCTAATGGCAACTGATAATTCTTACATATTTATAGGAGAATTACTGCAATGGTGACTACTGATTAACTATTAATTCAGTCTCTCCACAAAAGATCAAACTAAACCCGAAGACCTGCTTTAGATCAATGTGCGCCTTGTGCGCTACTGAAGTCAAACAGCTAATACAAAAGGCGTGATTGCTTAATTATATCGAGCTTATCTAACTGTAGCATGGGTTAGTACGCCGGTTCGTTTCAGGCGATTAAGGTGTGAGAATAACAATGAGGGCTATTTGGTCAGTCATTAGATCAAATGCTGCCGAGATATGTTTAATCATGGCGGCTGAGAGTAATTTACTTGCTGTTTGAGTACTACAAGGGACAGGTTTCCTGAATAAAGATTATTAAAACAAATTCTGACAAGTTATACAGTTTTTTGATCTTGGCAAATCGGTTCACTCAGTCATTACAAAGCGTTGATTACTTCTTTGTAATAAGTTGGCGTTGCCGTGTGTTCGAAAATAGGAACAAATTCTGATAGTTAGGAGTTATACAGTTTTTTGATCTGGGCAAATCGGTTCACTCAGTCATTACAAAGCATTGATTACTTCTTTGTAATAAGTTGGTGTTGCCCTGTGTTCGAAAATAGGAATAAACAAATAGTTTTGAGCCGGTCTTTCTGACATAGGATGATCCATTGTGGATTGACTGAATGTTGTTGGTCTAGTGAGATTCATTCAAAAGAGAGGTGGTTGTAAATCACAGGTTGTTTGAGCTTTGTACGCTTATATGTCCAACAACCCATGTACTCATTCACCCGCCCAGACACCAGCATATTAATCCATCAATCAGTCCATCCTGCCATCCACCTAAACAAATACTTGATTAAGGGGAGAACAGATTTGTAAACTGATAGACAGACACCCGGTGGATGACTAGACGACTGAACAAATGAATAGGAAAATGGGTGAAAGCTACAATTTCATTTCCGAATTTGGTTTAATTTATTCACTTAGTCATTGCAAAGTGCTAATTGCCTCTTTGCAATGATTTGGTGTGGCTGTTGAAAAAATAAGAATAAAATACGACAGGTGGTTGCGGAAGAGAGGTGGTTTGTACCTTTACAAACATATATGTCCAAACAATCCATGCGCCCACCCGGACACCAACCCAGTAATCCATCCATCAGTCCATCCACACAGACAATCAATTGATGTCTGAGAGGCACAGACCAGTAAACCAATAGAGAGGCCAAGGACAGGTGACAGGATGAGTGAACAGATAGGTGGACGAATGAATGAATGAATGAATATAAGCACATATGAATGCGCGGACGCCCGCACGCACGCACGCACGAACGAACGAACGAACGAACGAACGAACGAACGAACGAACGAACGAACGAACGAAATTTCGAAAATGATGGGCTATTTTTACTGAATGACCAAAATTAGCTACTTCAATAAGGCCTGTGTCTAAAAGCAAATCTAATCCTGTTTTTGGTTTTGGAGTTGGTATAAAAGTAAGACCACGATCGAGAATTGATTTTTCAGATGGTGAGAGATCATAGTCAGCTGCTAAATTGACAAGGTTTGTTCCTAATCCTATGTTAGGGGAGCTATTGCCTTGACCCACATTTAGTTTAAACTAAGTACCGTCAACCAATGGTTATAAATACAATTAGCTGTTTCTTTCGTCCAATGGATTCTATCCTTCTCAACATGAAAATTCGCATCAGAAATTTTGGGGATGACCTTATCAACGTGGCAGTTGGACCTTGCTGATTCGTTGATACGCTTGAGACAGTACCTTTGCCTGTCTGACAAGCTATCAGAGAAGTTAATCTCAGCAAAGTGCAACTCCGCATTAGGGAAGGTGTTTTTAAATTCACGAGCCATGAACCGTAAATGGCTTGAGGATTTGGTTGGATTCTCATTTTTGGAGTTGATGCCAATATTCAAGATGATCTTCTCCGGGCTAGGGCCATCCTGGTGTCGCATAGCCATTGTTCTGAAATGTGATAATGCGGCACCAGGATAGCACTCAACCTGGATGTCAGGATGGACATCTAAATCAATTCGGGCTAGATTAGAGGACCCTATCATCAGAATCTTTTTGGTGATTCTGGGGATCCTCCACAGGCCCTTGCTATGCGATTGATGACGGTACTTAGCAAACTTCCTGTCAGACAGGTTACTATTATTCTCCATAGGAGGGAGAGGAGGTGGAGACAGAAGAAGAGGAGCAGAAGAAGGTGCGTGAGGAGAAGAGAGATGAAGCGTAGGAGGAAGAGGAGGAGGAGGGATGGAGAGAGGAGATGCAAGAGGAGAAGATTGAGTATGAGGAGGAAGAGGCGGGATTGAGAGAGGAGATGCATAAAGAGGAGAAGTTTGAGGAGGAAGAGGAGGAGGCGGGATTGAGAGAGGAGATGCACGAAGAGAAGAAGTTTGAGGAGGAAGAGGAGGAGGCGGGATTGAGAGAGGAGAAGGAGGAAGAGGAGAAGATCGAGTCAGAAGGTGGCGAGGAGAAGATAGTGGAAGAGATGAGGAAGAGTTGCTAGGTGGTAGATTGGGGGAACAATGAGTAACAACGCGACAACGGCGCACAGGAGGAGAATTTGTCTTTGGGAGAGCCGGCCATGACTCTGTTACATCATCAACACCAGGTGCTGGTGTTGGTGATGTATACAGATTCGTCCGCTTGGAAGTGGTAGGCGAGGGTGTGAAGGTGGTTGGTGACCGTTGTCGTTTGTTAGTCATTGTTGAATGATAACCTGAACCTGTACTCGATGTGGCCGCCGGTGTTGGTAGAGACATCACTCTATTTTGCTTATCACTAGCTATTTCTGCCAAAAATTTCCAAAAATTTGTGATTGTCGTTGTGGCCAATTTATTTCCAAAATTTTGCCTACCCCATTTCAATGCTATGCCTTTGGCTCTGTCTAGATCAAGAATTACATTAGATTCGGCCACTTTTACCTCTGCCTTTAATTTGTCCAATTTGCTTCGATAATGTTTGATTAAATTTTCTAAGCAGCTATGAGCCCAAATTTGGTTTATCATGCTGGTCGATTTCAAAAATTCGTCATCTCGTAAGGCAGGGCATAAAAACGAGTTCATCTCCTCCATTTTCATGCTGAGAGATTTCGGGAGAGAGTCTGATGCCAAATGCTCTCGTAAAAGACCATAGTGATGCAAGCATTGCAACACATGGAAGTACATCTTAACCAGTCTCTGAAAGGCCTGAACAGACTGGTTAGGAGCACTTTTGGTTGAAGAAAAGTTGGACGCTGGGTTGCCAGATTTGCGTCCTTTACCTACTGGGCCGTTGAAATTCTTGGCCATTTTAGAACGTAATCAAATTTCTACAGATTTATGTCAAATTTAGTCAGAAAAGTTCAAAAAAGTTAAATTCCAAATATTAACTAGAGCGATATGTGTTGAAACAATTTAGAGACTGAAAAATAAGAACAATTAATACAAGATTATTATATATATATATAATTAAAGCTTACACTGTCAGTTGCTGGAGCGCTTTCGACGTAATGGTCTTCGTCATGCAGCGAAAAAACTGGTCTAATGGCAACTGATAATTCTTACATATTTATAGGAGAAGTACTGCAATGGTGACTACTGATCAACTATTAATTCAGTCTCTCCACAAAAGATCAAACTAAACCCGAAGACCTGCTTTAGATCAATGTGCGCTTTGGGCGCTACTGAAGTCAAACAGCTAATACAAAAGGCGTGATTGCTTAATTCTATCGAGCTTATCTAACTGTAGCATGGGTTAGTACGCCGGTTCGTTTCAGGCGATTAAGGTGTGAGAATAACAATGAGGGCTATTTGGTCAGTCATTAGATCAAATGCTGCCGAGATATGTTTGATCATGGCGGCTGAGAGTAATTTACTTGCTGTTTGAGTACTGCAAGGGACAGGTTTCCTGAATAAAGATTATATAAACAAATTCTGACAAGTTATACAGTTTTTTGATCTTGGGGAATCGGTTCACTCAGTCATTACAAAGCGTTGATTACTTCTTTGTAATAAGTTGGCGTTGCCGTGTGTTCGAAAATAGGAACAAATTCTGATAGTTAGGAGTTATACAGTTTTTTGATCTGGGCAAATCGGTTCACTCAGTCATTACAAAGCATTGATTACTTCTTTGTAATAAGTTGGCGTTGCCCTGTGTTCGAAAATAGGAATAAACAAATAGTTTTGAGCCGGTCTTTCTGACATAGGATGATCCATTGTGGATTGACTGAATGTTGTTGATCTAGTGAGATTCATTCAAAAGAGAGGTGGTTGTAAATCACAGGTTGTTTGAGCTTTGTACGCTTATATGTCCAACAACCCATGTACTCATTCACCCGCACAGACACCAGCATATTAATCCATCAATCAGTCCATCCTGCCATCCACCTAAACAAATATTTGATTAAGGGGAGAACAGATTTGTAAACTGATAGACAGACACCCGGTGGATGACTAGACGACTGAACAAATGAATAGGAAAATGGGTGAAAGCTACAATTTCATTTCCGAATTTGGTTTAATTTATTCACTTAGTTATTGCAAAGTGCTAATTGCCTCTTTGCAATGATTTGGTGTGGCTGTTGAAAAAATAAGAATAAAATACGACAGGTGGTTGTGGAAGAGAGGTGGTTTGTACCTTTACAAACATATATGTCCAAACAATCCATGCGCCCACCCGGACACCAACCCAGTAATCCATCCATCAGTCCATCCACACAGACAATCAATTGATGTCTGAGAGGCACAGACCAGTAAACCAATAGAGAGGCCAAGGACAGGTGACAGGATGAGTGAACAGATAGGTGGACGAATGAATGAATGAATATAAGCACATATGAATGCGCGGACGCCCGCACGCACGCACGCACGCACGAACGAACGAACGAACGAACGAACGAACGAACGAACGAACGAACGAACGAACGAACGAACGAACGAACGAACGAACGAACGCATGATTGCAGGTATGGACGACCGCGCAAACGAAACATCAGCTACCGGCAGACCAATTCCGACAGTGTATTTATAAATATTAACAGTTTAAAATTGTTTGATTTGGGACAAATATGGAGGCCTGGCACAAGCAAGTCCGTCTTTACATTGAAAAAAACGCATTGGCACAGGAATTAAATTACAAATTTCTTTACCTAAATTTGTCCTATCGAGACCAAGTTTAGATTTGCTTAGAGTGGTCCCCCCTTGAGATTAGTTGGGGTAAAATGAACTTATCAGTAGGTCGCTTTAACAGGTAAAGGCTGGGATTGATCCTACATTATAGAGAAATCACACACACACGAATGCACGCCCGCACGCACGCACGCACGCACGCACACATCTGAACGAATGCACGAATGCATGCAATAACACATGCACACAGTAATACATGCACGAATGCACGCAATAATGCATGCATGAACGCATGCACGAACGAACGCACGAATGCATGCACGCACACACCCACGCACTAATGTACTCACGAATTAATGCACCCACACACACACGCACACATACACCCACGCAAGTATAGATGCACACACGTGCGGATGTACGAGCACACACCCACACACATACACACATACGAACAAACGCCCGGACGAACGAACGAACGAACGAACGAACGAACGAATTACTACAATGGTGACTACTGATTAACTATTAATTCAGTCTCTCCACAAAAGATCAAACTAAACCCGAAGACCTGCTTTAGATCAATGTGCGCCTTTGGCGCTACTGAAGTCAAACAGCTAATACAAAAGGCGTGATTGCTTAATTATATCGAGCTTATCTAACTGTAGCATGGGTTAGTACGCCGGTTCGTTTCAGGCGTCTGTCTGTCTGTCTGTTCTCCACTTTTACCTCTGCCTTTAATTTGTCCAATTTGCTTCGATAATGTTTGATTAAATTTTCTAAGCAGCTATGAGCCCAAATTTGGTTTATCATGCTGGTCGATTTCAAAAATTCGTCATCTCGTAAGGCAGGGCAGAAAAACGAGTTCATCTCCTCCATTTTCATGCTGAGAGATTTCGGGAGAGAGTCTGATGCCAAATGCTCTCGTAAAAGACCATAGTGATGCAAGCATTGCAACACATGGAAGTACATCTTAACCAGTCTCTGAAAGGCCTGAACAGACTGGTTAGGAGCACTTTTGGTTGAAGAAAAGTTGGACGCTGGGTTGCCAGATTTGCGTCCTTTACCTACTGGGCCATTGAAATTCTTGGCCATTTTAGAACGTATCAAATTTCTACAGATTTATGTCAAATTTAGTCAGAAAAGATCAAAAAAGTTAAATTCCAAATATTAACTAGAGCAATATGTGTTGAAACAATTTAGAGACTGAAAAATAAGAACAATTAATACAAGATTATTATATATATATAAAATTAAAGCTTACACTGTCAGTTGCTGGAGCGCTTTCGACGTAATGGTCTTCGTCATGCAGCGAAAAAACTGGTCTAATGGCAACTGATAATTCTTACATATTTATAGGAGAATTACTACAATGGTGACTACTGATTAACTATTAATTCAGTCTCTCCACAAAAGATCAAACTAAACCCGAAGACCTGCTTTAGATCAATGTGCGCCTTTGGCGCTACTGAAGTCAAACAGCTAATACAAAAGGCGTGATTGCTTAATTATATCGAGCTTATCTAACTGTAGCATGGGTTAGTACGCCGGTTCGTTTCAGGCGATTAAGGTGTGAGAATAACAATGAGGGCTATTTGGTCAGTCATTAGATCAAATGCTGCCGAGATATGTTTAATCATGGCGGCTGAGAGTAATTTACTTGCTGTTTGAGTACTACAAAGGACAGGTTTCCTGAATAAAGATTATTAAAACAAATTCTGACAAGTTATACAGTTTTTTGATCTTGGCAAATCGGTTCACTCAGTCATTACAAAGCGTTGATTACTTCTTTGTAATAAGTTGGCGTTGCCGTGTGTTCGAAAATAGGAACAAATTCTGATAGTTAGGAGTTATACAGTTTTTTGATCTGGGCAAATCGGTTCACTCAGTCATTACAAAGCATTGATTACTTCTTTGTAATAAGTTGGCGTTGCCATGTGTTCGAAAATAGGAATAAACAAATAGTTTTGAGCTGGTCTTTCTGAAATAGGATGATCCATTGTGGATTGACTGAATGTTGTTGGTCTAGTGAGATTAATTCAAAAGAGAGGTGGTTGTAAATCACAGGTTGTTTGAGCTTTGTACGCTTATATGTCCAACAACCCATGTACTCATTCACCCGCACAGACACCAGCATATTAATCCATCAATCAGTCCATCCTGCCATCCACCTAAACAAATACTTGATTAAGGGGAGAACAGATTTGTAAACTGATAGACAGACACCCGGTGGATGACTAGACGACTGAACAAATGAATAGGAAAATGGGTGAAAGCTACAATTTCATTTCCGAATTTGGTTTAATTTATTCACTTAGTCATTGCAAAGTGCTAATTGCCTCTTTGCAATGATTTGGTGTGGCTGTTGAAAAAATAAGAATAAAATACGACAGGTGGTTGCGGAAGAGAGGTGGTTTGTACCTTTACAAACATATATGTCCAAACAATCCATGCGCCCACCCGGACACCAGCCCAGTAATCCATCCATCAGTCCATCCACACAGACAATCAATTGCTGTCTGAGAGGCACAGACCAGTAAACCAATAGAGAGGCCAAGGACAGGTGACAGGATGAGTGAACAGATAGGTGGACGAATGAATGAATGAATGAGTGAATATAAGCACATATGAATGCGCGGACGCCCGCCCGCACGCACGCACGCACGTACGCACGCACGCACGCACGCACGCACGCACGCACGCACGCACGCACGCACGCACGCACGCACGCACGAACGTCTGTCTGTCTGTCTGTCTGTCTGTCTGTCTGTCTGTCTGTCTGTCTGTCTGTCTGTCTGTCTGTCTGTCTGTCTGTCTGTCTGTCTGTCTGTCTGTCTGTCTGTCTGTCTGTCTGTCTGTCTGTCTGTCTGTCTGTCTGTCTGTCTGTCTGTCTGTCTGTCTGTCTGTCTGTCTGTCTGTCTGTCTGTCTGTCTGTCTGTCTGTCTGTCTGTCTGTCTGTCTGTCTGTCTGTCTGTCTGTCTGTCTGTCTGTCTGTCTGTCTGTCTGTCTGTCTGTCTGTCTGTCTGTCTGTCTGTCTGTCTGTCTGTCTGTCTGTCTGTCTGTCTGTCTGTCTGTCTGTCTGTCTGTCTGTCTGTCTGTCTGTCTGTCTGTCTGTCTGTCTGTCTGTCTGTCTGTCTGTCTGTCTGTCTGTCTGTCTGTCTGTCTGTCTGTCTGTCTGTCTGTCTGTCTGTCTGTCTGTCTGTCTGTCTTTACATTGAAAAAAACGCATTGGCACAGGAATTTAATTACAAATTTCTTTACCTAAATTTGTCCTATCGAGACCAAGTTTAGATTTACTTAGAGTGGTCCCCCCTTGAGATTAGTTGGGGTAAAATGAACTTATCAGTAGGTCGCTTTAACAGGTAAAGGCTGGAATTGATCCTACATTATAGAGAAATCACACACACACGAATGCACCTTCGCACGCCCGCACGGCCGTACGCACGCACGCCCGCACGCACTTACGCACTCACTCACGCACGCACGCACGCACGCACGCACGCACGAACGCACGCACGAACGCACGAATGCATGCACGCACACACCCACGCACTAATGTACTCACGAATTAATGCACCCACACCCACATACACACACGCACACATACACCCACGCAAGTATAGATGCACACACGTGCGGATGTACGAGCACACCCCCACACACATACCCACATACGAACAAACGCCCGGACGCACGAACGAACGAACGCACGCACGAACGAACGCACGCACGCACGCACACACGTACGCACACATACTTTTGCAGACACAAAATTAAAAGATGTCCTACGGATATGATTTCATGTTGCCCCACCATTGATTTTGGTTGGGATTGGATTTATTTAAGACTAGGTAGGGAGGGATCAAACCTTGTCATTGTTATCAGGAACCATAAGGTCTAACTTTGATCTTACTAGCAAATCTTTCAGGTTTGGATTTCTATTGTAAGCTATTACTGGTCGTGCTTTGATCGGTTCCTTTAATTTAGATTGCAACTGTGAATATTCGTCTTTCATGGTTTTTGCTAATTCAACATTACGTCTATTGTATATGAGTTGAAATGGGATAATTTTGTTCTTTTGTGATATTCCCGAATCTACATTTATTCCAAATGGTGCTTTTGTTTGGAGTGTTCTAATCCAATGGCCTTCTCGGATTTTGCGAAACGAACTCGTTTCTTCCTCACTATCGAAGGTCGGAATCTGTTCTATTGGCATGATTTCAAAATGATGTTCAACTGAATGATCAGGAAGTTGGAAATGTTGAGCAATTGGCGTATCTGCTGAGGTGTTAATATCAGAAACGTGGCGTCTAGCACGCACTCTAAATGCATTTTTTGTTTCACCAACATACTGTTTCTGGCAAAGGGCACAATTGATCAAATAAACTACATTCTCAGAATCACAATGCATATTAGTTCGGATATGATATTCATTTTTAGTTTGAAAGCTCAGGAATGTTTGTTGGTTTACAATATAGTTGTTTACTTTGCATCTATTTTTGTCGCATTTAGAAACTGATCCATCGCACATGATTGGTTTATTGTGTTTAATTTGGACAGGCTCAAACTCGGGTCCGCTATGAGGTTTTAGATTTTCAAGCTCATTGATGGTGTCTGCTTTAATTTTTCGAAGAAAACGGGCTGAATAGCCTCGTGCTTTCAAAGCATCAAACAGAGTAGAGCATGCACTATTCAGATTTTGCCTGTTGCTAGAGTTTCGAAAAAATCTTATGATTTGCGATTTGATCAAACCTTTAAATGTGTGTGGAGGATGAAATGATTTTTTGTGAAGCAGCTGATGTGAGTCTGTTGGCTTAAAGAATACTTTATATTCTAATTTTCCAGAGGAATCAAATTGAGGACCCTTATAGATCGTGACATCTAAAAAGTCAACAGATGTTCCACTAATAGTAGCTTTTAGCTTGATATTCGAATCTTGGTTATTTAAAATGCGAAAAAATTCCCAAAAGTCTTCTTCTGAATGTTGCCAAACTATGAAGATGTCATCTAGATATCTGAGGTAAAGAAGAGGCTTTTTGGTTGATTTGTTCAGTGCCTCCTCTTCCCACTCCGCAACATAAATCGTGGCAAAATTTGGGCTGAATCGTTTACCCATTGCACATCCACAGATTTGAAGGTAATTTTCACCATTAAATTGGAAATCGTTTCCTTTAAGACTTAGCTCTAATAATTTTAGAATTTCCGTGTCTGGTCGATCTGGATCAGGAAATTTGACAAAAGAATTCTTAATAGCATTGACTCCAGCATCAATATCTATATTGGTATACATAGCATCTATGTCTAATGTGACTAAATATGCATCTTTCGGAACTGACAATTTGGATAGCTTTGAAAGAAAGTGTTCTGTGTTCTTGAGAAAGCTCTTGTGTCTATTAGCAATGGGCTTTAAATAGTAATCAATATATTCTGAAATGCCATAAGACTCACTGCCACAGTCCGAAATGATGGGTCGTCCAGGCGGTGTCAATGGATCTAACCAGGTGCTGATAGCTTTATGGATTTTAGGCAAGATATAAAATGTCCGATTTTGTGGATTATTCTCACCTAGCAGATACTTTAGCTGTTTCTTATCGATGTACTTATCTGTATGCAATGAATTAAGTATTTCAATGAAATTTTGTCGGTTCTGAGGCCAAATTAAATTATCAAGTTTTCTGTAATGCCTGGTGTCTGTCTGTCTGTCTGTCTGTCTGTCTGTCTGTCTGTCTGTGCCAGGCTGTGACTCATCTGATGTCGATTTACTCGTTTCTGATTGCTGGGATGTCTCTTCTACCAGCTCTAAGGTATTATCACCATCGTCTCCTTCGTTGCTAGCCACGCTAAAAATAGATGGCGAAATTTTGTACATAAAATTTCAATTTTCTCCAAGGAGATGACCATTTGCAGGTCAAGAGAAGACTAGTTTTTATATTTTAACACCGGAATGACTGGCTCATTTATTGGGCCAGTCATTCCAGTGATGATATTTAAAAAAAGTCCTCTTGGTCTTTAATGGGCATTTCATAAGAGCCCTGCATGTGCCGTTCTCGGTCGGCTCAGATGTGAAATGCGTAATTATCCTCTCAAGAACCACTGGGTAAGGGCGGCGGAACGATTTTGAGATTGGGTGGACGGACCCCGACCGAACTTGGGGAGTGGTGTTGACCTACCATTAACAGGGGGTCCGGGGTCTTCCCACAAAAATTGTTTGACACCTCTAAATAGTCATTTCAAGCAAATTTCAGGCACAATCACTTATTTGGGGGGGGGGGCATCATATATGGTGTCCGCCTAAAAAAAGGTTTTCATGTCCCCCGCCCCCCCCCCCCCCCCCATGTTCCGCCGCCCATACCACTGGGTCAATACAATTATATTTCGTACGAAGCATCATTATGTCATAGAGATCCAAGTTTGCTCAAATGAAGCCAATCTGGCAAAATCAAAGATGGCCGCCGGCGATATCGGTCGATCATTAGAAGCGTTTTAAACACTTCTCGAAACCGGTTAACAGATTGTTTCGAAACTCATAGAGCAAGTGTAGACCTAAATTGGCCAAGTTGACAATTGGTAAAGAGCACACAAACCATATGCCAATATCAAACAATGACCAATGATATAGAGCATATTGTCATATGGGCATTGCGCCATTTAGAAAGGAACGATGGAATAACAAATTGTTATATGTGCCATGCTCCGTTTACAGATGGGTGCGTCGGTAGCAGATTGACATAAGCGTCCGCTCCGGTACAAATGGCTGTGCAGATAACAAATTGGCATACGGTCTGTGCGCCATTTACAAATGGACCAAATTTGTTAATAGGCGCACTACATTACTTCCGTATCTGTAAGCATATCTGTGCATCCATGCGCGCGTTTGGCATGATGGTGTGAGTGGAGTAGTGATATGTGGCTTTGGTTAGCTCTTACCAATGTGTGACGTCTATAGACTGCGTAGAACCAGGTTCACCAAGGGCAGACTTCCTTGTGGCATCGTCTTGTACGACATCGTCATCGAAAGGATTTTGGAACTGCTGACATTCTGCTGGAATAAGGTGGAAGATTTCGGTGTCAAGGGCTGATGGCTCCTTGGGTCCTGGTCCACCACCGGTTTTTTAGCTTTCTCACGTTTTTGTTCCGCAAAGCTCTTCTTGGCGGCCAGTTTCATTTGCTTCCACTGTTCTTTAGGCTGCTTTACAGTTCTTGTTTCAACAAATTTTCTTTCGATTGATCCCGGCATCAGTTTTCTTATCTTCAAGAACATTTATACAATCACGGATTGAGTCAACTAAAAATTCCTGTCCCAATTTTTGGATCGTTTGCGTAACGTTGCAGTATCATTTAGCTCGGCACACGCAGGCCTACCTTTCTCAGTTTGCTTCATATTGGCTATAATGTCAACTGAAAACGTGTAGACCTAAATGCATGTCGCGAGTCATTGCATGCTTTTATGACCGTCGTCGACCAACAGCTTCCCGCGAAATTGACAAATTTTTTACACTAAACAATGTTTTACTGATAAACTAATGTTATGCTTAACCTTGGTTTAGCTACCCCGAGTTTACTTAAACAGCCCCTCGCGCATACCGATTTTGTTAAACCACAAACAGTGGGTTAACTAAACTAAGTTTTGCTTAAACTAGTGTAAAGTTACACTTCCTTTATGCATACGGGCCCAGGAGTTTAAAAATAGCGTGTCATAATCTATTAGAAAAATGGGTTAGATGGAAATCCAATCCGCTTCCATAGCAATACTCGCCTGATTGAGTTAGCGAGCGCAGTGCGCGCATGATTGAGTTCGCGATCATATAACAATCTAGAGATACCGTGATTCTTTGTCGCCGGTAAGCATAGTGTAGGCCCTGTTGTAGTGTTGATATGTGTTCACCATATTCTTTTAATTTGAACTTTTTATACTCCTTATCTAACAGAGAACACATCTAAACTTGATTCCATTTCCTAAATTTACTATTATGGCAGCCATCCTGAATTTCATTATGGCCCCTATTTCACCTCATTTCTGTCAATATCTTCTGCTCCAGACCATATAGAAGCTTAATTTTAGTGTCTACAGACATATTTTCAGGGTGACAGAGCTTGGAATTTGTTTTGTCAATCGCGGACCTCATCGAAGGCCACTATTTACAAGCATCCTGTATTAAGTTATGATATTATTTGTTGACGTACTTTAGATATACCCCATTCCTCATTTAGTTTTGATACTATGTGGTAATTTTTAACATTATTTTAAAATTATTACACGTCATAGCATTTTACAGTTCGAAATATTCTGCTCCAATATATTTGCAGGATTCTCTCCCTAAAAGTATAATAATAATAGTATATTGACAGATTGTTAATTTGTGATACAAATAATATCTAAATTTGAAATGCATCACAATGTATCGAAATTTGCTTCAGGTAAAGTACCAGAAAAATATTCCAAATCAAAACTCCTTCACTGAGCTAAAATAATAAACCTTTCTTTGTCAACAGCACATAATTATTCTTGACTATGATACCAAATCCATTGTTTTATTTTATTGTCAATTAACAACAATTGGATTGAGTCACAAGTCAAACTGACTTAAATTCGACTCTTTCCATAAAAAACTATAAAATGCGATATGTTATAATTTTACATAATAATTTTACAGTAAAATGCAATTGGATATTTACATATATACATTAACATTATTTATGCTACATATTAAGAATAATGAGACTAATAATTGAAAATTGAAACTGAGATGTGCGTCAAGTTTATCGATTGTATGTTTTTGATAGATTGTAGTAAACATGCTGCTAAATATTTTGAAACTAACCCGACCTGGAGCCATTGCTGCAAAATGGAGGAACAACACCCAGTCACACTAGCCTCATCATATTCAACAACACTCATGGATAGTTACCTCGAAATTGGGATTCTAGGAATTCATGATTTCGATTAAGATCCATATGGGAACATTGATATTTCGTCAATTTGAGTCATAATGAACCGTCATCAATTTCTGCTGATTTAACCGTATTGCAACACACTTCGTCAGCCTCACACTTACGCAGTTCTGTGCATAGCAAGTTTCTTTGCGTACAAGTGCACCTTCCTTGACATTAGCTTACACCACACCCATACTTGATTAACTCAGCTACTGAGAGCTACAGCTTCAAGTAACAATTGTACTTTTGATAATATGGGAACAAGTGTTCCATCTGTTTTACGAGACTATCATAATTTGATGATGATGTTGGTGGTGGTGGGGTGGTGGTGGTGGTGATAGCGGACAAGGCGACGACAACGACAGCCATAGTAGCACGCCAATAACCCCGACGCCAAACACGCTGTTGACGATTAATGACCGTTGATCTCTACGAATGCAACAAGGCGAGTATGTAAGAGATTCAATAAGCTTAAATAAGTTTATTGCAGAAAACAAACATATGTCCATCTCCTCTCCGGTGTCAGGCCTATTGTATTCTGGAAATTGCATCGGTATCCCAGCCCCCCCCCCACCCCCACGCCACCCCACCCCATATTAGGTTATCGGAAAACTTCATAATTGTTGCAAAAACAACGTAAAACGAGGTAAATCAACGTGTACAACGTAAAATGCTAGGTTGGGCAAAGAGATGACAAAACTAAATCCCAATAAAATATATTTAGCCCAAACTTTGAATTCTAGCGATGCAATTGTTTACATTTGTTCATTTTTAACAGGAATTATTTCGGTTATTTTGGGATGTGTGATATTTATCCTGAGCCTGAGGAAGCATGATTGGATGGCTGCATTCTTTGGAGTGGATCCGTTAACAGATGATGACGACATTCCAATAGGTATGTGTATTACCCATTGCTCACTAACGCTTGAGTAACGCAATTTCAAAGCAAGTATATGCTCTATTGGTAGAGTTGAGAGACCAACCGACCGACACAGTGACTGACCAACCAACCCACCATCCAAGCCACCGGTTGGTCAGTCAGTCAGTTGGTCTGACTGATTGACTGACTGAGCAACCGGCCGACCGATCAAAGTAAAAGTCTAAAGTAAAAATAAAACATGTATCCAGTATGCCTCTGTGTAGATCTATACCTGTAGTTATATCTATAGTTTTCTATAGTCTTTAGAGTGGTTCAAGAAGGATCGCACCTCCCACATGGAAGATATATTGCTAGTGAGCTTGCGCGATTACGTGATTAAATCGAAAATCGCGATTATTTTTTAGATCGTAAAGTTATAGTATCAACCGAGGCTGAGTAATCCTATGGCAGCAACAACGCCCAGTGAAATTAGTTTCAAAATATACAACAAAAAGTTTATTAAATGGGAACAACATGAAATGCATACAACGTGTTGGACTATTAAGTGATAAAGACGGACTATATCGAATCATTCGTGGCGTCATGCTTATGACGTCATCCTACACGTCACGTAGCTGATAATGACGTCATATGATAGATGGATAAACTTGGAACGGTCAATTAGGTCACTCCGCATCTCTGTATCCTTCAAAACTTCTCCTGCGATGCTAGATGATCCTCAATAATGCTCCTATGCCGCTTCTGAACAGACTCGATGCTTGTCATCGCAAACCCTCGCAAGCTATCACAAATCACCAATGGCCGTACAGCCTAAGTAGTGGGGCGGATAAGTGCAAAAGTAGGGCACGAAAATTGGCATATTGGGTTTTTTGAGTATGTTAATTTAAAAAATAAGAGGCGACAAGTTGTAAAATGAGTGCTTCCTGGTCAAAATGGCGGATTTTCAAAATGGCCACCATTTTTACCGTTACATATTTTTCTTTGTATATCGATCACATATGAATGGTTCAAAAACGAAAATAGGTGATACGTATTCATAACAGATCAAGATTGCATAATTCTCAAATTAGTAACTGTACAGGCCTATGCGATATGCTGGCTGGCAGAATTGAGCCTGTTTGCACATATCTGCTGCACAGACATATAAATGATAACTGATATTGGACTTTTTTAGCACGTAAACCATTGAAATTCCTTATTTATAAATCCAATGTGTGCATTTTGGAAACAATGATGTTGTCACGTACAAGAGAAATAAGAAATTTAAGTGATCAATGTGCTACTAAAGTTCAACATCATTTCTACTGATTCTCTTCCTAATTATAAACCTTTATAAATTAGTTTACATCTGTACTGCATTGAGCTGATTGATGTTAGTGAATAGTGGTAGTATTATTGATTCAATAAAACTATGCCAAAGTCAATCAGGAACATCAATGTCAAGAGATTTGTCAATGCATGTTATACATATGTCTGGAAGCTAGTACTGAAGTAGTGGTAGATCTAATGAAGAATATCAATGAAAATAAAGAATAGCAATGCTTGTTATAGATCCACTGGTGTTAGAACTGTTTTGGAGAATTTCCAGATATTAACGAACTTCTATTCCATTGTCCATGAACATTACCAGATTGGACAATGGGTATGATATTGAAACACCTCTTGCTAGGAAGAACGCTAAATGGCACAAGACATAAGACCCCTCCTGTAACACACAACACATTGACAGGAGTCAGAAACGAAAAGTCAAACTGGACATGGCACATCGTCAAAAGCGTCACCATCTGCTAAAGCTAAACTGTGGGACACCACATTATTGGGTCTATCAGATAACACCACATTTTGCGTCTGTGATATAGTGATAGAACCTGAGCAAAAATACCACTGTGCAGAGACTAGACACATTGAATGTAGACCACAATGTTCGAACGATGGACACAGATCTGAATGATGCAAAGTTTCTAGCTAAACCTATTGGGGTGATGTTGGTGGGTGGATGCGCCTGCTAAAGACACTACGTATCACAAGACTTGTATGACTGATTTGTACACAAGGTACAGAACGATAGCAAATCACTAAATCTCACGATACTACACCAGAATCGCTGGCTCTAGCAGAATTGGAATGCTTGATTAGCCACTATGCGTTAATGCAAAGAATGCGCAGTGACCATGGCCTTAATTGTATGGAGAGGGAAAGTGCATTGCTCTACGAGGTGGGGTGGGTGGGTGGATGGGGGCCTGCTTTATGTAGAGACGGCGACGCTCATCCTCATAGGAGATTGGTTGAAAGAATGGCTATGTGGCTGTTTTTGGCAAGTGCAAATATTCCAACCGAAGGTTGGGCTGAGGGACTCTGATACATCTAGATCACAGTGTGCCCAACATGTAGCTTTTCTGTTCATGCCGGAGATTGGTTCATATATCTGCCAAAGAGACTACAACTTCAGATAATATTTTGCCTTTTTCACAATGGTGCCATTTGATGGAACTCAAACACTAACAGCTCTGTTACTGGAGCAAATCTCTCCTATTAGAGCTCCTCTTTATGTAGCTTCTTCGATCACAACGCGAAGGGAACTCATGATGGCACATGGACATGTTGATGAACAACTCAATGCTTTGTTCAAAAGTGAAGGAGGTGCAATTTGAATAACCGAACTTGAAGGGGCCTTGTGACGGTTGAAGGTAGTTGGACCCGAGTTATCAAGAATTTTAAGCGAGTATGAAGACAGCCATATATCAGGAAGTGAACACATATCAAGCACACAAAAATAATTTGCTTCTGATGTGAGAAATGTTGCACATGTGATTGATGAGATATGCAACCGATTTGCATATGAAAGTGATGAATTGGTCTCCTTGGATAGGAAAGTAAGCATGTCGGGAAGAGGTGATTAAAACAATAAGAACGGCATAACCATTTGGCAAAACCCGGTACAGGAGCTTTGCTGATGATAGAAGTGGCACACACCTTTCTATGACGCCATAACAAAGCACAACGTAACATCATTCATCTCGTGGAAGACAATATATTATCAAAATAATATCAACATACAGAATGAAGGTTGGCACTCTTCAGCATCTTGCACCTGTCTTCTACTTATACATTGGCATATATATATATATATGCCATATTTGTCTCTGGGTTTACATGGAGGCCATTTTGAATAGCCATTTTTATCAGGAAGTGTTCGAACGCATTCATCAAATAACAGAGAATCCTCCTGCTCTGGCATCACTGAAACGTTCAGTACTAGCTGCCAATAAGTGCCAGGAAAGCGGAGGAAGACATAGCACCAATTTGTTTTGTGCTTTGCATCAAACCCTAAAGAACGTAATCTAAAACCAATAAACACGAGAAAGAACCTAAAGGCTCTTAGGATGCCCGCAATGGACAAGCTATGTGTGTGTGTGTGTGTGTGTGTGTGTGTGTGTGTGTGTGTGTGTGTGTGTGTGTGTGTGTGTGTGTGTGTGTGTGTGTGTGTGTGTGTGTGTGTGTGTGTGGGTGGGTGGGTGGGTGGGTGGGTGGGTGGGTGGGTGGGTGGGTGTGTGTGTGGGGGGGGGGGGAGGTGGGGGACATAGTCTTTGAAGAAAACTGATTGCAGCTGAAAGACATTTCAACTCATTTCAGCACAAGAAAAAGAAATTCACCATCAGCAGGAAGTTAAAATCAAGGTCACAATTAATTGCTATTTTTATATCCATCCATCATATGACGTCATAATCAACTATGTGAGGTAAATGATGACGTCATACTCGTCAGTAAAATTAGTTTCAAAATATTTAACAGCTTAATTGTATAGTTTTCTGGAAATTGATAGTCAGGGAGTTCAGGGAGCGATCGATCCCAACAGATCCCAACACGAGCGCGGTGGGGGTGGAGCTTAGCTAGAGATGGGCGGGGCATAGCTAAACTGGAAAATTCCATTGCTTGGAAACGTAGTGACACCATTGTTGCCAATAAGCTACCAATACATCACCGATAATATTTGTTTATTATTTGCAGGTGAACGAGCCAGAAAGGCTGCGACATAAACCAGTCGCTGAGGCTAGGTACATTGGAAATAAGAATCGGTTTACAAAGATATTGGCCAAGAGTCAACGACGACCTCACAAGGCACACGCTCCTCTCCCTCAGCCTCCATCATCGCCGTCTGGAAGTGAGTTAGACGCTGGTACCTACCCAGAACCGCATGGAAAGAATGATGATGATGTGTATGAAAATGCAATGGCAGCACGTGACGACGCAATGAGGTGGGCATTCTTTTTATTATAACTTGCAAGTACCATCCTTTGACTGAAGTGAATGTGCATTGCCAGTTCATGCTTATACGCGAACCTTTGGCTGGACAGTTGAGGTGGAACACAATACTCGACTGGCTAACTTCTCAACGGTTAACCGCCTATGTGCATGGGAGATAACTCTTGCACTCAAAGATAGAGCACATGCCTTCAGTTGTGTCCTTCTGTGCGTAAAGTACACGTTAAATTTCTCGTGTCCCATTACGTAGAGAAACATTTGCACGAGATACGAGACGTCTGCTGATTTCTGTGTAATTTACCCAGCATGCAATGTTACTCAGCGTGCAATATGCTCTAACTCCATATTCGTTGTAACTATTGGATGACGTATTCGCTTAGCCTATTGTCTGTACAGGCCAGGATTTCTCAAGCAAAAAGAACATTTACCAGCCATCTCCAGAAGCTTAACCACGTAAGACATATTCACAGCAATACATTCAACTGCCTTTATATCAATATTGTTCAGCGCAGTGTGTCAATTTCCCGGATAAAATATGTTGACAATAATTTTAGTGAAACCTGTTGCTAGAAATAACAGCAATAGAATTTAGTCAAATTATTGTCAAAATAATTAGTATGTAATGCAATACTGCTTACTAGAACACGGATTTGAAACACTTTGAGGAAACTTGCTTTGGATTTGAAGACTAGCTTGACTATAAGTTATTTATTACTAATGCACCAACAACATTGTCGAATAGTTAGCCGCACAATCGGTTGTTTGTCGAAATCTTACTATGTAGGTAGAGTTGGCATAGGTCTATACATGCTTTCTGGACAAGAAAATCTATAGGCCTGTTCCCATGCAAGCAGACACGTAGGCGGAGAACAGATTCATTTCGCGTGGAATTAATAAACTTCGGAAATTACCCACGCGAAAAAAATCAATGATGATGATTACTGTATTCTGCAGCTGTAGTAGTTGAAACATCCTACAACTGCAATCACTCCTTCTTCGCTTTTGCCCACTGTCCCCTCAGCCGAGATCCTTAGATTCCTCAGGTCCATTCTTGACTTGAGTGTACCGAGTCCTGCTTTCCTGGGGTCACCTCGTAGCAGGCTTAGCAGATTTATGCCATGACGTCCTCGTCTGGCTTTGTATTTGCTGTCTCCGAGTAGGGCGAATTCCAAGGCTCGCTGTGCTGGTGTCACTTCTGGCATCCTTAGCACGTGGCCAAACATTGACCATCTTTGCTGGGCGACTTTTACAGACAGCATTGGCGTAATTCACATCTTGTATAGTGCATCATTCGAAATTATGCTGTCTGGCCATCGGTGTCCGGTGATGGTGCGTAGGTGTTTGCGGTGGCAGGCATCGAGTTTGTCTAGAGCTGCCTTTGGAGCTGCCCAGCTGTTACAGTTATGCAGCACCAAGTATACGCAGGTTGCATTGTATAAACGTAGCCTGTTTATCAAGGGCATCCTTGATCTACGAATTCATAGCTTCCAGAGGGACTGGAAAGCTATGTTCCCCATGACGCATCGTGCAGCAATGTCAGCAGTACTGCAAAGCCCACGATTTTACTTTTCCTCCATGGTTCGCCGCCACGAGGTCGTCATTTTCTTTAGTTTCATGCTTTGTAGATAGGTATATGTCGGGGAACTCTGTTTTGGAGTCATTCAAAAAGAGATTCTCAATTTTAGTTTGCCTGCAGCTATTTGGAGAAGTTCGTCAAGGGTTTCTTTTCCTTGTCTATGAAATCCACATCGTCGGTATCCCATCTCGAGCGGCATACCCACTATTGACACTGTAGTGGGGGAGGGGGGAGGGACCGGAGATAGACCATCTCCCTGTGGGGAGCAGATTGATGTCTCAAACTCTACAGACTTCACTGACTTGACTCGTCCTCTCAGCGTGGTGTCTGCAAGCAGTAGTATCACTAGTCGTAGCTCAGCTTCATTGCAACTGGCCTGGCGTAGTACATCTAGGATCTTTGAGCGTTAAAATATCGATCCTGTGATGGATCTTATGAATCCTTATGAGATGTATGTGACACCACACCTTGGCCGTCACCGCTCAGAAACTCCAACAGTTTCCCAGAGTCGGATCAGCCCATGGTGCGGATAGGGGCATCCAAACAATTAGGAAGCCACAAGACTGAGTGGAACATGAAGAGAGATAAAATCTTAGAGTTATGAGTCTCACCGGAGTGCGGGGCCAGATTATTGCACTACCGGAAGAGAAGAGTCTGCTACAGATTTCTTAACGAAGAAAGTGTCTCTAATGATATTAAACCTCTCCTATCGAAAAAGGTTTAGTCGGTAGCATGCCGGGCTAAACAGAGTTATAGCATGGACAGCGACCTCAGTGAAAAATTGTTGGTGGCGGGAAAAAGTGCTGCATATATAAGTGTTGCTGTATAGTGTTTCCTACGTGCACTGCAGTCCTATATTTTCTACAAATAAACAAAACAAGTAATACAGTATCAAATGATCAGAATGATATAACTTATAACGAACCTACTAATGTGCGGTTAGTGAAAACACCTTACAGAAAATGAGAATAACTATAAACATATACAAAAATTATAACTAGCGGTCCTAAGACCGTTACGGTACCTTTTAGTCATCGGGACCGTTTATACGGATACAACATAATTAGAAAAGTACATTTAGTGGAATAATTAAAATGTATAGTTACTTGAATACTCGGTAGCCATTCTTAAGTTAGGCTATCACGTTACTGAAATTGATACGTCATCCTTTAGTTGACATGAGTTGATGCATTCTCTTGAAGGTGGAAAGTTCCCGCAGGTTGATTCCCGCAAACAGGATTCCTGCAAGAAGCTCATGGCAGGAGCACATCGCTCAGGAATGTAAGCGCAATGGAATGTCTAACGAGTAGTCAGTAAGAGATACAATAGCATTACTGCTGTGAAGAAAGTTCCCGTACACCGATGGCATGGATGGAAGTTGTCAACAACCCGATCACAAGCGGGGGTTGTTTGATGCAGATGAAGATACAAACTGGGTACGTCAGCCAGCTCTGAAGATGCACCGGGAAAAGTTTACTTGCTGCGGTCGAAAGTTAGAAGAACCTGCACGACATTAGTGCAGGGATGGTTGAAATACCACTTTTTGGCGTGGCCGGCAGATCCGGCGAGTCATCCATCAAAGAACATCACTGTCTCTACATCTGTAGAATCACATTTTCAGGCTGTAAAGGCCTCACCGCAAGTTTGTGTTCCGAAGTAGATCTTGATACTCATGAACAATAAGTAGAAAGTTCCAAATTACTCTCGCAAGTAGGGAGTTACAAAATTGTTTTAGTGCGGTGGGTTGGGTACTGCTAGCTCGGGGAGAAAAACCGAAAGAAAGTGAGGTAATCTGCGTATCGTCTTTCGATAGTAGCTGGTACAGGTCCAACCTGTTCGACCCCTCCCCTGGCCGAGGATGCTCTCGATCTCTGGATCGCGTCTCCTTTTATACTCCTCGTGATGTCACAGGCGCAGGCTCCAACCAATCAGCGTTCGAGCAACAGCCAATCAGCGCATAGCTGATAATAACACTGTCGAATGTTCTAGAACATTCTAGAAGTTCTGCTTCCACGTGGTTATGACGTCAAGGCAATATTTTGAAGATAATCAAGAAGGGGTTTCCGTGGATAACTCAGCCAGTTCTTAACCGATTTTGGAATGGTTTACAGATTTAATAAGCCCGTCGAATTCTGGTCTTGACTACTGCCAGCTTCCGCGGGAACAGGTAATCAAAAAGGATTACAGGGTACCATCTCAGTACACTAAAGGCGTCATCCTATCTTGGTCGTAAACTACGTGCTCCATCAAAAATAGTATTTAAGAGTGCGCATGCGCACTATGCGCTTTAACGACCTTAGTCGTTTTTACAGTGTGATCTCTCTCATAGGCCTATATACACGTATGGCTCTACCCAGGATGGGCGGAGCGTACTCATCTTAGCTGGTATGGCCGGTACCCGACCGGTCAATCCAAACTACACCAGTATAGACATACAATTCGTACAACAGCACTTAGTCCATCATCAATTAAGCGTTCGTGCCGATCTTAGCTACATCGTTCATGACGCAATGGATTAGTACATCAGCCTACACGTCATGTAATCGATTATGAGGTTGTTTGATTGATGGATAAACTGGAATCCTCAATTGCATAGTCGAGAGTAGTCTATCCGGAGTCAAAATGATACCACCTCAAAATGATGCCACAATAGACCGACAATCGCCGCCCCCATAGATCAACAATCGCCGATTATTAATCTATGCGGCGGGCCTCCACCGTAGACCAACAATCGCCGATTATTAATCTACGTCCGAGTCAAAATGATACCACCTCAAAATGATACCACCTCAAGCACATAAGGCTTGGCGTAGGTGGCAAAAAGGTATCTATGTCGCGACCCATCCCGGTATAAATGTTTTCGAACAAATCTACGTCGCGGCCCTCTCTACACAAGGCAGGCCCCTACTGGGCACCAATCGGCACCACAGCTATCTCAAGCCCTGGGGCAGCCGATCAGCGATCCGTGGCCCCCACAGCTATCCACGTTGCGCCGCATCCCGGTAGATAACTTTTGCCCCAATTATTTATCTCTGCGCGTTCCGGTAGATAACTTTTTGCCATCTATGCCGAGCCTTATATACAAGAAGGCATCTTGACTATACATGAAGAGTTAAACTGAACAGAGTGAACGCCTCGAGAAATATCTGTGCCAGATCGAGCCCTGCTCCATCCTGTTCGATAGTGATCTTCACCCCCTCAGGGGCAGGGGCTAGCTGCTTCACTTTGCCGCTGGCTAAGAAACTTAGCTCTAGGACTATATGAGTCATTTGCAGGCTAGTGAGTCCCACCCGCTGAAGCAGTTTAACAGCACCCTTGGCTTTGGTGACATGTGACACACCATCTACCCGTAGGATGCCTTCCTGGAGGTTAACATCTTCTTCTGGGCCATCGAATGGACGACGCAGCAGGAGCTTTCCACCCGTAACCCCGATCCGGTGACCCACCCTCGTCAGGGAGACACCTTTACCTATGTAGGTGAGGAAAGATGATCCCCAATTGTAGAGCTTTCGAACTTTCCCATCCCTTTTCACAACAGTGGAGAGGGGAGTAACCTCTATGTCAATGACTGCGGGTGGTCTATATAGTGGCAACCATGTTTGCCAGTCACCACCAGGTCCAGCGTGGTACCACACTTCATTCTTCTCAAACATGAACTGCAGGCTATTTGCCCGGGTCAATAGCAGACCCTCATGTGTCATCGGCGGGGCATTGCTCAAATAATTGTTTGAACAGATGAAAGCCGAGGTCATCATTTAGGGTGTTGATGTCTGCCACCTCTGTATCCGAGACCTCAATCAACGGCTCGAGGATGTACTTCCTCTTCGGGAAATGGTACCGAAATACGATCTTGTGGCCATCTATGTTGCGGCCCAGACGCCCTTTCGACACATCCTTGAGGTCTGTGAGCATCTCCACCCCATCACCACCAATGGGGTGGAGGGAGAATGCCTTTGAGCTTGCTTCGTACTGTAGGGCGAATGACTTGCCATCACTCTCTTCTACCTTGGCAGTATCAACTGCTTATACATCTGCGGGGTCAGTAAGACCAGTCGAGTGAGCAAATATGGGTTCCATAGCACGCTTATAGGAGGGGTTTAAACGAGACATATAACCATGACGATTGTCCGACTGCTGCTCTCCGGTGGTGAGAACATAATCTCACCCTCTCTAGAGGGGAGACGGGTGGTACAGTACTCTTCGAGGTGCCCCAGTGGGGCACAACATACATACACGCCGATGTGCTACATCAACATCCGGGCAGTGCACACAGCAGCTCACTGGTAGAAGTCGGCCGGGACATGATAGAGTATCCAGGTGCCAACAGCAACCTATGGAAAGTTATCAGTATTAGCCTGTTCACACCTGTAAATCACCTGTTTGACAGCCCCTCCTTTAACATATACGCCAGCACGGATGGGATATCGGACACCCATTTAGAGTTTACACTCTTATTACTCATTGACCTGACGACAACAAGATATCATACCAGCAATATCTGGCCTTGGCCGAGATGATGAACCCGATAGAGGATTGCCTATTCATAACCCCTGCACAGATAAAGGGCTTAAACGAACAGATGCCCGCACAGCAACACATCTGTCAACAAGAAGGAGAGCGCCTACAGCGGGAGAACTGGTATCAACAGAATGTGCGCAGGGCAAGGAGGGACAGGGAAAGTTTCCGATACTGGCAGGCCCTCCTGGAGGAGAGTAAGCGGGATGCAGGAGTCTTGACAGACGACGATCGGCCAGATGTCTTCACATACGAAGATGAGCCAGGTGTCTTCTCAGACGAGGATGAGCCAGAGGTCATACAGTGGGAAGAGGAGATGGCGCGGAAGTGTAAGATCAAGAAAGCCATCCAGCGGCGGACCTACTATCTTGGTGATAAGGTGAAGTTCCAGATGTCACGTCTCAGAACGCTACTGGCACCCGACATAGTGCTGGATGACCACGTTCTAAGAAACAGCTGTCTCAAGACCAAAAAGCTGGCATGGTTAGCCAGGCTCTCCACAATGAAGCCTTCTATGACCCATAAGCAGGTGATGCAGGTTTAATCTCTAGGTATACTATGGCAAAATCAGAGTGGCGGAAGCAACCAGAACTATACCCCTCCCTGACTGCTGATGAGGGTGGTACCATCCACGGCTGGCGACTCCAGCAGATAGATACCATCAGGCAGAATCTCGTCCATGAGGCAGAAAAGTACGGCAGAATGCGCAACTGATATAAGACAGCCTACAACGTCCTCGTGCGTACAACCACTGCTGCGGGTGTGATTGGAGCCAGTGCTGGTGTGGCAGCTGTAGCCACTCTCACTACAGGGGTGGGTGCCCTCGTCGCCATCCCGCTGGGTGGCATGACACTAGCCGCCACTGTCTTGGCGACGTGATTGGGGGTGGGGCAGCGGCAGATCACAAGGAGGTTGGCGAAGTATACTAAGTATGTGACACTAGCACAGAGTATGCTACGGACTATCGACGAGTCTGTCAGCAAAGCTCTCGAGGATGGCCAGGTCACCGATGAAGAGTACTGCCACATATTGAAGGTCCAAGCCCTGTACAGCACAGGGAAACCTAAAGTGCGACAGCAATACCTCAAAGGCTCCAGCGGGCGGGTTGATATGGAGGAGTTAAAAAACGAGATGTTATGGCGAGGTCACCTCGCCGGTCTCTGGAGTCGAGACGACTACAAATATTGTGTTGCCTGTATGGTAGCTTTAAGACCACCAGTATAGATGGCCTTCCAACTGAACCTCACGACAGTCAACCGGAGCCAACCGCCCCTCCTGGGTACACCCTTGACTGTCATGAGAGGCCTACTGGATGATATACCAGAGCTAACACCGTTCTCTATCACAGTGGATGGACGGGCCCAAACCAGCTTCTCCGTCAACCCACGACCGCTGACTAACCGCCCCATCACCATCAAGGATGCAAAGCAAGCTCATACTTGGATGGCTGCTCCAAGCCTCTCATACTGGAATCAGCAGCTGAACTTTGCCGTGTGGTGTGCCACGGCACGCTGTGGAGTAAGTTCCACCCTGCTTCACTCCTAATCTGGTATTCCTGAAGCTGTGCTCATCGCCAGCTGTCTCAGATTCCACGTGTATTTCACTGTGCGCCGAATCCTCCATGAGCTGGGTGCAAGCCTCCCTGATGCAAACGACTTCGACCCTCAGCTCAACAGTCATAGCGTCTCAGCAGCCAGCAGACTACAGAGAGAGTTCAGAGCTCACCCAGACTATTGGTGGCATGGCGGCGACAATAGCGGTCTAGGGGTTATGTACGGTGACCCGATACGTGACTACTATGGATTCCCCTATCGAACACCCTGACGAGTAGGCCGTCGGAAGACAGCGACATTCTCGGTCGATCCAGACTCCGACCCTGGAGCGATAGTGCAAAATATGCACATCACCGGAATCAGGCAGGACTATCCAGATGTGTGGAAGTACTTTGTCCCACACACCACCTCAGGCCTCACACCAGCAGGGATCGTTCGGATCAACTAGTCCCTGGAAGCACTGTGCTACTGCCTCCTTACAGCACAGACCAAGCTGCGTCATTCCATAGATGGTGTCAGCGGAGCAGAGGTCCATGCCATGTTCATCAGTCTAGTTGAGGATATGATCATCATGGCAGATCCCAGCAGTCTTATTGCTAAGTTCCAGCAGGGGTTGCAGAAGGCCCGTCACAAACTTGACTTTGCTATTTCACCACACCTACGGTTGATTCCGAGCAACATGATCGTGAACATCGAGGACCTCCAAGTCAGGGGCTATAACAACTTGATAGTCGAGGGGAGTTCCCCCGGTGTCCACTTCGGTTTCAACATGGATATCAACACACCTACACGTAGTACGGGCCATACAGTCGATCCGACCCTGACACTGCAGCCAGTCGACACGACGCTTCCCATGGCAGCGCCAACCCCGCCACTGCAGCCAGGCCACACGACACTGCTTCCCGTGGCAGCTCTACGAGTGGTGTCAGGCCTAGCTATCATGGTGCTCAGGATCAGCCTACTCCGTGGCTAGCAAAACAGCTATAAGACTATCCTGACTCTCGTCAGTAGCAGTGGGGGACAACGGTGAGACACTGAGCCAGCTTGGCCTGCCCTACAGCCCCTATACACGCTGCCAACATGCACATCCAAGGGATGGAGGGTCCCATAGCCCGTCCTTTTTCCAGCTTGTAGTATCGCAGAGCCTTGTTCAGCTCTGAGTCAGGTGAGGCCATGGAGGTCAGCAACTGCTGGAACACATCTGACAGATACTCCCGATCCTTGTAGAAACCTTTAGCTCGCAGGAGCTGCTCGACGATACTCCCGCCCATGATAAGGTATTCAAGGAAGCAGATCTGCCCCTTACCAAATCCTAGATGGAGCTTCACAGCTGTCAGCTCCTCTGTCAGCTCAGCACCAGAGAGCTGAGCGAGCTCATCTGGCGTCTTCTTCTTGTAGGCCTTCAGCTCCCTCCGGAAAACCTCATAGTAATTCTCGCATAGCGTGAGCCCGGACATGTTTAAGATGTCTCAATAGAGAGATGAATATTCCTGAGTACCAACCCGGACACCTGGCAGATGCAGACTGGGAAGATCTTATTAGCTCACTTGACAGGGAACGCAGGCGTTTAACTGCGTTGTATACTCAGGGCTTAAAACAATGACGTCAATGGTACAGATCATGAAGCAACCGCCCGAGAGCCAGGCGAGTCTTCAGAAGGTGGAGAACCTGCTGCTAACCAAGACACAGAAGTTACTGACCAAAGCAAAACCTCTGGCAGTCCATGTCGCCATTAACGTGGTGGCGAATGTGGCTGTGGTGAAGATGACAGGGGGAAATGAGATTCTTCCTGCCGACTCATACCTGACCCAATGAGTAGCTGCTGAACTGGATGGTTGGGGTGGATAGAAGGCTTTCTCATATGCAGACTGTGGTGCATCAACCTTCTCCCACGGGCACTCTATGGTTGTTTTGTCGCCTGTACAATGGTCAGCATGATGCTGAAGATTCGGGGCCTTTGTGAACCTCTGCTGACAGTGACTGCAGACTAGTGTGTGGGCCAGCTTGGAAATGTTCTTGATATAGAAGGCATGGTGGTCGTACACTCCGGTGGTCATAGTGTCACGGTAGTGGGCCGCTTGCCTGATCAGGTGCCAGGTGCCCTCTTCGGTTGGTTCATACACGTGAATCCCGATCTTCGCGAAGAACTCTACTTTATCCAACTGATCCATAGGAACATCAGGCATAAGTGCGCAAGCGCTGTAGAACTGTCTAGCGAGCTCTCGTGCAGGAGCGGAACTTCTATCAGGTCACGCCCCCTGATACACTGCTAGGCATCTCCAGAGACACATGTTATCATTGTAGGTGTCAAGTGCCACCATACTCTTCTTCTGTCGTAGCCAGTCTGGGAGCGGTCCTGTCCCAAGCAAAGGTTGGCGGTCGATAACAGCCTTGAGCTCAACGTTGATTGATCGGACGAAAGCCCACTTGGTGTTGGGTCGATCGATGTTGTCGGGGTCGAGTCGTGCTTGCTCTCTTGCCGCCACCCAGTCCTGAGCTGCTCCTATCGTGTTCAGCCACGGACTCCCTGGAGCGTTCTTGTGGAAGAGCATCACCCTACCGTCCTCGATGTGTCTGATGCAATAGGTGTGGGTATACCGGAGGTAGAAGGCATTCTGGACAGTCTGCTGGATCTTACCCTATGATCTGTCCTGTAATGTCTCCATTGAGGCCTTGGAAGAACGTCCAGCGTACTGTCCATCTTCCTCTCTCCTCACCTTCCATCTCACCCAGACGCTCATTGAGAATCTGCTCACCCTCTCGCCTCATGCTCCGGGCTAAGGGTTCAGATCTCCCCATCACTCACTTAGTGATCCTGCGTAGGGCAGGTAGGCGCTCCATTGGATGGTCTGCCATCCGTGTCGCTACAGCTTTGGCTCGTAATCTAGCTGCCACCTCTTCATCCAACTGATGAAGCTCACGCCGCCATTGTGCTTTCTTGTGGAAGTTCTCAGGATCATCTCTGGTGGTCGCTGGAAACTGTCCCGTCTTCACTGATCGTCTCAGTCGAGCAATGAATTCCTCGGCACGGGCCTGTCCGATCATCTGGAGCAGGTCGGCTTTCTTGGCCTTAGAGTAGCCTCTAAGGCCGAATTGCCTTGCCATAGCGCGAAGCTGTGCAACAGTAATCATGGTGTATATATACCACTGAGTATGCTTGTCTCTAAATGGATGTTCAGACCCTGTAATGCGTGCTTGATCACAAGCTATACCACTGAGTATGCTTGTCTCTAAATGGACGTTCACACCCTGTAATGCGTGTTGATCAGCTCGTATACCACTGAGTATACTTGTCTCTAAATGGACGTTCAGACCTTGTATGTGTGCTTGATCAGCTCGTATACCACTGAGTATGCTTGTCTCTAAATGGACGTTCAGACCAAGGCGATCAGCTGGTATATCACTGTGGTTGCTTATCTCTAAATGGAAATTCACACCATTCGCAGCCACGGAATGAGATCAAATTCTGCGTCTACCCGGCGATGTAGATAACTTTTTGCTCGAAAACATTTCTACCGTCACGCGGCATGACGTAGATGGTAAAAAGTTATCTACCGGGATCATTTTGAGGTGGTATCATTTTGACTCCGGATATACTACTTCGAGTGAAAGCGTGTTTTTTATGATAACGTTATTTCTCTTGTAGATTTGGGCAGATGGGCGGCGCTCCAGGTCCATCGAATGGCAGATGAATAACCACAGGCACCACAAATGTACTGTACATATATATATATATATATATATATATATATATATATATATATATATATATATATATATATATATATATATATATATATATATATATATATATATATATATATATATATATATATATATATATATATATATATATATGCCGCTTCACTTGATAGTAGACCGCCTGCCTCAACCAGATTTCTATGGTAAAATAAATTCTTACGGATATATAAAGTTTATCATTGAATATTTTGAAATTAATTTGACTTGAAGCTGTTACTGCCTAAGGCAGCAACGGCTTCCAGTCAAATTTATTTCAAATTATTCAAGTTTTCTTGCATCGTTTCCTTAGATCTGCCTACATAATTTAAGCCTCTAAAGGTATATAAGTATATAATGTTAATAATATAGTTTTCGACCATTTTGCTGTGAATATGCAACTTTAATGAATGGTTATTTAGCGGAGATTGCGCGCAGGTGTACCATACAGCACAGAAGTAACTGAAAATATTTCCAAAACAAAATAAACCGTACTGCTGAATATTTTGAACAGTAATGTTTTTCAATCCATGTTTAGTCAAATTATTATTTTTTTGCTAAATAACATGATTATGGGGTTTTTTTTAAATACACGTAAACATACTTATTACCTGTACTATGTGTGTATGCTTTGTTGTTCCTGTACGTGATGTTGGATTTGATAAAATAGAAACCGGCCACGGATGGTTCCAAGGGTCCTCATGCAATATATCTTAACAATACTGAGACTATTTAATTAAAAATGGCACCCCTCACGACGTCGCGTCCCATCCAGAAGTCACGTTTCATTGCAGAGACCACTTGGGATAGTTCGTATGTTCGTTAATGTGTACACTTAAGCATTATCTGTATATTAATTAATTTCGGTAGTTTTGTTGGTGGAAATGGCGTCGTCTTTTGCGTTTAGCTTGATGGAAGCGAGAAAGGTTCAGACAATCCGTTCATTTAATCGTCTCAGTGCTGAATTTGTACATACAGCATGTTCCAGGCGATATAACTCTGAACCGGATGAATATTTTGAAAACAATTTGACTGAAAGTTGTTGGTGTCTATGACACCAACAACTTTCAGTCAAATTGTTTTCAAAATATTCTTCCAGGCCCGAGTTAGTATCTATGGAAATTATTGCCCGGTGGCTTGCAGCAATCAGACAGTTAAACAATATAATCATCTTAATTTCATGTCCAGAGGTCAGAGGTCATATCGTGGCACTCGCCATGACCCGTTACTCACATGACCCAACCCTCCACCACCGTCAACCATCAGCACCATTACAGTCTAAAACAGCACTCGCATTTCGTGTCCAACCTCTGGCAAGTAAACGTTTGTGGTTGATTTTGCTGTTTTGTTGTATTTCCTATAAAATAAGCTTCTATACCGATTAAAACTAAATTGACAAATTAACTTTTTTAACAAACATAGGCCTACTGAGAGTCAAAATCACATATGTCTCAAAGAAACTTAAGGAAACTAGCATAAAGATACTTATGATTTAAGGGTAAGTTATCCATTTCCGATACCATTTTTTTAATTAGATGTCTCCTTGACGACGAAATCAAAGATGGCCGCCACTCCTACCGATGAAAATGCAACGTATACCCTCAAATAATACCTATAATATAGGTATATAATGCGCCTGACCCCTGGTACTGACAGTCTAAAACAGCACACCATGCGTGCCACCATCTCAGCCTACATCCAGCACCACCCTGAACTGAGAAGGCATAGCTCCCCTATCATGGCTGGGATGTAGTCAATGGACGCTGTACACCAGTGCATCATACACAACACACCCTTCCATTTGGACTCCTCGCCTCCCCAAACTGGCGATGATTCTGACTCAGAGGTCGAGTTTAAGGCATCCAATGCGCTAGACACTGAGTTGAACGCCTCATCAGGTGTATCTCCCTGAAGGAAAACTAACCAGAGTCATGCACCTTCAAGGTTAAATATAAGTATCTTTCTCTTAGTTTCTTTAATTCGCAACATATACACAATGATTATGCGTAAAACATCGGCGCTTTTACTGACTTTTGTTATTATTTATGTTCGAATATATATGCTTAGTATGGTCTCTTTATAGCAGGCACATTATAATACATTTTAATCTAGTAATAATACTATCAATACTATATGTATACAATTCGATATGTACTCTTCCATAATTGTTGATTTCGTTGGAAAGGAGAACTCAAATAAATAGAATAACCAGCTTAGTCTTATTTTAGGTTTCTAGACCCTTTGGTTAAAATTATAATTTTCCAAGATGGTCTGTGATGATTTTGGACTAAGCGCTCGACTGGAATTAGCCTAATATACCTTTTTGGAAAATGAATACAAATTCCTCCCTTTACCTACATTAGAGTGGTGTCACTAATTATGACGTCATATTACACGTCACGTGGTTGATGCCGTCATATGAGTAATGGATAAACTGGAAAGGCTCATTGAATGATGTTATATTTTTGAAAAAATGATTCTCTGTTTTAATATGTAATTATAGTTATGAATTAATGTAATAAATCTATTGTCAAAACACTAATAATGGCTTTTATTTCTTTAAGCTATATATGATTGTTTGCAGAAGACTCATTCTCAACGTGCGATCGTACGAGCGTGCGCGCGCGTGTGTGCGTGCATGCATGCGTGCGTGCGTGCGTGCATTTGTATAGTAGATATTACAACATGGAATAGAAGAACGATGGGACGGACGGCTGCTCTGATTGGTCATCAGTGACCTCATCAATATTTGAATTAGGTCACACCCACTTTTCCCCGTCAAAAATACCCGAATCTGATTGGTCGAGTAATTTCTATTGTTCTCTTTCGACCAAACAGATTCGATTATGAAAAAGTGGGTGTGGCCTAATTCAAATATTGGTGATGTCACTGATGACGTCATAACCTTCGATCAATCAAAACAGATGACAATCCCTTAAATTTTCGAGAGTAAACAGCAAATTGAGATTACAGAGTAATACACTGTATTTTGCCGCTTATATTCGCCAACGTTTAACCTGTAGAGCCATTGAAAGCATTAGGCTCTGGGGCCTAATTCAAATATTTATATCGTTTTAACTCGCTGCCAATATGGTTAGCCTCCTCTAGGGTCGTCAATGTTTGCTCTGTGGAGTTAATGAATCATCCAAATATTTATCGGTCTATGTGTCCAGAGTTCTATAGCGTCATAACTGGATCAACCAGGCCTGTAATCTACAACTGCTGCTGCTGCTGCTGCTGCTGTTGCTGCTGCTGCTGCTGTTGCTGCTGCTGCTGCTACTACTACTACTACTACTACTACTACTACTACTACTACTACGACTACTACTATTGCTACTACTGCTACTTCTACTACTGTAGAGGAAATTGGTGCATACTCTAAAAGTTTAACATTCAAAATATAGCTGTAGCATTTTCTGGCCGAGACCAGGGAAATATAGCAAGGGCAATACATTTATGGCCAACCCCAGGGCCTCTCTTCTGTCAAGAAGAACAAGACTTAACATATGCTATGAGCGCATGCAGAAATACCTTCAAACAAAGTGAGATGACTATTTTGAAAATTTACAACGGCAATGTCTGGGTAAGGTTATCATTGGAAAATTTCAAAATAGCTGCTTTCAGGGTGTCTGGATGTGTGTGTGCGTGTGAGCTTGTATGAATACCTGACCCCAAAGTACGTATGTACGTGCATATGTTTGGGTGTGCTTGAGCGTACCCTCTGGTGTGAACATATAAGAATGGTTGCATGTGTATATTTGTGTCCGTGCATACATTTGAGTGAACATGTGTGTACGTCTGTATGGAGCATGTATGGTTCTTCACACGTGTGTACATTTATGGGTGCATGTAACTTTGTGGTGTGTGTGTGTGTGTGCGTGTGTGTGTGTGTGTGTGTGTGTGTGTGTGTGTGTATGTGTGTGTGTGTGTGCGTGTGTGTGCGCGTGTGTGTGTGTGTGTGCGTGCATGCGTGTGTGCGGGCGAGCATGTGTGCGTTTGCATGTGCACATGCGTGTGTGTGTCCATGTGCACATGCTTACGTTTGCTCTTGTGATGCACGTTTGGTTTGGCGTATGTCTGTGCACGTGCATGAGGGTTATATTATGATTATCAATAGTATTGTCATTATTATTGATATGCTGCAGCTAATCTACAGAGCCTCCCCCTCATCCATCGAGAATAAAGATGATACTGTTGACTCACTCTATGAGCGTCAACCTAAACCAGAGGTTGGGCGTGTAGTAATTGATATCCATGGATTTGGATCTGATTCTAGAGACATTAACGCCAAATTTATGGGTAGCATCTAAGTTATTAGCACCATTAGATTTTAATTCCCCTGTGGAAATACACAATGAGGCTTTAATTTCTGGGAATCCGAAGACGTGGTTGTAGATTTTGTGAAGGATAGCGATCATTTAGATGATAATATTAATTTTTTAATAATAATTTACCAAATAGCCTTTTAAAACAGATGAGTGCAAATACGTTGAGTCAGAGTTAAGAATGCCTCAAGCTCTGACTATGTCATGCACCATCGTCGTCAATGCACGCAACCTCCCCCACCCCACCCAGATATTACTGTCAAATGTCCCATCATCATCATCATCATCATCATCATTTACAGACATCTACATTACCTTGCATTTATAAATCACTCGAGTTATTAAACTGTCACAAGCATAATTACACCAATTGTGAGAATAAGTGATATGAAGTGGGGTTAATGAGGGTAGGTGTCAGTAATGATGAGCTTGCGCAATGTTCAGATGGCACTGATGACTCAACTAATAATAATAATAATAATAATAATAATAATAATAATAATAATAATAATAACAATGATGAACAAGTTATGTCGACTGTTAATGCGGACGGTATGTACCTATGTCAGAATTGACAGAATGTTCTCTGCATGCAAAAAAATAACTGAACAACATTACACTGCCAGCTTTAGCAAAGATGTATGCATTCTGAAAATCTTGTACAAGTTTCTGATCGAGTTCACGCCATATTCGAAAAGTTTATTATCCTGGTTTTACGCTAATGTGAATGCTATCCCTCGAAATTATGGGTTGGTGAGTATTAGTCACCCTACCATAAATGCCCCATTCCACGTGGACATTAAACGAGTCTCTGAACCAACTGCATCGGCAAATGCTGATGCTATATCCTAAGTAAACGAGTCACAGAGAGACATTTGTCTGGATTCTGGTTGTGGTATGGACATCTGTCATGCTCAGATGCTGAGCAGCTCTGGGTGGAATGCTAATCTCATGAAATTATATCTCAATTATGCGAAACTCAAGACGTTATTGAAATGGCGTTGCATCCCGACAGAATCAGGATAATTCATACATGCCCTGATCTATTGTCATCGGATTGAGTTATTTCGATCCGACCGAGTGAATTTGCGATCATAGAGAACTTATGTGAATATATAGGCATCTCATTAACGGGATCCATCCTGTTAATAATCATCAGAGCATGAAGGCCCTAGAACTTCACGCAAGGACGGGCATACCTACTGATAAACCATGTGGCTTGGATGCTCTGAACAATTATCAGAACATCTTGAAAGCTCAGATATTAGTCAGGATTTAAAACAAAACTGATAATCAGAAATGCATATATAATGGTTCCAATGACTGCGTAGATGTTCTACCCCTTTATGACCATTATACATACATTCGTAGAATTTAGGGGCTGCTCAGTCATGGTCTATTAATGTGAACAGTGTGACTACAACCACTACGACCAACATTCTTGCATGCAACGGTGCTGTCAGGCAGACCCTCCCTGTAAGAAAATGGCTAATCAACTCTGTAAGGATTGTCATAGATGGTTTAAAAGCGAGCCATGATATAATAATCACCTGACTTCTAAGATTTGTGACAAATTTAAGTAACAAGTTACTTAGTATGTCCATTGATAAGCAGGTTGAGCAGGTTTATGGGTCTGGAAAATGTCCGAACTGTAAAGGTTGAATTAATTAAAATGTGAACGTGTTATATGAAGCCACATTGTCAAGATCATATGAGCTGAGAATAGTAAGCTGCACACGGATAATACATATACTGGTGCTCCAATACCTCAACGCTTCATTTCTTATGATTTTGAAAGTGACAAAACATCGAGGTTGTCTTACGTCGTAGCGCTGCCATCATGCTCCGAATTTGTAATTAAGCTGATATTGACACATTGCATCACGTGAGATACAAGTCAGAGAGAGAGAGAGAAAGAGAGATTATCTTCGAGGGTAGAGGCTTTAGCGGATTTTAGGAGATGGCCCTTAGTACTAATCTGAGGGTAACCCTGGTCATAAAAATCTAACATTTTCGTTTTCGTCTTTATATTGCCATCGTTCATAGAAGTCATGGATTTGACTTACGTTTAATCATGGAATCGTTATTTAGAAACATTCAGGTTAATTCCTACAGTGTAATTTTTAACATTAACAAAATTGTGTTCCTAGACATCGGAGGTGGGGGGGGGGGGTGCAGGTGGGTGGGGACGTCAGACTAACCCTTCTGCCATTTCAGCTACATCAGCTGCCGACCATATCCGGGCTAGCCACCGAAAATGGGGGTGGGGGTTCCCTTTAATGAGTACTTTAACTATGGAGGCGCATACCCCCTAATGACGTTTACAGGTCATCAGGGGTTTGACGAATGGTATACAATATGTAGATATTCTATGGATGGCTTGCGGCAAGTTTCGGAACATGTTTATTAAGGAAAATCACATACCACCTTTTCTGTCTTTCATAACCTTAGCACCGTTATGTAATAAGGTGCTCAGAATGAATTACCTAAAGGACGTCAGACTAACCTTTCTGCCATTTCAGCTACATCAGCTGCCGACCATATCCGGGCTAGCCACCGAAAATGGGGTGGGGGTTCCCTTTAATGAGTACTTTAACTATGGAGGCGCATACCCCCTAATGACGTTTACAGGTCATCGGGGGGTTGACGAATGGTATACAATATGTAGAGATTCTATGGATGGCTTGCGGCAAGTTTCGGAACATGTTTATTAAGGAAAATCACATACCACCTTTTTTGTCTTTCATAACCTTAGCACCGTTATGTAATAAGGTGCTCAGAATGAATTACCTAAAGGATCGCCAACCCGAGGATATTCTAATTTGCTTAACAAAAAACGTTATCCTGTAGTGGCATGCCAGTGGCTGGATTGCATCACACATTCTAGAAATGTCCGCATTCAGCATGGTCTAACGGGTGATGAACCTAAGGTGTTTGGTAGATTCATAGACAGGCACCACCCCAGCATGAGTACTTTGAGTATTATGGGTGTTACACGTGTCTGAAATATCTGCCATGTAACCGACCTAAGACATCATCAGTTTTTAGCCACGTTTACCTTTAGAAGAGGCTTTTCAAAATACTCTAAAGCACATCACCGTAGGCGCATGGGGCTGACAACGATCGAAATGTGGGGTTGCGAGTTTAAGGCTATGAGACTTGCTAACCCTAGCACGGATACCTTTTAGATTATGCGTGCCTACCATGACTCATTATACACAGTGACATGCTTTAAGGAGAGTGCACTAACGCTATATGGTTGCATCATAACGCCACTGCAGATGAGCTCAACTCTTACTTCGGACTTATCAACTGCTTCTGATGCCTCCAAAAGATTTTGTTTTCCAGTTTTGCCATACAGGTCTAACGGCCACCTTTTTTGCTATGTAGAGCATGCACGAACGATTTACAGACCTCCGAATGTAGACATAGCAATTGAGCATGCTTTTCTTCACTAGACTTAAAGAAATCTGGCATTATGAACAACATACAAATACACTTTGTGTGGGATACATCGATAACATCTTTAAAATTAGGTAAGGAGCCTCACAGCATCCCAAAGATGCGGTTTCTGATGTCGAGAAAGCCACATATATTAACAGGTATTTCGAGCATGAAGGTGTTAAATTGAATGAGAGCACTGTGAGTAAGAATAGTGGTCTCTGGACCCTAGCAAAACAGGTTCTAAATTCTCCAAGGGATAGTACGAGCTGAATCCGTATACTAAGCATGAATATGTGCATGCACGTGTGAGAATGCTAGAACTACCAGCTAGTAGAAAACAAGTTTGAAGATATTTGGGTATGCAACGAGAGTACTCGCCTAATGTGCTATGCCGATTTGGATGACCTCATGCCTAGCAATAGTTGTACCAAAGGTATTAATTGCGGTTTTCATGGCGAGTACTGGTAGGGTGCATATGCTCAAGAGCTTCGTAGCGGTCGGGATGTCGTGTCTTTATCATGACACAGATTCAATAGTGTACCTTCAGAAATGGAAATAGTCCTCCACTACTTTGTGACATCCAGCTGTTTCTGGTGAACTTGTCTACATCCTCCGGATGCTCCTCCCTGAATCGTTTTGAGACTATAGCAGTATCGTCTGCATAAGCGAGTGGTGACGTTCGTACTGACCATGGATGGCAGCAGAAGTTCTAGGCAGAAATTTAAGATGAGAGGAGATAAATAGCATCCCTGTGGACGACCAGTTTTCTCTGGAATTGTGTGTCAGTCACCTTGCCGGTGATTTCTGCATAGAAGCAAAGTAGATATCAGACAAAGTTATCTGATAGTGATATGTTGCAGATTGTCCTTTCATTAATACTGTGCAGGATTGGCGGAAAGGCATTCGAAAGTAAAAAACGGTGCTGCATGCAGACTTGTGCTTATAATGCAACACATGAGGATGTTCAAAAGTTCTCCACTTAAACTGTTCGAAGTCCTTCTGGACTCGGGTGCTCAACAGGCCCTATTCCCTTATATATGCATGAAGCCTGTTCGCTAGAGTCTTGTTCAACAGTCAGATTACTACGGAGGTTATGGCTATTGGTCTATATGTGGTGGGGTCAAGGCAGCTACCTTTTTTTTTTGAAGATTAAAACTACTTATGTCTGTATTCCATGACTCAGGAAACACGATGTGATCAGGCCCAAGCAGCATGTAGTTGTATGTGTCAATCAGTGTAATTGTGGATTTTCTGTAATGTATTTATATCTTACCTCATCGAGCCCTGCCACAGAGCCTTTGTTAGAGTGTTGGAGGGCACTGTTAAATTCCTTGCGAGATATAGCCTGTGTGAGTGGGTGGTCAGGGTCATTTATTGCGGAGGCTGGGTGTCTATTCCAACTGAGAGTTGTTATATGTGGTCTTCTGGTGTAAACAGACCTGTGAAGTAAGCTTGTTTGGCATCCATCGAGGTGAAGTCTTGTTTGTTGTTAACAGACTGGGTTGGGTTGACCACATTTTTTACCAGATCGGGGAACTTTATTCAAGTTGCGTGATGCTGTGAAGCGTCCACGAAATGTTGTGCATGAGTGTGTAGAATGTGTGTCTAAACATGGGATCCTTGTTTCGAAACTTGCGGATGGAGTTCTTCTTATTTCTGGGCATACAAAGTGCTTGTGTCTGGTCGCCGTGCCATGGGGATGGGAGGATGGACTTGCTTGAACTATTCCCCTTAGATCATCGTTTAATCGATGCAATGGGGAGTCATCCCTGTTTTACCAGTGTTCAAACATATTTATTTATTAAACATATACATATTTAATGAGATCACCGTTTAAAAACCACTCTAAATAAACATAAATATATACACTATCAGTAAGCTGAACCAAGAACAGATAGCAAGTGTGCGTGCGTGCGTGCGTGCGTGCGAGCGTGCGTGCGTGCGTGCGTGCGTGCGTGCGTGCGTGCGTGCGTGCGTGCGTGCGTGCGTGCGTGCGTGCGTGAGTGCGTGCGTGCGTGATTTATATCTCCATATATTCATATAGATATATAAAGATATAAATACATATATTTATATGGCTATGCCAGAGCGTTTTTTATGGAGAATAAAAACACGACAGCTTGTTTTGAGGTCATAACCCTGTGGAGGTCCTGAGAGGTGCCCCGTATCTTAAAAATAAATGTGTAGATGGTAGTGTGGAACAGGTTGCTCCACCACATCGTGGAGAGAGCATGGTCCATTGGCGTTGTCCATGGTCCAGGGTTGTGGTCCATGGGCGTGTTGTCTAATGAGGTTATTTGGTCAAGAACTATCAATATATAACCATGCATAGATTTGGGAGAATCTGTCAAAACAACTCTTATCTCCAATTTCAGCTGTCCATTTAATTAGTAAAATTGTCAAGTTTTCCGTAGATTTGGGTGAATCTGTCAAAATAGATGACCCCCATCCCTCTTCCTTCCCCACACCACAAATATCAATCTCTAATGTCAATAACTAAAAGGAAAAACATAGATGTATTATATCGTTTGTTCTTTTTTTCTATGTCTACTTAGCTCAGTACCGTATCTGTACATTCACAAGTATATCTCACATCCTATGCTAAGCTGTGTGTGTGTGTGTGTGTGTGTGTGTGTGTGTGTGTGTGTGTGTGTGTGTGTGTGTGTGTGTGTGTGTGTGTGTGTGTGTGTGTGTGTGTGTGTGTGTGTGTGTGTGTGTGTGTGTGTGTGTGTGTGTGTGTGTGTGTGTGTGTGTGTGTGTGTGTGTGTGTGTGTGTGTGTGTGTGTGTGTGTGTGTGTGTGTGTGTGTGTGTGTGTGTGTGTGTGTGTGTGTGTGTGTGTGTGTGTGTGTGTGTGTGTGTGTGTGTGTGTGTGTGTGTGTGTGTGTGTGTGTGTGTGTGTGTGTGTGTGTGTGTGTGTGTGTGTGTGTGTGTGTGTGTGTGTGTGTGTGTGTGTGTGTGTGTGTGTGTGTGTGTGTGTGTGTGTGTGTGTGTGTGTGTGTGTGTGTGTGTGTGTGTGTGTGTGTGTGTGTGTGTGTGTGTGTGTGTGTGTGTGTGTGTGTGTGTGTGTGTGTGTGTGTGTGTGTGTGTGTGTGTGTGTGTGTGTGTGTGTGTGTGTGTGTGTGTGTGTGTGTGTGTGTGTGTGTGTGTGTGTGTGTGTGTGTGTGTGTGTGTGTGTGTGTGTGTGTGTGTGTGTGTGTGTGTGTGTGTGTGTGTGTGTGTGTGTGTGTGTGTGTGTGTGTGTGTGTGTGTGTGTGTGTGTGTGTGTGTGTGTGTGTGTGTGTGTGTGTGTGTGTGTGTGTGTGTGTGTGTGTGTGTGTGTGTGTGTGTGTGTGTGTGTGTGTGTGTGTGTGTGTGTGTGTGTGTGTGTCTGTGTGTGTGTGTGTGTGTGTGTGTGTGTGTGTGTGTGTGTGTGTGTGTGTGTGTGTGTGTGTGTGTGTGTGTGTGTGTGTGTGTGTGTTGATCTCTAATTTACTGAGCTTAACCTTTCTCCTGTTGTTACCAAATCTTGACTCTGTGACACTGATCTCTAATTTACTGAGCTTAACCTTTCTCCTGTTGTTACCAAACCTGGACTTTGTGACACTGATCTCTAATTTACTGAGGTTAACCTTTCTCCTGTTGTTACCAAAACTTGACTCTGTGGCACTGATCTCTAATTTACTGAGCTTAACATTTCTCCTGTTGTTACCAAACCTGGACTTTGTGACACTGATCTCTAATTTACTGAGCTTAACATTTCTCCTGTTGTTACCAAACCCGGACACTGTGACATTGATCTCTAATTTACTGAGTTTAACCTTTCTCCTGTTGTGACCACACCCGGATGTTGTGACACTGATCGCTAATTTACTGAGTTTAACCCTTCTGTTGCTACCAAGCTCGGACTCTGTGACATTGATCTCTAATTAACTGAGCTTAACCCTTCTCCTCTTGTTACCAAACCCGGACTCTGTCACACTGATCTCAAATTTACCGAGCTTAACCGTTCTCCTGTTGTTACCAAACCCTGACTCTGTGACATTGATCCCTATTTTACTGAGCTTAACACTTATCCTGTTGTTACTAAACCCGGATATTGTGACACTGATCTCTAATTTACTGAGGTTAACCTTTCTCTTGATGTTACCAAACCTGGACTCTGTGACACTGATCTCCAATTTACTGAGCTTAACTTTTCTCCTGTTGTTAGCAAACCCGGACTCTGTGACATTGATCCCTAATTTCCTAAGCTTAACCGTTCTCCTGTTGTTAACAAACCTGAACACCGTGACACTGATCTCTAATTTACCGAACGTAACCTATTTCCTGTTGTTAGCAAACCTGGTCTCTATGACATTGATCTCCATTTTACTGAGCTTAACATTTCTCCTGTTGTTACCAAACCCGGATGTTGTGAAACTGATCTCAAATTTTCCGAGCTTAACCATTCTCCTGTTGTTACCAAACCCGAACTCTGTGACACTGATCTCTAATTTACTGAGCTTAACACTTATCCTGTTGTTACCAAATCCGGATGTTGTGACACTGATCTCTAATTTACTGAGCTTAACCTTTCTCTTGTTGTTACCAAACCTGGACTCTGTGACACTAATCTCTAATTTACTGAGCTTAACCTTTCTCCTGTTGTTACCAAACCTTGACTCTGTGACATTGATCTCTAATTTACTGACCTTGACCTTTCTCGTGGTGTTGCTACCAAACCTGGACTTTGTGACACTGATCTCTAATTTACTGAGCTCAACACTTATCCTGTTGCTACCAAACCCGGACACTGTGACACTGATCTCTATTTTGCTGAGCTTAACACTTATCCTGTTGTTACCAAACCCTGACTCTGTGACATTGATCCCTATTTTACTGAGCTTAACACTTATCCTGTTGTTACTAAACCCGGATATTGTGACACTGATCTCTAATTTACTGAGGTTAACCTTTCTCTTGATGTTACCAAACCTGGACTCTGTGACACTGATCTCTAATTTACTGAGCTTAACTTTTCTCCTGTTGTTAGCAAACCCGGACTCTGTGACATTGATCCCTAATTTCCTAAGCTTAACCGTTCTCCTGTTGTTAACAAACCTGAACACCGTGACACTGATCTCTAATTTACCGAGCGTAACCTATTTCCTGTTGTTAGTAAACCTGGTCTCTATGACATTGATCTCCATTTTACTGAGCTTAACATTTCTCCTGTTGTTACCAAACCCGGATGTTGTGACACTGATCTCAAATTTTCCGAGCTTAACCTTTCTCCTGTTGTTACCAAACCCGAACTCTGTGACACTGATCTCTAATTTACTGAGCTTAACACTTATCCTGTTGTTACCAAATCAGGATGTTGTGACACTGATCTCTAATTTACTGAGCTTAACATTTCTCTTGTTGTTACCAAACCTGGACTCTGTGACACTAATCTCTAATTTACTGAGCTTAACCTTTCTCCTGTTGTTACCAAACCGTGACTCTGTGACATTGATCTCTAATTTACTGACCTTGACCTTTCTCGTGGTGTTGCTACCAAACCTGGACTTTGTGATACTGATCTCTAATTTACTGAGCTCAACACTTATCCTGTTGCTACCAAACCCGGACACTGTGACACTGATCTCTATTTTGCTGAGCTTAACACTTATCCTGTTGTTACCAAACCTGGATGTTGTGACACTGATCTCTAATTTACTGAGCTTAACAGTTATCCTGTTGTTACCAAACCCGAACTCTGTGACATTGATCGCTAATTTACTGAGTTTAACCGTTCTCCTGTTGCTACCAAACCCGGATGTTGTGACACTGATTGCTAATTTACTGAGCTCAACACTTATCCTGTTGCTACCAAACCCGGACTCTGTGACACTGATCTCTATTTTACTGAGCTTAACAGTTATCCTGTTGTTACCAAACCCGAACTCTGTGACATTGATCTCTAATTTACTGAGCTTAACATTTTCCTGTTGTTACCAAACCCGGATTTTACTGACCTTAACGTTTCTCGTGGTGTTGTTACCAAACCCGGACTCTGTGACACTGATCTCTAATTTATCGAGCTTAACCTTTTTCCGATTGTTACCAAACCGGAACGCTGTGAAATTGATCTCTAATTTACTGAAGTTAACCTTTCTCCTGTTGTTACCAAACCCGGATGTTGTGACACTGATCTATAATTTACTGAGCTTAACCTTTCTCCTGTTGTTACCAAACCTGGACTCTGTGACATTGATCGCTATTTTACTGAGCTTAATACTTATGATGTTGTTACCAAACCCGGATGTTGTGACACTAATCTCTAATTTACTGAGCTTAACACTTATCCTGCTGTTACGAAACCTGGACTCTGTGACACTGATCTCTATTTTACTGACCTTAACCTTTCTCGTAGTGTTGTTATCAAACCTGGACTTTGTGACATTGATCTCCAATTTACTGAGGTTAACACGTATCCTGTTGTTACCAAGCCCTGACTCTGTGACACTGATCTCAAATTTACTGAATTTAACACTTATCATGTTGTTACCACGCCTGGAGGTTGGGAAACTGATCGATAATTTACTGAGTTTAACCTTTCTCCTCTTGCTACCAAACCTGGACTTTTTTACACTGATCTCTAATTTACTGAGCGCAACACTTATCCTGTTGCTACCAAACCCGGACACTGTGACACTGATCTCTATTTTGCTGAGCTTAACACTTATCCTGTTGTTACCAAACCTGGATGTTGTGACACTGATCTCTAATTTACTGAGCTTAACAGTTATCCTGTTGTTACCAAACCCGAACTCTGTGACATTGATCGCTAATTTACTGAGTTTAACCGTTCTCCTGTTGCTACCAAACCCGGATGTTGTGACACTGATTGCTAATTTACTGAGCTCAACACTTATCCTGTTGCTACCAAACCCGGACTCTGTGACACTGATCTCTATTTTACTGAGCTTAACAGTTATCCTGTTGTTACCAAACCCGAACTCTGTGACATTGATCTCTAATTTACTGAGCTTAACATTTTCCTGTTGTTACCAAACCCGGATTTTACTGACCTTAACGTTTCTCGTGGTGTTGTTACCAAACCCGGACTCTGTGACACTGATCTCTAATTTATCGAGCTTAACCTTTTTCCGATTGTTACCAAACCGGAACGCTGTGAAATTGATCTCTAATTTACTGAAGTTAACCTTTCTCCTGTTGTTACCAAACCCGGATGTTGTGACACTGATCTATAATTTACTGAGCTTAACCTTTCTCCTGTTGTTACCAAACCTGGACTCTGTGACATTGATCGCTATTTTACTGAGCTTAATACTTATGATGTTGTTACCAAACCCGGATGTTGTGACACTGATCTCTAATTTACTGAGCTTAACACTTATCCTGCTGTTACGAAACCTGGACTCTGTGACACTGATCTCTATTTTACTGACCTTAACCTTTCTCGTAGTGTTGTTATCAAACCTGGACTTTGTGACATTGATCTCCAATTTACTGAGGTTAACACGTATCCTGTTGTTACCAAGCCCTGACTCTGTGACACTGATCTCAAATTTACTGAATTTAACACTTATCATGTTGTTACCACGCCTGGAGGTTGGGAAACTGATCGATAATTTACTGAGTTTAACCTTTCTCCTCTTGCTACCAAACCTGGACTTTTTTACACTGATCTCTAATTTACTGAGCGCAACACTTATCCTGTTGCTACCAAACCCGGACACTGTGACACTGATCTCTATTTTGCTGAGCTTAACACTTATCCTGTTGTTACGAAACCTGGATGTTGTGACATTGATCGCTAATTTACTGAGTTTAACCTTTCTCCTGTTGCTACCAAACCCGGATGTTGTGACACTGATTGCTAATTTACTGAGCTCAACACTTATCCTGTTGCTACGAAACCCGGACTCTGTGACACTGATCTCTATTTTACTGAGCTTAACACTTATCCTGTTGTTACCAAACCAGGACTCTGTGACATTGATCTCTAATTTACTTAGCTTAACCTTTCTCCTGTTGTTACCAAAGCCGAACTCTGTGTCATTGATCTCTAATTTACTGAGCTTAACATTTTCCTGTTGTTAACAAACCCGGATTTTGTGACACTGATCTCAAATTTTCCGAAATTATCCTTTCTCCTGTTGCTACCAAACCTGAACACCGTGACACTGATCTCTAATTTACTGAGCTTAACCCTTCTCCCATTGTTACCAAACCCGGATGTTGTGACACTGATCTCTAATTTACTGAGCTTAACACTTATCCGGCTGTTACCAAACCTGGACTCTGTGACACTAAGCTCTAATTTACTGACCTTATCCTTTCTCGTGGTGTTGTTATCAAACCTAGATTAGTGACATTGCTCTCTAATTTACTGAGCTTAACACTTATCCTGTTGCTACCAAACCCGGATGTTGTGACACTGACCTCTAATTTACTGAGCTTAACACTTATCCTGTTGTTACCAAACCTGGCCTCTGTGACACTGATCTCCCTTTTACTTACCTTACCCTTTCTCGTGGTGTTGTTATCAAACCTGTATTTGTGACATTGATCTCTAATTTACTGAGCTTAAAACTTATCCTGTTGTTACCAAACCTGGACTCTGTGACATTGATCTCTAATTTACTTAGCTTAACCTTTCTCCTGTTGTTACCAAATCCGAACTCTGTGTCATTGATCTCTAATTTACTGAGCTTAACATTTTCCTGTTGTTACCAAACCCGGATTTTGTGACACTGATCTCAAATTTTCCGAAATTATCCTTTCTCCTGTTGCTACCAAACCCGAACACCGTGACACTGATCTCTAATTTACTGAGCTTAACCGTTCTCCCATTGTTACCAAACCTGGATGTTGTAACACTGATCTCTAATTTACTGAGCTTAACACTTATCCGGCTGTTACCAAACCTGGACTCTGTGACACTAAGCTCTAATTTACTGACCTTAACTTTTCTCGTGGTGTTGTGCTCAAACCTAGATTTGTGACATTGATCTCTAATTTACTGAGCTTAACACTTATCCTGTTGTTACCAAACCCGGATGTTGTGACACTGACCTCTAATTTACTGAGCTTAACACTTATCCTGTTGTTACCAAACCTGGCCTCTGTGACACTGATCTCCATTTTACTTACCATACCCTTTCTCGTGGTGTTGTTATCAAACCTGTATTTGTGACATTGATCTCTAATTTACTGAGCTTAACACTTATCCTGTTGTTACCAAACCTGGACACTGTGACATTGATCACTATTTTACTGACCTTCACCTTTCTCGTGGTGTTGTTATCAAACCTGGACTTTGTTACATTGATCTCTAATTTACTGAGCTTAACACTTATCCTGTTGTTACCAAACCCTGACTCTGTGACATTGATCCCTATTTTACTGAGCTTAACACTTATCCTGTTGTTACCAAACCTGGACTCTGTGACACTGATCTCCAATTTACTGAGCTTAACTTTTCTCCTGTTGTTAGCAAACCCGGACTCTGTGACATTGATCCCTAATTTCCTAAGCTTAACCGTTCTCCTGTTGTTAACAAACCTGAACACCGTGACACTGATCTCTAATTTACCGAGCGTAACCTATTTCCTGTTGTTATCAAACCTGGTCTCTATGACATTGATCTCCATTTTACTGAGCTTAACATTTCTCCTGTTGTTACCAAACCCGGATGTTGTGACACTGATCTCAAATTTACTGAGCTTAACACTTATTCTGTTGTTACCAAATCCGGATGTTGTGACACTGATCTCTAATTTACTGAGCTTAACCTTTCTCTTGTTGTTACCAAACCTGGACTCTGTGACACTAATCTCTAATTTACTGAGCTTACCCTTTCTCCTGTTGTTACCAAACCTTGACTCTGTGACATTGATCTCTAATTTACTGACCTTGACCTTTCTCGTGGTGTTGCTACCAAACCTGGACTTTGTGACACTGATCTCTAATTTACTGAGCTCAACACTTATCCTGTTGCTACCAAACCCGGACACTGTGACACTGATCTCTATTTTGCTGAGCTTAACACTTATCCTGTTGTTACCAAACCTGGATGTTGTGACACTGATCTCTAATATACTGAGCTTAACCTTTCTCCAGTTCTTACCAACCCAGGACTCTGTGACATTGATCCCTATTTTACTGAGCTTAACACTTATCCTGTTGTTACCAAACCTGGACTCTGTGACACTGATCTCCAATTTACTGAGCTTAACTTTTCTCCTGTTGTTAGCAAACCCGGACTCTGTGACATTGATCCCTAATTTCCTAAGCTTAACCGTTCTCCTGTTGTTAACAAACCTGAACACCGTGACACTGATCTCTAATTTACCGAGCGTAACCTATTTCCTGTTGTTATCAAACCTGGTCTCTATGACATTGATCTCCATTTTACTGAGCTTAACATTTCTCCTGTTGTTACCAAACCCGGATGTTGTGACACTGATCTCAAATTTTCCGAGCTTAACCTTTCTCCTGTTGTTACCAAACCCGAACTCTGTGACACTGATCTCTAATTTACTGAGCTTAACACTTATTCTGTTGTTACCAAATCCGGATGTTGTGACACTGATCTCTAATTTACTGAGCTTAACCTTTCTCTTGTTGTTACCAAACCTGGACTCTGTGACACTAATCTCTAATTTACTGAGCTTACCCTTTCTCCTGTTGTTACCAAACCTTGACTCTGTGACATTGATCTCTAATTTACTGACCTTGACCTTTCTCGTGGTGTTGCTACCAAACCTGGACTTTGTGACACTGATCTCTAATTTACTGAGCTCAACACTTATCCTGTTGCTACCAAACCCGGACACTGTGACACTGATCTCTATTTTGCTGAGCTTAACACTTATCCTGTTGTTACCAAACCTGGATGTTGTGACACTGATCTCTAATATACTGAGCTTAACAGTTATCCTGTTGTTACCAAACCCGAACTCTGTGACATTGATCGCTAATTTACTGAGTTTAACCGTTCTCCTGTTGCTACCAAACCCGGATGTTGTGACACTGATTGCTAATTTACTGAGCTCAACACTTATCCTGTTGCTACCAAACCCGGACTCTGTGACACTGATCTCTATTTTACTGAGCTTAACAGTTATCCTGTTGTTACCAAACCCGAACTCTGTGACATTGATCTCTAATTTACTGAGCTTAACATTTTCCTGTTGTTACCAAACCCGGATTTTACTGACCTTAACGTTTCTCGTGGTGTTGTTACCAAACCCGGACTCTGTGACACTGATCTCTAATTTATCGAGCTTAACCTTTTTCCGATTGTTACCAAACCGGAACGCTGTGAAATTGATCTCTAATTTACTGAAGTTAACCTTTCTCCTGTTGTTACCAAACCCGGATGTTGTGACACTGATCTATAATTTACTGAGCTTAACCTTTCTCCTGTTGTTACCAAACCTGGACTCTGTGACATTGATCGCTATTTTACTGAGCTTAATACTTATGATGTTGTTACCAAACCCGGATGTTGTGACACTGATCTCTATTTTACTGACCTTAACCTTTCTCGTAGTGTTGTTATCAAACCTGGACTTTGTGACATTGATCTCCAATTTACTGAGGTTAACACGTATCCTGTTGTTACCAAGCCCTGACTCTGTGACACTGATCTCAAATTTACTGAATTTAACACTTATCATGTTGTTACCACGCCTGGAGGTTGGGAAACTGATCGATAATTTACTGAGTTTAACCTTTCTCCTCTTGCTACCAAACCTGGACTTTTTTACACTGATCTCTAATTTACTGAGCGCAACACTTATCCTGTTGCTACCAAACCCGGACACTGTGACACTGATCTCTATTTTGCTGAGCTTAACACTTATCCTGTTGTTACGAAACCTGGATGTTGTGACATTGATCGCTAATTTACTGAGTTTAACCTTTCTCCTGTTGCTACCAAACCCGGATGTTGTGACACTGATTGCTAATTTACTGAGCTCAACACTTATCCTGTTGCTACGAAACCCGGACTCTGTGACACTGATCTCTATTTTACTGAGCTTAACACTTATCCTGTTGTTACCAAACCAGGACTCTGTGACATTGATCTCTAATTTACTTAGCTTAACCTTTCTCCTGTTGTTACCAAAGCCGAACTCTGTGTCATTGATCTCTAATTTACTGAGCTTAACATTTTCCTGTTGTTAACAAACCCGGATTTTGTGACACTGATCTCAAATTTTCCGAAATTATCCTTTCTCCTGTTGCTACCAAACCTGAACACCGTGACACTGATCTCTAATTTACTGAGCTTAACCCTTCTCCCATTGTTACCAAACCCGGATGTTGTGACACTGATCTCTAATTTACTGAGCTTAACACTTATCCGGCTGTTACCAAACCTGGACTCTGTGACACTAAGCTCTAATTTACTGACCTTAACCTTTCTCGTGGTGTTGTGATCAAACCTAGATTTGTGACATTGATCTCTAATTTACTGAGCTTAACACTTATCCTGTTGTTACCAAACCCGGATGTTGTGACACTGACCTCTAATTTACTGAGCTTAACACTTATCCTGTTGTTACCAAACCTGGCCTCTGTGACACTGATCTCCATTTTACTTACCATACCCTTTCTCGTGGTGTTGTTATCAAACCTGTATTTGTGACATTGATCTCTAATTTACTGAGCTTAACACTTATCCTGTTGTTACCAAACCTGGACACTGTGACATTGATCACTATTTTACTGACCTTCACCTTTCTCGTGGTGTTGTTATCAAACCTGGACTTTGTTACATTGATCTCTAATTTACTGAGCTTAACACTTATCCTGTTGTTACCAAACCCTGACTCTGTGACATTGATCCCTATTTTACTGAGCTTAACACTTATCCTGTTGTTACCAAACCTGGACTCTGTGACACTGATCTCCAATTTACTGAGCTTAACTTTTCTCCTGTTGTTAGCAAACCCGGACTCTGTGACATTGATCCCTAATTTCCTAAGCTTAACCGTTCTCCTGTTGTTAACAAACCTGAACACCGTGACACTGATCTCTAATTTACCGAGCGTAACCTATTTCCTGTTGTTATCAAACCTGGTCTCTATGACATTGATCTCCATTTTACTGAGCTTAACATTTCTCCTGTTGTTACCAAACCCGGATGTTGTGACACTGATCTCAAATTTACTGAGCTTAACACTTATTCTGTTGTTACCAAATCCGGATGTTGTGACACTGATCTCTAATTTACTGAGCTTAACCTTTCTCTTGTTGTTACCAAACCTGGACTCTGTGACACTAATCTCTAATTTACTGAGCTTACCCTTTCTCCTGTTGTTACCAAACCTTGACTCTGTGACATTGATCTCTAATTTACTGACCTTGACCTTTCTCGTGGTGTTGCTACCAAACCTGGACTTTGTGACACTGATCTCTAATTTACTGAGCTCAACACTTATCCTGTTGCTACCAAACCCGGACACTGTGACACTGATCTCTATTTTGCTGAGCTTAACACTTATCCTGTTGTTACCAAACCTGGATGTTGTGACACTGATCTCTAATATACTGAGCTTAACCTTTCTCCAGTTCTTACCAACCCAGGACTCTGTGACATTGATCCCTATTTTACTGAGCTTAACACTTATCCTGTTGTTACCAAACCTGGACTCTGTGACACTGATCTCCAATTTACTGAGCTTAACTTTTCTCCTGTTGTTAGCAAACCCGGACTCTGTGACATTGATCCCTAATTTCCTAAGCTTAACCGTTCTCCTGTTGTTAACAAACCTGAACACCGTGACACTGATCTCTAATTTACCGAGCGTAACCTATTTCCTGTTGTTATCAAACCTGGTCTCTATGACATTGATCTCCATTTTACTGAGCTTAACATTTCTCCTGTTGTTACCAAACCCGGATGTTGTGACACTGATCTCAAATTTTCCGAGCTTAACCTTTCTCCTGTTGTTACCAAACCCGAACTCTGTGACACTGATCTCTAATTTACTGAGCTTAACACTTATTCTGTTGTTACCAAATCCGGATGTTGTGACACTGATCTCTAATTTACTGAGCTTAACCTTTCTCTTGTTGTTACCAAACCTGGACTCTGTGACACTAATCTCTAATTTACTGAGCTTACCCTTTCTCCTGTTGTTACCAAACCTTGACTCTGTGACATTGATATCTAATTTACTGACCTTGACCTTTCTCGTGGTGTTGCTACCAAACCTGGACTTTGTGACACTGATCTCTAATTTACTGAGCTCAACACTTATCCTGTTGCTACCAAACCCGGACACTGTGACACTGATCTCTATTTTGCTGAGCTTAACACTTATCCTGTTGTTACCAAACCTGGATGTTGTGACACTGATCTCTAATATACTGAGCTTAACCTTTCTCCAGTTCTTACCAACCCAGGACTCTGTGACATTGATCGCTAATTTACTGAGTTTAACCTTTCTCCTGTTGCTACCAAACCCGGATGTTGTGACACTGATTGCTAATTTACTGAGCTCAACACTTATCCTGTTGCTACCAAACCCGGACTCTGTGATACTGATCTCTATTTTACTGAGCTTAACACTTATCCTGTTGTTACCAAACCCGAACTCTGTGACATTGATCTCTAATTTACTGAGCTTAACATTTTCCTGTTGTTACCAAACCCGGATTTTACTGACCTTAACGTTTCTTGTGGTGTTGTTACCAAACCCAGACTCTGAGGCATTTATCTCTAATTTATCGAGCTTAACATTTTTCCGATTGTTACTAAACCGGAACGCTGTGAAATTGATCTCTAATTTACTGAAGTTAACCTTTCTCCTGTTGTTACCAAACCCGGATGTTGTGACACTGATCTATAATTTACTGAGTTTAACGTTTCTCTTGTTGTTACCAAACCTAGACTCTGTGACACTGATCTCTAATTTACTGAGCTTAACCTTTCTCCTGTTGTTACCAAACCCGGATGTTGTGACACTGATCTATAATTTACTGAGTTTAACGTTTCTCTTGTTGTTACCAAACCTAGACTCTGTGACACTGATCTCTAATTTACTGAGCTTAACCTTTCTCCTGTTGTTACCAAACCTGGACTCTGTGACATTGATCGCTATTTTACTGAGCTTAATACTTATGATGTTGTTACCAAACCCGGATGTTGTGACACTGATCTCTAATTTACTGAGCTTACCACTTATCCTGCTGTTACGAAACCTGGACTCTGTGACACTGATCTCTATTTTACTGACCTTAACCTTTCTCGTAGTGTTGTTATCAAACCTGGACTTTGTGACATTCATCTCCAATTTACTGAGCTTAACACGTATCCTGTTGTTACCAAGCCCTGACTCTGTGACACTGATCTCAAATTACTGAATTTAACACTTATCATGTTGTTACCACGCCTGGAGGTTGTGAAACTGATCGCTAATTTACTGAGCTTAACCTTTCTCCTCTTGCTACCAAACCTGGACTTTGTGACACTGATCTCTAATTTACTGGGCGCAACACTTATCCTGTTGCTACCAAACCCGGACACTGTGACACTGATCTCTATTTTGCTGAGCTTAACACTTATCCTGTTGTTACCAAACCTGGATGTTGTGACATTGATCGCTAATTTACTGAGTTTAACCTTTCTCCTGTTGCTACCAAACCCGGATGTTGTGACACTGATTGCTAATTTACTGAGCTCAACACTTATCCTGTTGCTACGAAACCCGGACTCTGTGACACTGATCTCTATTTTACTGAGCTTAACACTTATCCTGTTGTTACCAAACCAGGACTCTGTGACATTGATCTCTAATTTACTTAGCTTAACCTTTCTCCTGTTGTTACCAAAGCCGAACTCTGTGTCATTGATCTTTAATTTACTGAGCTTAACATTTTCCTGTTGTTACCAAACCCGGATTTTGTGACACTGATCTCAAATTTTCCGAAATTATCCTTTCTCCTGTTGCTACCAAACCCGAACACCGTGACCATGATCTCTAATTTACTGAGCTTAATCCTTCTCCCATTGCTACCAAACCCGGATGTTGTGACACTGATCTCTAATTTACTGAGCTTAACACTTATCCGGCTGTTACCAAACCTGGACTCTGTGACACTAAGCTCTAATTTACTGACCTTAACCTTTCTGGTGGTGTTGTTATCAAACCTAGATTTGTGACATTGCTCTCTAATTTACTGAGCTTAACACTTATCCTGTTGCTACCAAACTCGGATGTTGTGACACTGACCTCTAATTTACTGAGCTTAACACTTATCCTGTTGTTACCAAACCTGGCCTCTGTGACACTGATCTCCATTTTACTTACCTTACCCTTTCTCGTGGTGTTGTTATCAAACCTGTATTTGTGACATTGATCTCTAATTTACTGAGCTTAACACTTATCCTGTTGTTACCAAACCTGGACTCTGTGACATTGATCACTATTTTACTGACCTTCACCTTTCTCGTGGTGTTGTTATCAAACCTGGACTTTGTTACATTGATCTCTAATTTACTGAGCTTAACACTTATCCTGTTGTTACCAAACCCTGACTCTGTGACATTGATCCCTATTTTACTGAGCTTAACACTTATCCTGTTGTTACCAAACCCGGATATTGTGACACTGATCTCTAATTTACTGAGCTTAACCTTTCTCTTGTTGTTACCAAACCTAGACTCTGTGACACTGATCTCCATTTTACTTACCTTACCCTTTCTCCTATTGTTAGCAAACCCGGACTCTGTGACATTGATCCCTAATTTACTAAACTTAACCATTCTCCTGTTGTTACCAAACTTGAACACCGTGACACTGATCTCTACTTTACCGAGCGTAACCTTTTTTCCTGCCGTTAGCAAACCTGGTCTCTATGACATTGATCTCCACTTTACTGAGCTTAACATTTCTCCTGTTGTTACCAAACCCGGATGTTGTGACACTGATCTCAAATTTTCCGAGCTTAACCTTTCTCCTGTTGTTACCAAACCCGAACACTGATCTCTAATTTACTGAGCTTAACACTTATCCTGTTGTTACCAAACCCGGATGTTGTGACACTGATGTCTAATTTACTGAGCTTAACCTTTCTCCGGTTCTTACCAAACCAGGACAATATGACATTGATCGCTAATTTACTGAGTTTAACCTTTCTCCTGTTGCTACCAAACCCGGATGTTGTGACACTGATTGCTAATTTACTGAGCTCAACACTTATCCTGTTGCTACCAAACCCGGACTCTGTGACACTGATCTCTATTTTACTGAGCTTAATACTTATGATGTTGTTACCAAACCCGGATGTTGTGACACTGATCTCTAATTTACTGAGCTTAACACTTATCCTGCTGTTACCAAACCTGGACTCTGTGACACTGATCTCTATTTTACTGACCTTAACCTTTCTCGTAGTGTTGTTATCAAACCTGGACTTTGTGACATTGATCTCCAATTTACTGAGCTTAACACGTATCCTGTTGTTACCAAGCCCTGACTCTGTGACACTGATCTCAAATTTACTGAATTTAACACTTATCATGTTGTTACCACGCCTGGAGGTTGTGAAACTGATCGCTAATTTACTGAGCTTAACCTTTCTCCTGTTGCTACCAAACCTGGACTTTGTGACACTGATCTCTAATTTACTGAGCTCAACACGTATCCTGTTGCTACCAAACCCGGACACTGTGACACTGATCTCTATTTTGCTGAGCTTAACACTTATCCTGTTGTTACCAAACCTGGATGTTGTGACACTGATCTCTAATATACTGAGCTTAACCTTTCTCCAGTTCTTACCAACCCAGGACTCTGTGACATTGATCGCTAATTTACTGAGTTTAACCTTTCTCCTGTTGCTACCAAACCCGGATGTTGTGACACTGATTGCTAATTTACTGAGCTCAACACTTATCCTGTTGCTACCAAACCCGGACTCTGTGATACTGATCTCTATTTTACTGAGCTTAACACTTATCCTGTTGTTACCAAACCCGAACTCTGTGACATTGATCTCTAATTTACTGAGCTTAACATTTTCCTGTTGTTACCAAACCCGGATTTTACTGACCTTAACGTTTCTCGTGGTGTTGTTACCAAACCCAGACTCTGAGGCATTTATCTCTAATTTATCGAGCTTAACATTTTTCCGATTGTTACTAAACCGGAACGCTGTGAAATTGATCTCTAATTTACTGAAGTTAACCTTTCTCCTGTTGTTACCAAACCCGGATGTTGTGACACTGATCTATAATTTACTGAGTTTAACGTTTCTCTTGTTGTTACCAAACCTAGACTCTGTGACACTGATCTCTAATTTACTGAGCTTAACCTTTCTCCTGTTGTTACCAAACCCGGATGTTGTGACACTGATCTATAATTTACTGAGTTTAACGTTTCTCTTGTTGTTACCAAACCTAGACTCTGTGACACTGATCTCTAATTTACTGAGCTTAACCTTTCTCCTGTTGTTACCAAACCTGGACTCTGTGACATTGATCGCTATTTTACTGAGCTTAATACTTATGATGTTGTTACCAAACCCGGATGTTGTGACACTGATCTCTAATTTACTGAGCTTACCACTTATCCTGCTGTTACGAAACCTGGACTCTGTGACACTGATCTCTATTTTACTGACCTTAACCTTTCTCGTAGTGTTGTTATCAAACCTGGACTTTGTGACATTCATCTCCAATTTACTGAGCTTAACACGTATCCTGTTGTTACCAAGCCCTGACTGTGACACTGATCTCAAATTACTGAATTTAACACTTATCATGTTGTTACCACTCCTGGAGGTTGTGAAACTGATCGCTAATTTACTGAGCTTAACCTTTCTCCTCTTGCTACCAAACCTGGACTTTGTGACACTGATCTCTAATTTACTGAGCGCAACACTTATCCTGTTGCTACCAAACCCGGACACTGTGACACTGATCTCTATTTTGCTGAGCTTAACACTTATCCTGTTGTTACCAAACCTGGATGTTGTGACATTGATCGCTAATTTACTGAGTTTAACCTTTCTCCTGTTGCTACCAAACCCGGATGTTGTGACACTGATTGCTAATTTACTGAGCTCAACACTTATCCTGTTGCTACGAAACCCGGACTCTGTGACACTGATCTCTATTTTACTGAGCTTAACACTTATCCTGTTGTTACCAAACCAGGACTCTGTGACATTGATCTCTAATTTACTTAGCTTAACCTTTCTCCTGTTGTTACCAAAGCCGAACTCTGTGTCATTGATCTTTAATTTACTGAGCTTAACATTTTCCTGTTGTTACCAAACCCGGATTTTGTGACACTGATCTCAAATTTTCCGAAATTATCCTTTCTCCTGTTGCTACCAAACCCGAACACCGTGACCATGATCTCTAATTTACTGAGCTTAATCCTTCTCCAATTGCTACCAAACCCGGATGTTGTGACACTGATCTCTAATTTACTGAGCTTAACACTTATCCGGCTGTTACCAAACCTGGACTCTGTGACACTAAGCTCTAATTTACTGACCTTAACCTTTCTGGTGGTGTTGTTATCAAACCTAGATTTGTGACATTGCTCTCTAATTTACTGAGCTTAACACTTATCCTGTTGCTACCAAACTCGGATGTTGTGACACTGACCTCTAATTTACTGAGCTTAACACTTATCCTGTTGTTACCAAACCTGGCCTCTGTGACACTGATCTCCATTTTACTTACCTTACCCTTTCTCGTGGTGTTGTTATCAAACCTGTATTTGTGACATTGATCTCTAATTTACTGAGCTTAACACTTATCCTGTTGTTACCAAACCTGGACTCTGTGACATTGATCACTATTTTACTGACCTTCACCTTTCTCGTGGTGTTGTTATCAAACCTGGACTTTGTTACATTGATCTCTAATTTACTGAGCTTAACACTTATCCTGTTGTTACCAAACCCTGACTCTGTGACATTGATCCCTATTTTACTGAGCTTAACACTTATCCTGTTGTTACCAAACCCGGATATTGTGACACTGATCTCTAATTTACTGAGCTTAACCTTTCTCTTGTTGTTACCAAACCTAGACTCTGTGACACTGATCTCCATTTTACTTACCTTACCCTTTCTCCTATTGTTAGCAAACCCGGACTCTGTGACATTGATCCCTAATTTACTAAGCTTAACCATTCTCCTGTTGTTACCAAACTTGAACACCGTGACACTGATCTCTACTTTACCGAGCGTAACCTTTTTTCCTGCCGTTAGCAAACCTGGTCTCTATGACATTGATCTCCACTTTACTGAGCTTAACATTTCTCCTGTTGTTACCAAACCCGGATGTTGTGACACTGATCTCAAGTTTTCCGAGCTTAACCTTTCTCCTGTTGTTACCAAACCCGAACACTGATCTCTAATTTACTGAGCTTAACACTTATCCTGTTGTTACCAAACCCGGATGTTGTGACACTGATGTCTAATTTACTGAGCTTAACCTTTCTCCGGTTCTTACCAAACCAGGACAATATGACATTGATCGCTAATTTACTGAGTTTAACCTTTCTCCTGTTGCTACCAAACCCGGATGTTGTGACACTGATTGCTAATTTACTGAGCTCAACACTTATCCTGTTGCTACCAAACCCGGACTCTGTGACACTGATCTCTATTTTACTGAGCTTAATACTTATGATGTTGTTACCAAACCCGGATGTTGTGACACTGATCTCTAATTTACTGAGCTTAACACTTATCCTGCTGTTACCAAACCTGGACTCTGTGACACTGATCTCTATTTTACTGACCTTAACCTTTCTCGTAGTGTTGTTATCAAACCTGGACTTTGTGACATTGATCTCCAATTTACTGAGCTTAACACGTATCCTGTTGTTACCAAGCCCTGACTCTGTGACACTGATCTCAAATTTACTGAATTTAACACTTATCATGTTGTTACCACGCCTGGAGGTTGTGAAACTGATCGCTAATTTACTGAGCTTAACCTTTCTCCTGTTGCTACCAAACCTGGACTTTGTGACACTGATCTCTAATTTACTGAGCTCAACACGTATCCTGTTGCTACCAAACCCGGACACTGTGACACTGATCTCTATTTTGCTGAGCTTAACACTTATCCTGTTGTTACCAAACCTGGATGTTGTGACACTGATCTCTAATATACTGAGCTTAACCTTTCTCCAGTTCTTACCAACCCAGGACTCTGTGACATTGATCGCTAATTTACTGAGTTTAACCTTTCTCCTGTTGCTACCAAACCCGGATGTTGTGACACTGATTGCTAATTTACTGAGCTCAACACTTATCCTGTTGCTACCAAACCCGGACTCTGTGATACTGATCTCTATTTTACTGAGCTTAACACTTATCCTGTTGTTACCAAACCCGAACTCTGTGACATTGATCTCTAATTTACTGAGCTTAACATTTTCCTGTTGTTACCAAACCCGGATTTTACTGACCTTAACGTTTCTCGTGGTGTTGTTACCAAACCCAGACTCTGAGGCATTTATCTCTAATTTATCGAGCTTAACATTTTTCCGATTGTTACTAAACCGGAACGCTGTGAAATTGATCTCTAATTTACTGAAGTTAACCTTTCTCCTGTTGTTACCAAACCCGGATGTTGTGACACTGATCTATAATTTACTGAGTTTAACGTTTCTCTTGTTGTTACCAAACCTAGACTCTGTGACACTGATCTCTAATTTACTGAGCTTAACCTTTCTCCTGTTGTTACCAAAGCCGAACTCTGTGTCATTGATCTTTAATTTACTGAGCTTAACATTTTCCTGTTGTTACCAAACCCGGATTTTGTGACACTGATCTCAAATTTTCCGAAATTATCCTTTCTCCTGTTGCTACCAAACCCGAACACCGTGACCATGATCTCTAATTTACTGAGCTTAATCCTTCTCCCATTGCTACCAAACCCGGATGTTGTGACACTGATCTCTAATTTACTGAGCTTAACACTTATCCGGCTGTTACCAAACCTGGACTCTGTGACACTAAGCTCTAATTTACTGACCTTAACCTTTCTGGTGGTGTTGTTATCAAACCTAGATTTGTGACATTGCTCTCTAATTTACTGAGCTTAACACTTATCCTGTTGCTACCAAACTCGGATGTTGTGACACTGACCTCTAATTTACTGAGCTTAACACTTATCCTGTTGTTACCAAACCTGGCCTCTGTGACACTGATCTCCATTTTACTTACCTTACCCTTTCTCGTGGTGTTGTTATCAAACCTGTATTTGTGACATTGATCTCTAATTTACTGAGCTTAACACTTATCCTGTTGTTACCAAACCTGGACTCTGTGACATTGATCACTATTTTACTGACCTTCACCTTTCTCGTGGTGTTGTTATCAAACCTGGACTTTGTTACATTGATCTCTAATTTACTGAGCTTAACACTTATCCTGTTGTTACCAAACCCTGACTCTGTGACATTGATCCCTATTTTACTGAGCTTAACACTTATCCTGTTGTTACCAAACCCGGATATTGTGACACTGATCTCTAATTTACTGAGCTTAACCTTTCTCTTGTTGTTACCAAACCTAGACTCCCTGACACTGATCTCCATTTTACTTACCTTACCCTTTCTCCTATTGTTAGCAAACCCGGACTCTGTGACATTGATCCCTAATTTACTAAGCTTAACCATTCTCCTGTTGTTACCAAACTTGAACACCGTGACACTGATCTCTACTTTACCGAGCGTAACCTTTTTTCCTGCCGTTAGCAAACCTGGTCTCTATGACATTGATCTCCACTTTACTGAGCTTAACATTTCTACTGTTGTTACCAAACCCGGATGTTGTGACACTGATCTCAAATTTTCCGAGCTTAACCTTTCTCCTGTTGTTACCAAACCCGAACACTGATCTCTAATTTACTGAGCTTAACACTTATCCTGTTGTTACCAAACCCGGATGTTGTGACACTGATGTCTAATTTACTGAGCTTAACCTTTCTCCGGTTCTTACCAAACCAGGACAATATGACATTGATCGCTAATTTACTGAGTTTAACCTTTCTCCTGTTGCTACCAAACCCGGATGTTGTGACACTGATTGCTAATTTACTGAGCTCAACACTTATCCTGTTGCTACCAAACCCGGACACTGTGACACTGATCTCTATTTTACTGAGCTTAATACTTATGATGTTGTTACCAAACCCGGATGTTGTGACACTGATCTCTAATTTACTGAGCTTAACACTTATCCTGCTGTTACCAAACCTGGACTCTGTGACACTGATCTCTATTTTACTGACCTTAACCTTTCTCGTAGTGTTGTTATCAAACCTGGACTTTGTGACATTGATCTCCAATTTACTGAGCTTAACACGTATCCTGTTGTTACCAAGCCCTGACTCTGTGACACTGATCTCAAATTTACTGAATTTAACACTTATCATGTTGTTACCACGCATGGAGGTTGTGAAACTGATCGCTAATTTACTGAGCTTAACCTTTCTCCTGTTGCTACCAAACCTGGACTTTGTGACACTGATCTCTAATTTACTGAGCTCAACACGTATCCTGTTGCTACCAAACCCGGACACTGTGACACTGATCTCTATTTTGCTGAGCTTAACACTTATCCTGTTGCTACGAAACCTGGATGTTGTGACATTGATCGCTAATTTACTGAGTTTAACCTTTCTCCTGTTGCCACCAAACCCGGATGTTGTGACACTGATTGCTAATTTACTGAGCTCAACACTTATCCTGTTGTTACCAAACCAGGACTCTGTGACATTGATCTCTAATTTACTTAGCTTAACCTTTCTCCTGTTGTTACCAAAGCCGAACTCTGTGTCATTGATCTCTAATTTACTGAGCTTAACATTTTCCTGTTGTTACCAAACCCGGATTTTGAGACACTGATCTCAAATTTTCCGAAATTATCCTTTCTCCTGTTGCTACCAAACCCGAACACCGTGACATTGATCTCTAATTTACTGAGCTTAACCCTTCTCACGTTGTTACCAAACCCGGATGTTGTGACACTGATCCCTAATTTACTGAGCTTAACACTTATCCGGCTGTTACCAAACCTGGACTCTGTGACACTAAGCTCTAATTTACTGACCTTAACCTTTCTCGTGGTGTTGTTATCAAACCTAGATTTGTGACATTGATCTCTAATTTACTGAGCTTAACACTTATCCTGTTGTTACCAAACCCGGATGTTGTGACACTGACCTCTAATTTACTGAGCTTAACACTTATCCTGTTGTTACCAAACCTGGCCTCTGTGACACTGATCTCCATTTTACTTACCTTACCCTTTCTCGTGGTGTTGTTATCAAACCTGTATTTGTGACATTGATCTCTAATTTACTGAGCTTAAAACGTATCCTGTTGTTACCAAACCCGGACTCTGTGACATTGATCTCTAATTTACTTAGCTTAACCTTTCTCCTCTTGTTACCAAAGCCGAACTCTGTGTCATTGATCTCTAATTTACTGAGCTTAACATTTTCCTGTTGTTACCAAACCCGGATTTTGTGACACTGATCTCAAATTTTCCGGAATTATCCTTTCTCCTGTTGCTACCAAACCCGAACACCGAGACACTGATCTCTAATTTACTGAGCTTAACCCTTCTCCCATTGTTACCAAACCCGGATGTTGTGACACTGATCTCTAATTTACTGAGCTTAACACTTATCCGGCTGTTACCAAACCTGGACTCTGTGACACTAAGCTCTAATTTACTGACCTTAACCTTTCTCGTGGTGTTGTTATCAAACCTAGATTTGTGACATTGATCTCTAATTTACTGAGCTTAACACTTATCCTGTTGTTACCAAACCCGGATGTTGTGACACTGACCTCTAATTTACTGAGCTTAACACTTATCCTGTTGTTACCAAACCTGGCCTCTGTGACACTGATCTCCATTTTACTTACCTTACCCTTTCTCGTGGTGTTGTTATCAAACCTGTATTTTTGACATTGATCTCTAATTTACTGAGCTTAACACTTATCCTGTTGTTACCAAACCTGGACTCTGTGACATTGATCACTATTTTACTGACCTTCACCTTTCTCGTGGTGTTGTTATCAAACCTGGACTTTGTTACATTGATCTCTAATTTACTGAGCTTAACACTTATCCTGTTGTTACCAAACCCTGACTCTGTGACATTGATCCCTATTTTACTGAGCTTAACACTTATCCTGTTGTTACCAAACCCGGATATTGTGACACTGATCTCTAATTTACTGAGCTTAACCTTTCTCTTGTTGTTACCAAACCTAGACTCTGTGACACTGATCTCCATTTTACTTACCTTACCCTTTCTCCTATTGTTAGCAAACCCGGACTCTGTGACATTGATCCCTAATTTACTAAGCTTAACCATTCTCCTGTTGTTACCAAACTTGAACACCGTGACACTGATCTCTACTTTACCGAGCGTAACCTTTTTCCTGCCGTTAGCAAACCTGGTCTCTATGACATTGATCTCCACTTTACTGAGCTTCACCTTTCTCGTGGTGTTGTTATCAAACCTGGACTTTGTTACATTGATCTCTAATTTACTGAGCTTAACACTTATCCGGCTGTTACCAAACCTGGACTCTGTGACACTAAGCTCTAATTTACTGACCTTAACCTTTCTCGTAGTGTTGTTATCAAACCTGGACTTTGTGACACTGATCTCCAATTTACTGAGCTTTACCTTGCTCCTGTTGTTACCAAACCTGGACTCTGTGACACTAATCTCTAATTTACCGAGCTTAACCTTTTTCCTGTTGTTACCAACCTGGATTCTGTGACACTGATCTCTATTTTACTGACCTTAACGTTTCTCGTGGTGTTGTTACCAAACCCAGACTCTGTGGCTTTGATCTCTAATTTATCGAGCTTAACCTTTCTCCGATTGTTACAAAACCGGAACTCTGTGACATTGATCTCTAATTTACTGAGTTTAGCCTTACTCCTGTTGTTACCAAACCCGGATGTTGTGATACTGATCTCTAATTTACTGAGTTTAACCTTTCTCTTGTTGTTACCAAACCTGGACTCTGTGACACTGATCTCTAATTTACTGAGCTTAACCTTTCTCCTGTTGTTACCAAACCTGGACTCCGTGACATTGATCTCTAATTTACTGACCTTAACCTTTCTCGTGGTGTTGTTATCAAACCTGGACTTTGTGACATTGATCTCTAATTTACTGAGCTTAACACGTATCCTGTTGTTACCAAATCCGGATGTTGTGAAACTGATCTCCAATTTACTGAGCTTAACACTTATCCGGCTGTTACCAAACCTGGACTCTGTGACACTAAGCTCTAATTTACTGACCTTAACCTTTCTCGTGGTGTTGTTATCAAACCTAGATTTGTGACATTGATCTCTAATTTACTGAGCTTAACACTTATCCTGTTGTTACCAAAGCTGGCCTCTGTGACACTGATCTCCATTTTACTTACCTTACCCTTTCTCGTGGTGTTGTTATCAAACCTATATTTGTGACATTGATCTCTAATTTACTGAGCTTAAAACTTATCCTGTTGTTACCAAACCCGGACTCTGTGACATTGATTTCCATTTTCCTGAGCTTAACACGTATCCTGTTGTTACCAAACCCGGACTCTGTGACACTGATCTCTAATTTACTGAGCTATACACTTATCCTGTTGTTACCAAACCCGGATGTTGTGACACTGATCTCTAATTTACTGAGCTTAACACTTATCCTGTTGTTACCAAACCCGGATGGTGTGACACTGATCCCTAATTTACTGACCTTAACCTTTCTCGTGGTGTTGTTATCAAACCTGGACTTTGTGACCTTGATCCCTAATTTACTGAGCTTGACCTTTCTCCTGTTGTTACCAAACCCGGACTCTGTGGCATTGATCTCTAATTTACTGAGCTTAACCTTTCTGCTCTTGCTACCAAACCCGGACACTGTGACATTGACCTCAAATTTACCGAGCTTAACCTTTCTCCTGTTGCTAGCAAATCCGAACTATTAGACACCGATCTCTAATTTACTGAGTTTAAGCTTCTCTTGTTGTTACCAAACTTGGACTCTGTGACACTAATCTCTAATTTACTGAGCTTAACCTTTTTCCTATTGTTACCAAACGTAGACTCTGTGACATTGATCTCTAATTTACTGAGCTTAACCTTTCTCCTGTTGATACCAAACCCGGATGTTGTGACACTGATATCAAATTTACCGAGCTTACCCTTTCTCCTGTTGCTACCAAACCCGAACACCGTGACACTGATCGCTAATTTACCGAGCTTAACCTTTTACCTGTTGTTAGCAAACCTGGACTCTGTGACATTGATCTCAAATTTACAGAGCATAACATTTCTCCTGTTGTTACCAAACCCGGAAGTTGAGACACTGATCTCTAATTTACTGAGCTTAACCGTACTCTTGTTGTTACCAAAACTGGACTCTGTGACAGTCATCTCTAATATACTGAGCTTAACCTTTCTCCTGTTGTTACCAAACCCGGATGCTGTGATACTGATCTCTATTTTTCCGAGCTTAACCTTTCTCCTGTTGTTACGAAACCTGGACTCTGTGACACTAATCTCTAATTTACCGAGCGTAACCTTTTTCCTGTTGTTACCAAACCTGGACTCTGTGACACTGATCTCTATTTTACTGACATTAACGTTTCTCGTGGTGTTGTTACCAAACCCAGACTCTGTGGCATTGATCTCTAATTTATCGAGCTTAACCTTTTTCCGATTGTTACCAAACCGGAACTCTGTGACATTGATCTCTAATTTACTGAGTTTAACCTTTCTCCTGTTGTTACCTAACCCGGATGTTGTGACACTGATCTATAATTTACTGAGTTTAACCTTTCTCTTGTTGTTACCAAACCTGGACTCTGTGACACTGATCTCTAATTTACTGAGCTTAACCTTTCTCCTGTTGTTACCAAACCTGGACTCTGTGACATTGATCGCTATTTTACTGAGCTTAACACTTATGATGTTGTTACCAAACCCGGATGTTGTGACACTGATCTCTAATTTACTGAGCTTAACACTTATCCTGCTGTTACCAAACCTGGACTCTGTGACACTGATCTCTATTTTACTCACCTTAACCTTTCTCGTAGTGTTGTTATCAAACCTGGACTTTGTGACATTGATCTCCAATTTACTGAGCTTAACACGTATCCTGTTGTTAACAATCCCTGACTCTGTGACACTGATCTCAAATTTACTGAATTTAACACTTATCATGTTGTTACCACGCCTGGAGGTTGTGAAACTGATCGCTAATTTACTGAGCTTAACCTTTTTCCTGTTGTTACCAAACCTGGACTCTGTGACACTGATCTCTATTTTACTGACCTTAACATTTCTCGTGGTGTTGCTACCAAACCTGGACTTTGTGACATTGATCTCTAATTTACTGAGCTTAACACTTATCCTGTTGTTACCAAACCCAGACTCTGTGACATAGATCTCTATTTTACTGAGCTTAACACTTATCCTGTTGTTACCTAACCCGGATGTTGTGACACTGATCTCTAATTTACTGAGCTTAACACTTATCATGTTGTTACCAAACCTGGACTCATTGATCTCCAATTTACTGAGCTTAACACGTATCATGTCGTTACCAAGCCCGGACTCTGTGAGACTGATTTAAAATTTACTGAATTTAATACTTAATCTTTTGTTACCAAACCCAGATGTTGTGACGCTGATCGCTAATTTACTGAGCTTAACCTTTCTTCTGTTGCTACCAAACCCAGACTCTGTGGCATTGATTTCTAATTTACAGGGCATAACCTTTCTCCGGTTGTTACCAAACAGTGACTCTGTGACATTGATCTCTAATTTACTGAGTTTAACCTATCTGCTGTTGCTGCCAAACCCGGATGTTGTGACACTGATCTCTAATTTACCGAGCTTAACACTTATCCTGCTGTTACCAAACCTGGACTCTGTGACACTGATCTCTATTTTACTGACCTTAACCTTTCTCGTAGTGTTGTTATCAAACCTGGACTTTGTGACATTGATCTGCAATTTACTGAGCTTACCACGTATCCTGTTGTTACCAAACCCAGACTACGTGGCATTGATCTCTAATTTATCGAGTTTAACCTTTCTCCGATTGTTACCAAACCGGAACTCTGTGACATTGATCTCTAATTTACTGAGTTTAACCTTTCTCCTCTTGTTACCAAGCCCGGACTCTGTGACACTGATCTAAAATTTACTGAATTTAACACTTATCCTTTTGTTACCAAACCCAGACTCTGTGTCATTGATCTCTAATTTATCGAGCTTAACCCTTTCCCGGTTGTTACCAAACCGGGACTCTGTGACATAGATCTCTAATTTACTGAGTTTAACCTTTCTCCTGTTGCTACCAAACCCGGATGTTGTGACACTGATCACTAATTTACTGAGCTTAACCCTTCTGTTGTTACCAAGCTCGGACTCTGTGACATTGATCTCTAATTTACTGATCTTAATTTACCTTTCTCCTGTTGTTAACAAACCCGAATTATGTGACACTGATCTCTAATTTACTTAGCTTAATCTTTCTCTTGATGTTACCAAACCTGGACTCTGTGACACTAATCCCTAATTTACTGAGTTTAACCTTTCTGCTGTTGCTGCCAAACCCGGATGTTGTGACACTGATCACTAATTGTCTGAGCTTAACCCTTCTGTTTTTACCAAGCTCGGACTCTGTGACATTGATCCCTAATTTACTGAGCTTAACCTTTCTCCTCTTGTTACCAAACCCGGACTCTGTCACACTGATCTCAAATTTTTCGAGCTTACCCTTTCTCTTGTTGTTACAAAACCTGGACTCTGTGACACTAATCTCTAATTTATTGAGCTTAACCTTTTTCCTGTTGTTACCAAACCTGGACTCTGTGACACTGATCTCCATTTTACTGTCCTTAAGCTTTCTCGTAGTGTTGTTATCATACCTGGACTTTGTGACATTGATCTGCAATTTACTGAGCTTAACACGTATCCTGTTGTTACCAAGCCCTGACTCTGTGACACTGATCTGAAATTTACTGAATTTAACACTTATCATGTTGTTACCACACCCGGAGGTTGTGACACTGATCGCTAATTTACTGAGCTTAACCTTTCTCTTGTTGTTACCAAACTTGGACTCTGTGACACTAATCTCTAATTTACTGAGCTTAACCTTTTTCCTATTGTTACCAAACCTGGACCCTGTAACACTGATCTCTATTTTACTGACCTTAAACTTTCTCGTGGTTTTGCTACCAAACCTGGACTTTGTGACATTGATCTCTAATTTACTGAGCTTAAGACTTATCCTGTTGTTACCAAACCCAGACTCTGTGACATAGATCTCTATTTTACTGAGCTTAACACTTATCCTGTTGTTACGTAACCCGGATGTTGTGACACTGATCTCTAATTTACTGAGCTTAACACTTATCATGTTGTTACCAAACCTGGACTCATTGATCTCCAATTTACTGAGCTTAACACTTATCCTGTTGTTACCAAACCTGGACTCTGTGACATTGATCGCTATTTTACTGAGCTTAACACTTATGATTTTGTTACCAAACCCGGAAGTTGTGACACTGATCTCCAATTTTCCGAGCTTAACCTTTCTCCTGTTGTTACCAAACCCAGATACTGTGACACTGATCGATATTTTACCGAGCTTAACCTCTCTCCTGTTGTTACCAAACCTGGACTCTGTTCCACTAATCTCTAATTTACCGATCTTAACCTTTTTCCTGTTGTTACCAAACCTGGACTCTGTGACACTGATCTCTATTTTACTGACCTTAACGTTTCTCGTGGTGTTGTTACCAAACCCAGACTCTGTGGCATTGATCTCTACTTTATCGATCTTAACCTTTCTCCAATTGTTACCAAACCGGATCTCTGTGACATTGATCTCTAATTTGCTGAGTTTAACCTTTCTCCTGTTGCTACCAAACCCGGATGTTGTGACACTGATCTATAATTTACTGAGTTTACCCTTTCTCTTGTTGTTACCAAACCTGGACTCTGTGACACTGATCTCTAATTTACTGAGCTTAACCTTTCTCCTGTTGTTACCAAACCTGGACTCTGTGACATTGATCGCTATTTTACTGAGCTTAACACTTATAATGTTGTTACCAAACCCGGATGTTGTGACACTGATCTCTAATTTACCGAGCTTAACACTTATCCTGCTGTTACCAAACCTGGACTCTGTGACACTGATCTCTATTTTACTGACCTTAACCTTTCTCGTAGTGTTGTTATCAAACCTGGACTTTGTGACATTGATCTGCAATTTACTGAGCTTAACACGTATCCTGTTGTTACCAAACCCAGACTACGTGGCATTGATCTCTAATTTATCGAGTTTAACCTTTCTCCGATTGTTACCAAACCGGAACTCTGTGACATTGATCTCTAATTTACTGAGTTTAACCTTTCTCCTCTTGTTACCAAGCCCGGACTCTGTGACACTGATCTAAAATTTACTGAATTTAACACTTAACCTTTTGTTACCAAACCCAGACTCTGTGTCATTGATCTCTAATTTATCGAGCTTAACCCTTTCCCGGTTGTTACCAAACCGGGACTCTGTGACATAGATCTCTAATTTACTGAGTTTAACCTTTCTCCTGTTGCTACCAAACCCGGATGTTGTGACACTGATCACTAATTTACTGAGCTTATCCCTTCTGTTGTTACCAAGCTCGGACTCTGTGACATTGATCTCTAATTTACTGAGCTTAATTTACCTTTCTCCTGTTGTTACCAAACCCGAATTATGTGACACTGATCTCTAATTTACTTAGCTTAATCTTTCTCTTGATGTTACCAAACCTGGACTCTGTGACACTAATCCCTAATTTACTGAGCTTAACCTTTTTCCTTTTGTTACCAAACCTGGACTCTGTGACACTGATCTCTATTTTACTGACCTTAACGTTTCTCGTGGTGTTGTTACCAAACCTGGACTCTGTGACATTGATCACTATTTTACTGACCTTCACCTTTCTCGTGGTGTTGTTATCAAACCTTGACTTTGTGACATTGATCTCCAATTTACTGAGCTTAACACTTATCCTGTTGTTACCAAACCCTGACTCTGTGACATTGATCCCTATTTTACTGAGCTTAACACTTATCCTGTTGCTACCAAACCCGGATATTGTGACACTGATCTCTAATTTACTGAGCTTAACCTTTCTCCTGTTGTTACCAAACCCGAATTATGTGACACTGATCTCTAATTTACTTAGCTTAATCTTTCTCTTGATGTTACCAAACCTGGACTCTGTGACACTAATCCCTAATTTACTGAGCTTAACCTTTTTCCATTTGGTACCAAACCTGGACTCTGTGACACTGATCTCTATTTTACTGACCTTAACGTTTCTCGTGGTGTTGTTACCAAACCTGGACTCTGTGCCACTGATCTCTATTTTACTGACCTTAACCTTTCTCGTGGTGTTGTTACCAAACCTGGACCCTGTGACATTGATCTCTAATTTACTTAGCTTAACCTTTCTCCTGTTGTTACCAAACCCGGATGTCGTGACACTGATCTATAATTTACCGAGCTTAACCTTTCTCCCGTTGCTACCAAACCCGAACACTGTGACACTGATCTCTAATTTACCGAGCATAACCTTTTTCCTGTTGTTACCAAACCCAGACTCTGTGACATTGATCTCTAATTTACCGAGCTTAACCTTTCTCCTGTTGTTACCAAACTCGGACATTGTGACACTGATCTTTAATTTACTGAGCTTAACCCTTCTCCTGGCTCCCAAACCCAGACTTCACTGAAGACATTAGCAGAGAGCTGATTTAAACTTGCGAATCAGTGTTGTTGAAAGCGGTTGCTATCCAAGATAAGATCCGATGACAGCAAAGCTATTTCGAAAATGCATACCAGTTCCCAAGGTGGCAATACAATGTCATCAAAGCAAGGCTCGATGTTAGATTAAGAAGCTATGGTCAATCTATGAAAAATACTATATGGCAAACTGATGGACAGATGTATTATGATAAATACCAACACATAGATAAACTAACTTAAGTATGACCTTTGAATTATACAATGACTAACAATAACCTGATTACTTTTAGAAATGTCAAGCCATGTTACCGTCAAAAGGAGATAATTCTCATTCCAGTGCATTCGATGTGCTCATTTTCAAAGTGGTATGTTAAGAGGTTTACAGCCCAATACTACAAATGCTTATATGGTTTAGTATATGGTAACCATTATCTTGCCATACACATTGAATGCGTTAGACTAGATAATGCCCATACTGAAACAACGCTTCAATGAACAGCAAGTTGATCGACTAGCGAGTTTCAAAGTGAACATAACATTCAACAAAACTGCATCATGAACGCTGAATATTTCGCATCATAGTCATCATTAGAAATAATAAAATATGACAAACTCACCTTAAGAAAGGCCAGGCATAACGCAACTGAAATCCTTGTACAGCCCACAGTTCAATGAGATGTATTGAAATTACAACCGTGTTCAATTCTATACAGTTACGATTGAATTGCAATGATTTGACAGAGCCATTGCATAACTAACTGTATGCCCAGCTCACAATGACTCAAGTCAACCAGTGTGCCAACATACTCTAACACCTTTGCTCTGAATTTGTACAGCCAATTCCATAACACAGGAAAACTGTTGAACATTATCAGATTAGTTTGGCCACAAGAAAATTCAAATTGCTTTTCAAAATATCCTACATCACATCTCTCACATCATAAAGGATTTACGTCAGATGTATTAAACGGGTTAGATGCATCATACATATATAAGTAATTTTGTTCAGCAAATTTATTGTCCAGTATACTACTATTTCACCTTTCCAGAGTATCCATCCGTCATCTGGCCTCGTATGACGTCATAATCAACTCAGCGCGTGTTTGATGACGTCACAATCATTGCGTCACAAAGGGTTCCATATAGACCATCACCAAATCTCAAACAGTCAGACACGTTGTATGAAGTGTATGTATTTGTAATTCTTTGCTATTTAATAAACACATTGTTGAATATTTTGAAACTAATTTGACTGGGCGTTGTTGCTGTCTTAGTTTCAAAATATTCAACAGCTTACCTGTGTACTTACTTGGAAATTGATGGTCAGGGTGTTCAGAGATCGATCGATCCCAACACGAGCGGTGTGGGTGGAGCTTAGCTAGTGATAGGCGGGGCATAGCTAAAATCAAAAGGGCCATTAGCATATACACTGTAATAAACAGACGTCATATACAATCTTAAAAATAATGACTTAAATATTAAAAGCTTTGATTGGTTTTGAGACTCTATACACTGCAGCCAGTGTGGTTCTAACTCACCCGTAGTACTGGATAATTAGATAAAATTTGACTTGTCACACATATAATCGGAAAAATGTTGAAATTGCGAAAATCTTGAAAGAAGATTATCAAAAGCTAAAGGAGAACCTGAAGCAACATTTCAAGAAGCCTCCAGTAGCCACGTTTAAGAAAGATTAGAATCTACGTGACATCTCTGTAAAAGCCAGACTCAAATACCTATCCAGCATATACTTTTCAATTATTCACCATGAGCATTAAATGGCTTTCCTAAAAATGACAGATTTCAGCTAGCAAAATAAACAAGAATTTGTTCAATTATTAAAAAATCTGTTCCATTACGTTGACAATATCACATACATACACGCATGCATGCGTGCATGCATGCATACATACATGCACGCGCACACACACGCACGCACGCACGTACGCACGCACGCACGCACGCACACACACGCACACACGCACACACGCACACACACATAAAGCTGGTCGGCTAAACCTAGACTTTTTAGTCTTGGCGCGGTGGTCCAGTGGAAAGATGTCTGGTTGCTGATGCTATGCGGAGTTGCAGTATGGCGGTTTGATCCCCCGACCGGGAGATGGTGATCAACAAATTAAACTAATGGGTGCATGACTCTCGGATGCTTAGCACATAGAAATTGAAGCTGCACATTGCCAGTGCGTCAATAAAATAAAAATACATACATACATACATACATACATACATACATACATATATACACACACAGGCACGCACGCACGCACATACATACATACATACATACGTGCATACGTACTTACGTACGCGCGTGAACATACACATGCATACAGGGTAAATTAAATAAAAACCAACATATCGCAAAAAACATACAAATATTGAACATTAAAACAAGTGAAAAAATATTATCAAATTGTGCAGGCTCCAAAGTAGTGATGATGATGTGTGCCTGATTGTACGGCATAGAAATAGACTTTAAAGTTTTCATTGACATCAGACATCCCCATGTTTTAATAATAATGCTAATATATAACACGAAGCAGATATGCAGAAACCAATTCTGCACGTGAAGTAACACATGATGTTACCTAACGTGATAAATACGGGTGTGATAAGCAGGGGATGCAATCCTACTTGGTCAATAAACCCTGGTCAGATGGATAGTAACAAAATTAGACCAGTGTGATGTCAGTGGGACCAACCTTTCACCAGTCACCTGCAACTACCGAGGTTCTATCGACCTTGCTTTAGTTGCAAGTCGCAGCTGGTATAACTGTTAATTTATTGCTTTTGCTTGGTGTCACCAACACACCCTGAATACAAAGGCAACCCAGACCTGGCCTTGTTACGTACTGATCTGTGCCTAGAGGGCTGCCCTCTGGTGTAATAGAGGCCATGGTTGTATCCGAGTCCTGTGTTGTAGGGGAGGCAATTGCTGCATCAGGTGCAGCCTTCTGAGCACATTTACGAAAACCACACACAAATATGAATAGCTGGTAGTCATGATTTTTTGATAGAGCAATATTTGCCCATTTCACTTCTACGCATGCATCATTTGTGATCACATTTGACCCTGTTACTCTGTGCCATGTCTCTTCGCGAGATACTCTATCATATAACCTAATACATTGAGCATGAGCTTGAAAATATAAGGATCTAGCAACTACATCAGGATTACTTATGTTTGCCCCACACAAGTTTATATTCTCATAAACACTTATATCAGTGATTGCACATTCGGTGATACAATCATGTAAGAGCCAGGAACGTTCACGAGATTGTTCGCGAGACAGTTTAGCAAGTGCGTTACGTTCCTCTGTGGTACTTCCCTGTGATTGGCAACGTTTGTTGTTGTTAACAAATTCAAGATGAGGGATAACTTCATTATGAAAATTGTACACGGCAAGCTTCTCATCGTTAGAAAGTAAACGCTCTGTCACAATTTTAGATGTGAAGTCCTTCAGTGGAATGTGTTCCAGGCGCAGTTGTGAAAATGCATTGCCTAGATATTTACGTTTATTCGCACGCGATGATGGAACATTTCCACTTTTGCATTGACGTGTTGCCCAGTTATTCATTGCTTGGTAAATCGTGATTTCATCTGATTGTAGAAGAGAACTTTCTACAATGAGCTGTAATACATTGAATGGTACAGAGAGAAATTCAGCGTCATGTATCACTGCTGTAGCGTTAGTTTCTATAAATTTCATGCACTTTGCTTTCAAATCTGGTAAGTTATAAAATACAGACACTTCAAGAAGGCTGCATATATTTGACACATCGCATGACTGCTCCAGTGCAGTCACACAATACAGTAGACACTTAGGAATCTGATACATGTGTGCCACTTGTAGGAGTTCCATGGCATTGTCAGGTGTTACCTCTGCCCAGTCTGTATAGAGATACCTAAAGATATGAGGAAATACGTAGATCATTAAAACTACAAAATAGTACAGATATTTAAGGCAAGGTAAAGTAAGGCATGGCCAAACAGTTACTCAAACATAGAATTCAAGGATTGCATCATCGATTGTGAAATACATGCTGTCTATTCTCTTCTCTCAAATTCCATTATTTCTATCGTATTCCTGGATGTCCAGGAAAATGCTACGGAAAAAAAGGCGGGCGGGTGGGTGGATGGGCGGGTGGACCTACAGACATACAGGCAGGTAAGCAGACAGACAGGCAGACAGACATACAGACAGGTGGGTAGGCAGGCAGGTGGCAGGCAGGCAGGCAGGCAGCAAGGCAGACAATATCAAGCTAATATAAGGCTTAGAGACTAATTGCTGTAGTTAGAAATGTTCTCAGCTAATTCATTACCATTCTTACCTTAACATTAACAGAAAGCCATTAACAAAAGTATCAACAATTGTAATTTCTCTCTTTGTTTCTGCCACGGGTCCATAGAACATCGCCTCAAATACAGGGCTCCTGTGAATGGAAGCATAGGACATTGCCTCAAATACAGGACGCCTGTGAATGAAGACAGAGAACATTGCCTCAAATACGGGACTCCTGTGAATGAAGACAGAGGACATTGCCTCAAATACGGGACTCCTGTGAATGAAAGCATAGAACATCGCCTCAAATACGGGACTCCTGTGGATGAAGACATAGAACATCGCCTCAAATATGGGACACTTGTGAATGAAGACACAGCACCTTGCCTCAAATACGGGACTCCTGTGAATGAAGACAGGACCGATACAGCTCAAAGTATCCCATGAAAATTTACAGACAGAAATCCAGAGTCATTTTAGTTCATTCGAACGAATGGTGTTGTGTTGTGTCTTACACCTAAGGTGCGAAAAGTGGATGGCTCCCTCTTGGAAGAGGATAGAGTTAATTATTACAAGCTGAAGGCAGTAATTTTAAAAGCCTTTTGCTGTTACAGAATTAAATTATGTAAGGAGTATGTATTTACTGCGGATTTCAGAGAGAGAGAGAGAGAGAGAGAGAGAGAGAGAGAGAGAGAGATAGAGAGAGAGAGAGAGCGAGAGAGAGAGAGAGAGAGAAAGAGAGAGAGAGAGAGAGAGAGAGAGAGAGAGTGAGAGAGAGAGAGAGAGAGAGAGAGAGAGAGAGAGAGAGAGCAACGATCTCGATCTCGAACAGAACTTGAGGAAAGGGGATTTAACTCTAGTATGCTTAGGATAGGAATGATCAGGAGCTGGGAACCTGGTTACTGTCAGTAGAAGGGTGACCTTATGGACGTTTATTCTGATTGTTCGAGAGCGTGATGACGTCATCAATATTTGAATTAGGTCACACCCGAATTTGATTGATCGAGAGAGAAATCCTTTGTTCGCTCTCAACCAATCAGATACAAGTATTGTGTGCCAGAAAAGGGGTATGGCCCAAGTCAAACATACTGGCATCCCCTACTTCTATTTCAGAGAACCTTTCCTGTGAGTCATCAACATTTTCCCAGGCCAACCCCACCCAGCCCAACCCCCGTCCCACCCCCACACATCCTTTTTCTTATATACTGTTGCACTACGTTTAGACTAGCTCTCTACCCGAAAGTAAGACTTTCAAATTACTTTCTGGCCCACTGCATTTAGCATCGGTGGGGGGGGGGGGGCGGACCGCAAGTAAGAGAGTAATGTCACGTGAGACTAAATTGAATTGCTAGTTCAGTGAACTCAAACAGAACTGTTCAATTGTTCATTCAGTGAAGCAAATTTCAGTAGAGAAGTTACTTCCATTGTATCAATACTATAGAATGATTCGAGAAATCCTTGTTTGTAATTCCACTTCCTTCATAGCTAGAGACTTGGTGGATGCCAATGTCAGCAACTAATTTAGTCTGCTCTTAAGCCGAATTTAAGTCAAATACTTTGTCTGTCCTAAAGGTTTCTGTCAATGAAACCTTCGCCATACATCGATGCTCCAATAATGTCACCAATGGAGAAAAGCTCACAGTCTGATGATCCATGTTCCTGTCTGTAAAACGTTGTAGCCTATGGGGCCTCTTCCCTTCGTCGGTTCCCAAATTTCGATTTGACAGACATCAAACCATGAACTAGAATTCCTCTGGTATTCCATAATTGTTCACTTCCATTCCTTGCCTGTGTTTCTCCGGGGCATCTGGATGTCTGAATCAACACCTCCCCGCCCCCTCTCCCGAGAATGCAGACATATCGAAACTGTAAGAAGTTTTAATTGTACAGAACAGAACAGCATATATATGTATATATATATATATATATATATATATATATATATATACATATATATATATATATATATATATATATATATATATATATATATAAGATAAGATGCTATTACAAGGCTGGCTTGATTCAATCACTTGGGCTGGCTAAATTGATGGATTTAAATGTATATTTCCCTCCTCATTTCGATTACTAAGCATATTGGTGGTTGTAGTTCAAGGCAATTCTTTACAATGTTAATATTAATAAGGTGGCATTGAAACTTTTGGAATTAGGTAGTTTTAGCTTAGGCATGGTTATTATATATATTTACAAATGTATAGGTTAATATGTAATTATAATATTGTAATGACAACATATTTGTAGTATTCAATTATATCGTGCGTTGATCAGCATGATACATGAATTGACAAAATGCATCAAACCACATGATGGGTTACTCCCTGAAGAGGTTCGTCAGCAACGGAAAATACATTTGGAAGAAACACTGGTCTACCCTATGACCCTGGCGTCCCAAGGACCGATATCGAAAGTTTGTTTATGGGAAACCGAGGAATCAAGTAATGTACGAGCAGATTGAGCGATTCGTGTCACTGAATTTTATTTCAGCCAATGAGGATGAGCGAGTGAAGTATGATCTGGATGCGGTGAAACAAAGATCCGCCGAGATGGTTATTGCCTTCAACTGGAGGTACAAAGAATTGGCAAAGAGAGCATACCCCACGAGTAATGATGACACAAAACGTTTAGTGCTCTCAGCATACATCCGAGCACTGTACGACACCAGTATGGGAAGACGAATCGTGAGGAGAAAGGTTAAGACACTTGATGAGGCGATAGCAAACACCGAGGATGAGGGGTGTTGCAACGATCTGTTGCAGGCAATGAAAATTCCGGTAAGAAGAGACCAGGAAATAGAAGTTCACATCATCACTCAGGATGAGGGGAAAGATATCTGGACAATCATACGGGACCTGAAGAAGCAGGTTACACAGCAAGATCATATGATAGAGGAGCTATGCACGGTGATAGAAGGTTTACAATCTGTACCAGCACCGCAGCCAAAGCAACCACGTGCCAGAGCAGCACCGAAAGCCGTGCCTAAGAAGCGAGAGGCACCTACCTGTTTTAATTGTGGACGTAAGGGCCATATGAAGCGCGATTGCACACAAGCAATCCAACCAGCACCGAACAGCCGACCAACACTGCGTGCACCATGCGTGCCACGCGCACAGAAGCCGATCACCTGCTTCAATTGTGGCAAACTCGGACACATGGCATCCGAATGTTATGCAGCACCGACCACGCCCAGCCCACCTAAGCATGTTGTGACATGTTACCAATGTCAGAAGACGGGACACAACCAGATTGACTGCCCATTAAATCAGCAGTCCAGTCACCCACCACGTGCAATGAAATGACCGCGTCAGCCCGATAACGACAGTTATCACCACAAGTTACCGATGCAGATCGATGAGGTGAATCACTGGAACGATTTCGACGATTGTAATTCCTATGATTCGCAGAGACGCTCGTTAAACGAGTTTGGAGGGAGCCAGTGACCGAAAGGTTCCTTATCTGACTCGAAGTAGAAACAGATGCATGGTCAGGGAAACGACAGGCGTGAGTACCTAGATGCTTTAGTAGATACTGTTGCTAGCACTTCCCTTGTCAGGAAGGACATATGGAGGTGTATCCTAAAACTTTGTTAGCTGTAAATGGTTCACCGATCAATGTCTTAGGAGAGATTCAGATTAAATTCAAAGATGCCAGGCCAAATCCAAGTATGGTTGTGGAAAGCATGAGGCATGAATGTTTGATTGGTGCAGATGCTTTGTACATGGATAAAGCAAGAATTGACTATGGGACTAAGGAGGTAATCTGGTTTGGAAAGAAGTATCCCTTTAGAATACCATTTAGATCTCAAAATGATTATGTTTATGTGAGTTGCAAAGAAACGACCGGATATGAAGTTATTGACAAACTACTTAGTGACTTTGCCAATAATTTCGATACGACTTGTCCCAATACCCTTGGACCATGCCCCTGGTAAAATGTACAATACCCTCCCATTCGACAGAAAGCGTACAGAATACCCTTAGCGAAGGCATACTTGGTCAAGAATCAGGTCAAAGAAATGTTAGAAGCTGGCGTCATAAGACCATTGTCATCACCTTGGGCATCACCTATTACCTTGGTACCCAAGAAGGACGGTGATACAGGTTTCTGCATGGATTTTAGGACGTTAAATTCAGTGTGTCAAAAGGATAGTTATCCTTTGCCTAACATTTCAGATATTTTTTATTCAATGAGAGGTGCGACACTGTTTTCTACAATAGATTTGAAGTGTGGCCATTGGCAGATACCCATGGCTATCCAAGACATTGAGAAGACAGCGTTCGTCTGCACAGAAGGTCTTTTCGAATGGATTCGGATGCGCTTTGGTTTTTGCAACTCAGGTGCAGTGTTTCAACATGCAATGAATGATATTTTCCGTGGTTTTGTGGGTAAATTCATGCATGTTTTTGTCGATGAGGTAGTTGTATATTCACGAAGTCCGACTGAACATGCACGTCATTTGCGTCTGGTTATGGGAACAATTCGAGAGTATAATTTGCAATTGAAGAAAAATAAATGTGACTTTGCAAGCAAGTCCGTGGACTTATTAGGCTAGCCAAGGAGTAGCTCCTCAGAGTCAAAAGGTCAAAGTCATACGAAAAATGTTATCACCACGTGATGTGGGTGAAGTCAGAAGTTTACTCAGAGCTACTGGCTATTATTGATCTTGTGTAAAAGGTTATGCTGAAATTGTTACACATTTGATCAAATTAACTAAGAAATATAAGCGATTTGAATGGGGAACACAGGAAAAGCAAGCGTTTGAGAAATTGAAGAACTTGTTGTGTAGTGAGACCATTCTCAGTTATCCAAATTTGAATACGCCATATAAACTGTACACCGATGTGTTAAGTTATGCGATAGGTGCAATGTTAGTGCAAGTTGATGATAATGGTAGTGAGCATGTAATTCAATGTGTCAGCTCAACCCTGAAAGATAGTCAGCTAAATTGGCCCATAATAGAGAAGGAAGCTTATGCTGTGATCTATGCGTTAAAGAAGCTTCGTCCATATCTATTTGGAGCTCAATTCACTGTGCATACCGACAACAAACCTCTTAAGAGTTTGTTTGTGGGCGAGGTCAAGAACACGAAAGTGCAGCACTGGGAAGTGCTGATTGCTGAGTATGGATGTAAGATAGAGTACATCCAGGGTTCTAAGAATATCCAAGTGGATATGTTATCCAGGTTACGTCGTCCTGTTAAAGTTGCCACGTTAGATACTGGTGACTATGTCATACCAGAAGTGGAAGAAGGTGTCTTACCTCATGTTCCTTTGGAGGTATATGACGTACCTTATGCCGAATTGTGCACTGAGCAAACCAAGGAATTCCCGGAGTTGTTTACGAACACACCGGAGGAGTACCTGGTTAACAATGATATCTTGTATTCGTTAATCCCACCCTCAGCATTGGATGCTGAGTACCCCCAGGATATTGTTACCTGGTAAATTCCATGATATAGTGCTCCGGAAGGCTCATGAATGAGCTGGTCACCAAGGTCTTAAGAAAACTATTGGTATGGTAAGAGATTCTTTTGTATGGCCATCCTTGAGGAAGGATATGGTCTACATGTTAGATAGGTGTACGACATGCCATGTCAACTGACCTGTCATGACCCAACCTAGGTATACAGAAATGCCTATGGCCAATTATCCCGGTCAGATAATTGAAATGGATCTAATCGGTCCACTAGAGTCCAACAAAGGTAATGTCTATATAATGATGATTGTTGATCATTGTTCTGCATGGGCGGAAGCCTACCCGATCTCAGCTAAGATGTCACAGAATGTGGAAGACAAATTCTTCAACGAATACGTAGCTCGTCATGGCATACCGGAAATCCTTTTTACTGATCAAGGAAAGGAGTCTTGTTCGAACTCACTTGAGCAGAGGTATGCTGAGCATGGTATTGACCATCGAAGAACAAGTCTGTATCATCCACAGACAAATGGACGGACAGAGAGATTCAACAGAACATTGAAAGAATTGATACAAAAGGGTATCAATAATGAGTCTCGAGCATGGGAGGACGAGTTGGGCGCAGTTTTAACAGCGTACCGCAACACTCGCCATGCCACGACCAGATATACACCTTTCTATCTGCCATATGGTCGACGAGCGAGACTTCCGTTAACTATTCCACTTGATGCGGTGCAAGATTTGGGCGAAAGACTGACATGTATTAACAATGCCTTATTGCGTGCTCGTGGTGAAACAGCCAAATCACGAGAACATGATTGTGAGCAAATTAACAAGCGTGCAAACGCTGGTGAGTACAAAGTTGCCGACTCAGTGGTAGTGAAAGCTGGGGAGAGGATGAAGTTGACCTCTTGTAGTGACCCTGAGTACGAGATTTTCAAAATTAATGGACCCGTGGCTCATATCCTACATCAAAGGACTGGAAAGGTATGCATTCTAAATATCTCAAAGTTATGCGTAGTCGATTCAGAGATGTGCTGGGACAAGGTGAGACCATGCCCTATTAGTAACCCTGTTAAAGGTACCAAGGCAAGTCATCTTCTGAGAATAACACCTTTACCGGAATTTACACCAATGTTTGCAAAGGTACCAGATCCGCCTGAATAAGCACCAACTCCTAGTAAGGTAGCTCGTAAGAGGCGGCCAGTACCTACAAAGGTACCGGATATACGCAAGGAAGTTGACATGAATATTGATCGGCCGGGTATGAGTAGTGATCCTAACTATGAGTCACCGATGGATATGTCGGAAACTCCTGGTGATGAAGTACCAATGGATACATTGGAGAATATACCTGAACCTGCCAATGAACCAATGGAAGCACAACCATCGCATTCCTATAATCTGCGCAAGCGCAGTCATAATTCTTATTCTGAGTCATCAGCCAATAAACACGCTAAGATTGGCACATTTGTTTGGTCGAAGTTTGCTGACTTTGTTAGATAAACTGAAGCCATTATAAGTCGACGTGGTACGAAAAAGCATTAATTACTGTTCAATACTCCTAGTGATAGCATCGTACTTCTCAGTTACGAATCATGTATACTTTACATTTCTGTGTAGCGCTAGTGTTTGTCGGTATAGTTTTTGGACTTTGTAGGAATTCAAATATTCATAAATTATGTTGTGATGATCACTGGCCATCAACAAATTTCGGTAGTACGAGCTGAATGGATGGTAGTAGTTTCTATTAACCCTCCGTACTTACCAGCTAATTTTATTGACCGCTTAAATCAATTTTGTGTGCTAGTTGCCGACATAGGCAGTAAAACTTCTCTGAGTAACAATGACATTTTTGGACTTCAACATCGGATCAGCATCATTAAAAAGATTGCTGTAAAAACACAATGAACAATGTTACATCATATGGGTAGACGACAAAAACAAGGACTATTCAACTTCATCAGTGATGTTGCATTGTCTTTGTTTGGAGTAGCGACATCCGGCGACATTGAGGCAATTAAGAATTTTGTTAAAATGGCGATGAAGAATATGAACAGACTAGTTCATTTTTTCAATGACTTGTCATCTCATGTGAAATGTGCTTTCGATGAGATTAATATTAGCACTAATAGGATTAATGAAGTCATGGACAGTTTGGTCAGCTTGACCAAGAATGTGAGTAAGTTACTTAGTCAACAAGCCTCACATCAGGCCCATTTATATGCATTAGTACGTTTGGGGCATATAATTGATTCAGCTGAAAATGTTGTGTACAGTTATCGAAAGTTGTCTGCGCAGTTTCATAGGCAGACTGCTTCTCTCGAATTGGGAAGACTAACCGAAGAATTGTCTAGCCCATCCATTTTATCAGAAGTTGCGGAACAGGTTAGTGTAGGATTTGAGTTGATCAAACCATATCAGTGGCATTATCGAAACATCATTGTATCTCCATTGTGGAAGGATGACTCACAATTGCATTATGTGGTGACTTTACTGCTAGTTGATGGTGGAAATTACATTGAATACAGTATGCATTCATGGCCTGAACCTTTAAGTATAGTAGGACATTATATGCAGGTAATCATTGCCCGAACCAGTATTGGATTAGACACTAAGACTGGTTGGTACTTTACTCTATCTGAATGTTGAGGAGTGGATCCTCAGGTATGTCACGGACAGTTACGAGTTGATAAGACTCACGTGCCGTTTGTTGTAAGTTTATTGACCAATTTAACTGATAGTACATGTACTGTTAAATTGTCACAGTCGAATGATACTGCTAGTATGTTATTTGCAAACAAAGGTATTGGAGTAGTATTGCAGACATTTGGTGAACGCGTGGAAGTACACAGTGGAGGATGGATAGCTGAACGTTGTGAGTTATCAAATGGAATGTATGCGTTAATGTCGAGTAAGTGTGACTATTAGTGGTACTGGATGGAAATTCGGACCCATACGGACCTACAGACAGTCGTATGCTCGAGTCGGTTTAGCCATTGATGTACCAAGATTGGATGTGGCTGGTGTAATAAACCAATCTTTAATTGTCAACCACTTGAAAGTGGAAAAGTGGAAACAGTTACAAAAAACTAACTATGTTCCTTTATCGCCATTATCCGAGGTCGACCCAGTGATGGTCGAAAGCATCGATACTGGATCCTTGTTATTATATTTGGAGGCTTCTGCCATCGCACTAATCGTGCTAACATGTATATTATCTAAGTGTGGAATTCGTAACCGTGTGTGGATGTGCGTTTCATGAAAGCCACATGCGGCAGGGATTCCACCAATTCGCTCTGTCTGGACTCGCTGGCAGCAATGACCAGTGACGACACCTAATGCCAGGGGCCAGCCAACCGCAACCAGTGGCATGACATCCCCCACGGCGTCTTACCAGGCAGGTGTGGAGGTCATCCCAGATCTCCATGAGATATTATAATTGAACATTGTTAATTTATTTTGTTTATGATATTGTTTAGGTGGACATTTTGTATATAGTATGATTTTGTGTCGCGAGATATCGTTATACTACTGTGATTGATATTCGTACTATTATTCACTGTTTTCTTTCAATTTAGTTACTGGATTATTGTTTTCTTTGATTGATATCATATTGCCGTTTATTATTTCTTTTCTTCGATTTGTTGTTAATTTATTGCTGTGTACGAGGTTCTTTTGATTAGATTACTGTCATGTATTGTTTAGGTTTGATTTAGTGGAATTCACTTGGATAGCCCTGGTATAGGGGTGTTTTAGTTGTTGATGTTGCACAACGAGTTAATCAATGCTCTCTTAAGCGCTTAAGAGACGGTTAATTAACTGTGGTTGGTGGGCATGTGTAAATATGGGATTGTCTTGTGGGAAGATGTCTTATAATTATAATAATATAAAAAGGAAATTATGTTCTGAAAATACCAGGTGAGCTAAAAGTCCAGGTGAGCTAAAGATGGATGCTGTAGATGTGCATCGAAGTTAATAGTATCATACAATTCAGTTAGGGGAAGTCTGAATGACTAAGTGTACCATGGCTGTGTCGACTACTGGTTATTTATAAATATGTGCCAATCATTGGGACGGTGGAAAGTCGAGCCAGCCAGGTCATCTCCTTGTATGTAATAGAAGTGCACTAATGCTAAACGAATAGGATGCTGTTTATAGCGTTATATAACCAGCAGATAAGATTGATATAATAATGTTAGAAATGGATCAATTAATTGGAAAAAATTCTATGGTTCTGAGTTGATGTGTATTTGAAAATAGTTTAGATAAAAGTTGTTGCTGCTTAGCCAGCATTCACTTTTATGATATTCAGCAGTTGTGCATAATCGTAGTTTTGGAAATAATCAATGTTTAATGGCAAGTGTTGGGATCATGGACTATGATAATAAATTGAGCGTGACTGACTGACATAGTTGATGATGTAGGCACTCTAGTATTTCACCGTGGGCTAGAACAGTCGATGTACTTTCAAAATATTTTGCATAATGTTTATTAAATAGTAAAGCCATACAATTCGTACAACTTGACGGTCTATTAAGTGATTATACGAGAATAACTGATTGCACGCTGCATGCTAATAGATCCAGCTATGCACCGCCCATCTCTAGCTAAGCTCAAAGCACACCTCGATCGTGTAGGGATCGAACGATCTCTGAACTCCTCAGCTAGCAATTTCCAGAAAACTATAAGTGCAAGCTGTTGAATATTTTATAAACTAATTTGACTGGACTATGTTATTGCTTATGGCGTCAACAACGCCCAGTCAATTTAGTTTCAAAATATATTCTACAATTCTATTAAATTGTAAAGACATAATTCAAAACACCTTGACAGTCTATTGACTGGACGAAATTACTGATTATGGTGGCAACAACGCCCCAGTCAATTTACTTTCAAAGTATTTTGCATAATGTTTATTAAATAGTAAAGACATACAATTCTTACAACTTGACAGTCTATTAAGAGCGTATACCTGCATAACCGATTGCCCACCACTCGCTAATACACTTTCCATTTTTAGCTATGTCCCTCCCATCTCTAGCTAAGATCCATCCACACCTAGAGCGTGTTGGGATCGATTGATCTCTAAACGTCCTGACCAGAGATTTCCAGAAAGCTATGCGTGTAAGCTACTGAATATTTTGAAACCAATTCGACTGGTTGATCATTGATGTTGGTTTAAACATATTTTATTTTTGGTCTAATGGAAGCACGCTAAGATATGTGGCTTATAACGCCGTCTTCCATATGCATAAACATATAATACTTTGAAAACTGAAATAATCATCGTCTATAATCCGTCCAAACCATGAGTCAACTTAGACTGGCTTTTTTTCAAAATATTGCATGGCTGCTTGAAGCACGTTAAAATGTAATCGGTAGTTATTTCCCTAACATGATTGGAAATTAATTCGCTGAAATTTGTACGACTCTGACGATCGATCATTACACGCTGTCAGAGTTGTTTCAAATTTGGACTAGTTAATTTTAATCTGTCAGGGTAATAACTAACCGATTTGGCCCTACTCTATAGCTTGACCATTTTAGAATCTCCCATGATTGCACGAGTTCCCAGAGCCAGAAGAAATATGTGTCCATACATGTATCCTGTCAATCATCCTTACGCTATGCATTAACTCTTGTCAAGCATTAAGTGAATGACTATTAAACTCACCTCATTGGATTTAGCGAGGGGGTCGGAGCTTCGTCATCGAACAAGTTCCCAGGAAAAGACATGTTTAGACACGTAACCCGGTCGGCCCTCATTACGTAATAAATTAACCCATGAGCGTTGGCATGGCTCCAATAGAGGCACGTGACTTAATGAGGGGGCAGACAGGTAACCTGTCAATCATCCTTAATTACCCGGTCATTAACCCTTGTCAATCATTACGATAATTACCATTAAGCTCACCGCATTGGATGACAGGAGGCACGTGACTTAACGAGGGGGGCGGGGCTTATGGTCACCCTCTACATATAACATCCAATCAGAATGGGGAAGAGCTGATCACCTGTTTTCACACCTTTACACAAAGGCGGCAAAGATCAAAGGAAACAAGGTGATACTGATGCAAATTAGTTGGTTGCTCTGACACAACAACTACTTTCAGCACGTGACAAGCTAGTGCCACCTCTACTTGTAGCCTCCTTCGTCGTTGATCACTAGTATCAGACAGGAACACCAGTAGCTCGCACAACACATACTGTATTTTCCAAGTCCAACATATAGATTTTCTCACGGGATTGCTTCCTTTGGCTATGTAATACGCTTAGGGGCATGATAAAGTGGGCAGTGGTGGGAAATGGGTTCATTGATCATTCGAGTCCATAGTACAGTGAGTACATCTGAGATGGTAATCCTCTTAACATCTTAGTTTAATTGCAGCTCTCTTCAAGGTAAAAGGTTGACTTCACACACGCACGCATATGCACAGGCACAGACAAGCCCTAATGCAATATCCTCCTTTCGTTACAGGGCGAGGGGTAATGAGTTAACATTTCCTGATATGATCAAATGTGACATCGAAATTTTATCTTTCCATACTGATACCTATACATTAGAACAAGCATTATGGACCACAGCTGTGATATATGTTGCATTGTCAAAAATATCAAAAGCTATGCACAAATATATAGATTTGCATTAGCTGTGAGTTACAGCGAAAATGATTCTGGTGTCTGGAATTGAGTATGTTCCTTTTCCTGATGCAGATATTAGATTCTAATTCGCGTATAATCCTCACCAGATTTTGCGAAATAATATGATATCATTCTTAATGATGCACACGCAAACAGTTGGGCATAGTGATGAACACAGCAGATCATGGCAATAGCTCAGCCGAAGTTATTTGACCTCATACCACAATAACAGTTATGAGTATTCCTTGATACAGAATATTTTGCATACACAGGGATTAAAAGCCCAGTCTAGATGAAAGACAAACATACAGATTCCACAGGCAGTTATAAATACAGAGATAAAATTATAGATATCATAAATAAATTATTACCTCATGGCCAATATAAATTTATGTGCGGGAACACGTCTTGATGGTGTCTCAGATGTGAGAAGAAATGTCACATCACTAAGGTGCTCGTTCATATAGAGATGAGAGGCACAGTCCATGAATGACTTGCCCAGTTGCCAATTATCTTCCATGTTTGTTTATATCTTACCTAAACACAAATTTAATTGTATTTATATAAATGTCAACAACACATGCATGTACATGCAAAGAGACCTGCTTTGCTCAGATTGGCTCGAAAAATATCAGCATTTGAATAATTGTTAATGGCCATTTAGACATGTAAGCTTGGTTCAATTAATGACAGAATTGGGACTGTCCAATCGCCACCCTCTGTGCTTTTAATAGCAATACATAAGACACGTGGATTGTATTCTTTCAAGAAAATCTCACGGTCGTATGGCAGTTATATTAAAATTCAGCAAATACTAAGCTAAATCTGCCACTGTATTGGTAGAACTTATTATTTTCATTGATTGGAGGAAAGAAATTTCATCACGCATGTACATTTTCATTGACTTTTTCACAATTACTAGCTTTTTCAAGGCATGCTATTTACAACCGACCTTCTCCCAACTGATGTATTTTAATGTGCCTAAATCAAAGAAAGCTTTTTTAAAGTAATATTGCTTTTTTCAGAACTGAAATGATATCCATAATAATATTGCACCCATCCATGCAAAGGATTTATTACACCTTAGACTTGAGATTATCACTAACATTTGATTTGGAAAGGATATTTTTTCAACAAATATTAAATGCAAAGCATTTTGTGATTTTTTAGATTAACAGTAATCTTATGATTACTCGATTAATCACCAAATAAATACATATATTTGCCATGTTTTAGTTTAAATTTAAATATACTTGTTTCGAGTTCAAATATTTTCTTTTTCTAGTTCAAAGTTCATGAATACAGAGTCAGAATTATGTCTTTTTAAGTACTCGTTATGAATTTGTAGTTAAATTTTATTTCCTCATTTAAAATATTTATTATTTATTTGTTTGGTACTGTTATCCTCTCTTTTGAAAAGGAACATTATTTAACACTGCTAAGTATCTGTATATTATTTAGTACAACCCATATGTGCAGCACTGGTACTCTCATAAACATATAACAATTACTAAGTATGAAGTTCAATTACCTTTATTCATTCATCATGTTTGGTGGCCATGAGGAACATTTACACATTGAATAGTCACTGAAATCACCAAAAGTCAGGTGTAAGTATTGTAGTCTGTCTGACTGTCTCTCTGCATGCCTGCCTGCATTACTGCCACCCTGACTGCCTGCCATGCCTGCATGCCATACCTGCCTGCCATGCCTGCCTGCCTGCCTGCCTGCCTGCCTGCCAGCCGGTCTACCGGCCAAACGGTCTCTCTACAGTATATCTCATGCAAGAAAAGAGAATCACCAAATTTGCATCATACATTGTGGCTGGGTGGAAGCACTTTGAGGTTGTGGCCAAATCATTAAATATCTAGGTCACGGGTCGCAGTGCATACCGGAACACACATTTTCGGCTATTACTTTGGAAACCAAGATGCTATATTTTCAAATTCGCACACTCATTCATATTATGGCACGCTAAAAGAGTTCGGCTTCATGGCCAAGGGGAAAAGCATCTGCCCGCTATTGGACATTATCTATGTTGAGATTTTCTTGTAAAAACCTGAGATTTAAGGGATTAATAACGAGTGCAATTAGAATTTGCAGAGTGGTGGCCTTCCATTTTTGTGACATCTTTTAGATCACAGATTTTCCAGATTTATTTTTGTTTTGTTTCAAAACAAATTACTTGAATCATAGTTTACAGGCATCAAACTCACGTGCTTTGAATTTGAATAAACCCCCGATCAGTCATTTATGAGATATCATTAGACCTGGAATTTTAGCCAATCCGGATGTATGATTTTATCTGCATTGTGTCCACAATTCCTCTTTAACCATCTCCCCAATCTCTTAACTTATGATTTGAGTCAATTTAGATCAGTATTTTCTGAAATATAGATGCAGGCGCAAGCATGTACGCACGCACATGCACATACATGTGCACAAAACATTGAATTCAAAGCTTTACTTACTCTACAGTAAATGCTAGACGTTGTCATTACTTTCAACATTAACTACTTTAGGGTATTTGAACATATATAAAGCCTATGTAGGAATTACCATGACTGTATATTACATCGATGGTATGATGCCATTGTATACAATTTCAATCAGTTAAAGAGATTATAGGAATGAGTGCAGGTCTGTTAAACAGGCAGAGCAGGTAGATGGTGCTAATTTATAAAATGCACGACTAAGAGCCGAAAATTAAAAGTAAGTAATATTAGGAAATTGTGGAGAATAGAAGCTACTTTAGTTTAGTTGAAGAAAATATCCTTTCTGAAACATCATAGGTGATATATCTGAGCAAATAAAGTCAATGAAACACCGCACTGATGCACAGACCTGAACCACAGATGCAGCCTTTTGTGCTAATTCATGCAACCATGTATATGTACAACGGAATTGCTAAGTATATTCTAAGTAAATTAAAAGAAACTGACAGTGAAATGGACAATGTACACATGAAATAGACATTGTGCAGTCGACCATTTCTGGCCAGTTTACAATAACATTTGCATAGATGTATCTGTTCTCTTCATGTTCACCAAAATATTGCATAGTTTAATTCCATTCATGTATCACCTATACAGCAGATAGTACGGTTTCAGATGAGAATGATAGTTGTGACCTGATATTAAGTTTTACAGAACGTAGTCACTAAATCACTAAAATAGCATGCCAACATTTCATAATGCACATGATCTTGTTCTGGTTGACGTCATAAAACGGTCTTCTGTTGCTAAGTTTGGGTGGAAGGCGTTTCTCCCCTGGTGAATGCAATATGTATAACACCCTTTCAATAACATGTTGAACTAAAACATTTTTTCCTGTCGAGGGACATTATTCATTGGACAGTGTAACCATATTTATGATCTCAACTACAGCATCCAGTCAAACCTGCATAGATTTATGGAAATTAAGATCCAAGGAGTCCAGAGTTCGATCGATCCCAACATGGGCAAAATGTGGGCATAGATTAGCTAGTGATGTGTTGGTTATAACTAAAGGCGTATTCATCCCTTACTCCGTGGATATGTCTTATGTGAGTAATGCTTGGCAGGCAAGATCTCGATTAACAAAATTACAGAGATTTTATAATTTAAAATGTAAACTTGCATTGGTGAATGATGAAATTTAACTTCCTATTAGCTTTATCTGATGAAATTTATGACAGCCTCGTCCCAAAAGCTGAACATTTGCTTTCGAATATTTTTTCATCTCAACTTGTATTTTAAGTTTTTTATTATGCAGTGAAAATAGCATTAATCATTATGGAGAAGTTACACAAAAGGGCAGGAATAATTGAAATACTATTTTTAATCTGAATATTTCCAATTTCAAAAATAATCTCTTACATCTATTAAAGATTATGGATTATGATTTAGTTTTAGATGAATTATATATCCAGCCAAAGACCCTATGAATAGCAAAGGCATCATTATGTAGTCCGAAAAATGAATTAGCCACGATAAATTAATTCATATTCTGTACAGTTATACTCTGGGAAATGTAACAAAACGTCCTCATCTAAACCATCATTTTACAAGGGAAATATAGTGTGACACTAAATTTTCGACAGAACTTTCAGGGCCTAAGCGAATTTATACTAATGTTTCTGCCAATATACCAATGTTGTGCACAAGGCAAGTGTGTGGTTGATCAAACATTGTACATTGAAAACATTTTGATAATCCACAGTCATGTTCATTTAGCTTATGTTGATCAAAATTTTTTTACAAGATTACCACGTTTTGTCTTTCACAACTTCTAAAATAGTGTATGATTTCTGTATTCTGCGGCTGTAGTTGTAGAAACATCCTATAGATGCAATCGGTCTTTTTTTCTTTGCTTTTGCCCACTGTGACTTGTCCTCAGCCGGGATCCTTAGCTTTCTCATGTCCATTCTTGATTTGAGTGTAACGAGTCCTGGTTTCTTGACGTCACCTCGTAGAACGCTTTGCCGATTTATGCAATGACGTCCTCTCCTGGGTTTGTAATTACTGGCTCTCAATAGGGCGAATTCCAAAGCTCCCTGTGCTGGTGTGTCAGCTGGCATCCTTAGTACATTGCCAACCATGGGCCATCAAGTTCGGCTAGAGCTGCCTTTGGAGCTATACAGCATCAAGGATACGCAAGTTGCATTTTATAAATGTAGTCTTTTTGTCAAGGGCATCTTTGATCTATGAATCCATAGCATCCGGAAAGACTGGAAAGCAATTCCCCCATCACGCTGCATGCAGAAATGTCAGCAGTACTGCAAAGCAATGCACCCGGGATTTTACTTTCCTCCAGGGTTCGCCACCAAGAAGTGGGTCGTCATTTTCTTTAGTTTCATGTTTTATAGATACGTATATGTGGGTGAACTCTGTATTGGATTCATTCATAGAGATTCTCAATTTTTAGTTTGCTTGCAGCTATTGGGAGAAGTTCGTTAAGGGATTTCTTTTCCTCGTCTACGAAGTCCATACCGTCGGCATATTCCATCTCTAGCGGCAGTACCAAACATGGGGTGTGGAATTTTCCAGCACGGATTTCAATGCTGCAGCAAGGTAACAGGTGAAAAACACAGGGGATAGGCCTGTCTCAAACTCTACATACTTCACTGACTTGATTCGTACTCTCAGCTTGATGATCCAGTGAAGTCATTGATCTTGACCTGGATGCAGCATAGAATAACACTGGATAGGTTTTTTCTGTATCCTGTTGAGGAGCGCAATGGGCCACAGATTTGGCTATATGGGGGGGGGGGAGGGGGGGCAGGTGGCTCCTTGGGTTTGGGTAGCACGATAATGGTGCCTCGACCTATAGCATCGATGGGAAGGTAGTGTATAAAAGCTGAATTGATTAGGTGCTTGATCGGATTTGAGATAATGTCAATTGCATATTTGAATAGTTCATTGCCATGCCATCATGTCCAGATGCAGTTCCATTTTAGGGCTTTAAGTGCATTCTCAACTTCAGCTGTTTTAATTAGTGTTAGTAATGGCCTGCGGTCTCCTGAGACTGGTACAAGGGGACATCATCGTGGTCAGTGAACTGTTCCTTGAACGGGTCTGGAATTGCATCACATTGCCCTGGTCCATCCCGGTAAAGTGTCTTTCAGAGTTGTGTACAGTGAGTGTTGGTGTGTAGTTGGTAACTATCAGGGCTCAGGCTGCCCGAAACAGTTTGTGTCATTCATCTGTGGCAATGACTCCCTGTCTGCTTGTTGAATAGGAAGATCTGTTAAGAGTTCGCTAATGTGTTGTAGAATGTTATTGCATTCCCAACGTAGTTTTGTGTGGTCTTCATTCACTGTACCTAGTTCGGTTGTTTTATAAGAACTCCTATGGTGCTGATAGCTGATGATTCCATAGATTTCAGTATTTTGGTTAGGGCTTCATTTGGATCGGAGCTGACGTCGATGTTAGCTATCTGCTCCCCAGGGGCGTTTTTGTATGACATGTTGGTGTCAGTGTCGCTGATGTAGGTAGGTTGTAGGTGACGCTACCCTCTTACCTGGTATGGCGTTTAAACATTAGGTAGAGATGGTTCATCTGAAGGCATGTAATGGCTCGCTTATGGTCAGAATTGGTCTGCTCCTCCATAGGAATGAGCATCAGGAAGTAGGGTTTTGCTTGTGTTTTGTATAGTATGAAGTATATTTGGTTGTAGCCCTAGAGGATTTTGTGGCTTTGTTATCAGCAATGTCCATGTTGCCCAGTGATGGCATGGGTGTTTGAAAGCCATATTTCTGACAAATATGCCCTTGGAACTAAGGAATCCCACCAGTGCATCTCCATTGCTGTTGCGTATGCCCTCTCCATATGATCCCATGCATAAACCAAGTCCTGAACTTTTGTCTGCATTGGCAAATTTACCCAGCCTAGAGTTGAAATCTCCACACACAATCAGTTGCCATCTGACTGGGATTGTAATGGCGGATCTCAATTCTGCACAGAAGGAATCTAATATTACTGGATTATCTTTGGCTTTTTCGGTAGTTGGGTCATATGCGTTGACCATGCAACACATGGTGGTGGTGCGTTTTTGCGTTGGCATAGCCAGGTTGATGAACGCAATGCGTATAAAAAAACTAATGACATGCTCCAAGAGCATCAGTCAGATTATGAAGCCTAAACCCCGATATGTGGCGTGTTTTTTCTCCATGAGTACTAGCTTATGGCCTGTCTGAGTTTGCTGCTCTAAGCGGGTAGATTTTTTAGTCTCTTGAATGCATGGTAAGCTCCTGCGAAGTTCGCTTCGTCTGAGGATGTCGAGCACAGTTTCTAGTTTGAAGAATGTTAGACATAATCAGAGTTCCCAGAAGCATGTACGATCTGCTATACATAAGGAGTCATGGACATTTATTCAGAGCCGAAAATAACTTCTTTTTAGCTTACCTGGGTGATCTTATACAATCGTGATTTGTCCGTCTGTGTGCCATCTGTCTGCCAACAATTGTGACTTGTTTTCCACTTGTTAATGGATTAACCCAAATTTGGCTGACATTTTCCTTTGGGCAATATCTATTTGGGCTAGTAATATGAAATGGAAATGCACACAAATAGAGCGTCGTGGCCCTTGGCATATTTTAAAAGTATTGAAGTTTATTGGGAAATATGTTCGTTTTCAAATTTTGAATGTGTTTGAATTAGAGACATCGGGCTTCATAGAATTGATACCCACAGCAAAAAGTCGATCCATGGATTGATATAAGCAGAATTTTGAATTCTCTATGAAATTCTTTCCAGAGTGAGTAAATACTTATGTGAAGCACACTAGCCAGCCAGTCATTTTACTGTACAACTGTTACATTATCAAATCAGTCTCTGGAAGTCTATTATTTTGAAACTAAATCTTTTGACTCGTTTAAAACGAAATTCGATACATTCAAACTTGTGCACGGATTGAAAATATGATTCTCTTATTAGCTGAGAGAAAAGAAGGACAACAACGAAGTTATTTCTGTCACCTCTATTTTACTACAACACCCATTCACAATGCTAGTTGTTGGTCCGACACAGTCTGGCAAAACTGAATTTATTAACTGTTTGGTCCTTGAAGGTATCGCAAGAAACACGCCTTCTGAAAAAGTGATATGGTGTGAGTTTCGGGAAGGCCTCGATTCTCTCGAACTGGACAAGAGTTGTAGAAACCTCTTCATTCTAGATGACCTTATATGGATAAATGCGATGAGAGGATGTCAGCACTTTTTACTATCCATTGCATCACAGCATGCTATTTATTGTTCAAAATCTCTTCCATAAATCATGAAGTCAGAAAGACATCCCTGTTAATTTGCACTATATTGTCTTATCTAAAACCCTCAGAGATGCATCTTCTATATGATGCTTATCTCAACAAATGTATCCTGGAAATCTTACATATTTGATTGAAGCATATAAGAATAATGATGATGTTAAATATCTACTCTGTGTAATTTATGCGCTCTCCAAGTGCGCATGGGTAGAAAATTTATGGAATAAATCAGCTGGTGTTTTCAAGGAATACTCTACCAAAACTGGTTTATTCTTATAAAAGAATATATCGTAGCAGTACTGGAATGAAACTAGCTGATGTGGATTGAAGTACTGAATTTACAGTGTGGCGTAACCTCTATAAAGGTGTACAGAAAGTGTCAACCTCTAAACCGTCTAAAAATCGTCTACTGAAAACTGAGTTCATGTGCGAGTGGCACAACTGAGAATGCCATTAGAGAAAGGATATCATGGTCAATGGAGTTGAGAGATATTTACTATTAAGAAGAAGATGGTAACGATTAGTAATCATCCAGTATGCAAGCTGAATAACTACGCTGGTGATGAGATTGTACTGCGAAGAACTGACGAGAGTTGGTGGTATTGCTGATGAGAAGGAATACAATATCGAAGAGATTATTAAAAGTCGAACTACGTGCAACGAGAATATTTTGTTAAGTGGCTCGGTTATCCATCTAAATTTAACTCGTGGGTGTACGATATGTGTATTCGATGGATATAGTGAGAGATGAAGCAAGATGGTGGAAGCAATCGTTCAAGTGCTATGTGGAACATGATGGGTTCTTGTGTAACCAAAAGAAATAAATTTATATTTCGCTCAGATACTTATCTTATATATATCATAGTGATTGCATGTCTGGTTAATTTGAGAATGGGTAGTGATTAGGCTGGAGTCTGGATGTCGCTGCTATCCCGTTGCCTATGGTATATAATCCCAAACTCACATGTGAAGAGCATGAAAACTCAGCAAGCTGAGAATGTTTGAGGATCCATTTTATGTGACTTTACTGAGTAACAACTTGCCCGATATGTACCCTGAAAACATGGCATCTGAGTATAGGACTAAACTTTCATCACCCCTCACCTTTGATGGAGAATGAGAGGTAGGATTGTCTAGCGTGATATATCTAAGAAACTGTTTGTCAATCCCGGAAAAAGCGTGGATAGTCCCTATAAGAGGTGGGTGTATTCGATGACATGTGGGACACCAGCGCCGATCAGAGATCGTTTTTCTACCTGCTACTACATGCTAAAGAATACAGTGGACCTTATGACAGGCAAGCTGGGCGACCGACCGACCCACAGACTGACAGATGCACTGACAAACCGACCGACTGACCGACAAATCCACCGACCAACTGACCAATCCACTGACCCACCCACAGACAGACCGACCAACTGACAGACAGCACCATTTAATCATTGACAAATTCACGAAGATTTATTGAAAGCTGCCAGTCTAACAATTATTGTGTACTTATGTACTTATAATAGAAATAGACCAAGTCATACCTACACAATCGCAGAGCTAGGGTGCTGGTGGATGGACAATCTGGACAGAATGTATTGCTGAGACAAGGGGTACCACAAGGCGGAGTATTATCACCAACTCTGTTCATACTCTTCATTAATGATATTGTAGCAGAGCTACCCAATGGGATCCAAGCAGCCCTCTATGCAGATGACCTCGTACTCTGGTGCACCGAGGAGTACACAACGACTGCCATGTACAGAATACAGCTCGCCGTGGACAGAATTACAGTTTGGGCCAATCACTGGTGTATTACCACCAACAGAGAAAAATCATCAGCCATGCTTTTCTTACTGTCCACCAAAACCAGGGTGGGCAATCTGACACTGGGCGGTACTCCACTCGAGTATGAGGACCAGCAGACATACCTGGGAGTCACCCATGACAGAAGATTAACATGGAAGGAGCACATCCAGAACGCAGAGGCAAAGCCCAGAAGAAAGCTAAACATCATGAGGAAGCTGGCAGGAACAAAGTGGGGGTGCCAATGAAAGGATCCTCAAGACCATCTACCTAGGTGTCGTACGACCACACCTTGAGCATGGATCCAGCTCATGGATGACAGCAGCTAAATCTCATCAACAGAACCTCGACAGAGTACAAAACCAGGCACTGCGCATCATCACTGGTGGAATGAGATCAACACCAATAGAAAAAATGGAGCAGACAGCAGGCATCCCCCCACTTAGTAAAGGAAGGGAATGCAAAGCACTGATCCAAGCTGCAAAGTTCAAATCGTTCAACAACCACCCGATGAAGATCAGGCAAGCACAGCTGTCATCAGGAAGACTTAAAAGATCAAGTTTTGTGAAAGAGACAAAAAGCACTTCAAAGGAAACACCAAGAAATGTTGCCAGCACAAATAGAAGACCCAAACCACACCCTTGATCCTCCACCCTGGGAAAACAAACTAGAGAGCATAGCTATTCGCATTACAGTACCTCATCTCACAACCAAAGATGAACACAGTGATGTGAGCAAGAAGGCCCTGACCCTAGCCGTGCTGGAAGAAATGTACCCTCAGGAGACATGGATAAGGATCTACACAGATGGATCAGCCAAAGATGCAATTAGGAGCGGAGGTGCCGGACTGCACATACAGTATCCAAACGGACAACATGAGTCAGCTGCAATACCGACAGGCAAACACTGCACAAACTACAGAGCTGAAGTCGAAACACTGGTCCATGCAGCTAATACGATCAGCAGAACAGCAGACCCTATTGCACAGATTGTCTTTTTAAGCTGTATGGGCCTGTGGAAGAACTGCAGAAAACCACAGATTTCATCTTGAGAACGGCTCTCCAAGTGTGATACCAGCGATCGAAAAGAAGAAGAAGAATAGAAAATTACCAGAAGAACGCATACAGAGAGATTGCTGAATAAAACCTTTGTCAAGGTGTTGTGACTACATACTGATACAAGTAGTTGAATTATCTGTCTATGTGTTTGACTTACATAACTATTTTTGGAAACGTTAGAATCATTAAATTATCTATCTTAAGGACAGTCCATCTTTTGAAACCAAAAACGTGTAGCCATGAGTTGTATTAAGTGACTACCTTGACTTTAGTGACCTATACGATGTCCACTATAGACAGGTGTAACTGTACTTACATCTTAAATGTTTACCTATTCAATACAGTATCGATTGCTATCCACGTACATTTGTGTATAAGCAGTAACTCTAAGTACTATCAATAGAGACCATTCTAAAAACATTTTTTCATATTTTGTTCCAAGACTAACATTTCTAGAAAGGCGAGTCTTGGAAAAAAAGATGAAGAAATTTGAAAACTAATTTTTTCTAAAAGCAAATGAAATAACAAATTTTTCACACCAGAATCGAATAAGGAAATCACTTTATCAAAGCGTCTTTTTATATACTTTGGCTGATGACGTTACTTACAGATTTTCGGAGTTAAATAGTTTACTTTCAAACATGGTTTCCTGTTCACTTCTTTCGGACAATCACCCAAATCAAACCAGAATCGCATTTCCTATCTAGAGCTGTTCGGTATTGATATTTTATGTTCGGTACCGATATCGGTATTTTTGGTCCCAATTACCTCGGTAATGGCTAGGTATCGGTAGCTTCTGCAAACTCTTTCGTGGTTACAATGCAAGTGTTTTTTTCAAATGTATTGTATTGTCATATGATTCACCAATACATTCCATTTTACTATTGATTCGTTTGAAATAACGAGCATGCACTAGCCATTTATATAAATGCAACATTGCAACATTATGATGGGTAGCCCACTTCTGACGTGAAATAATGACGATCACTAGTGCAAATTTGATGGAATTCTCTTTTGTGCAATTTGAGGCAATTTTTTTCATCATTGAAATTTTGGTAATTATTTGGTACAGTATTTCGATATTGTTGTGGTATTGATATCGCACGGTATTTTCGATATACCTAACAGCTCTATACCTATCATCTCGCCTGTATATAGGTGAACAGATCATATCTTTTTTTATCAATGACCTCACCTCTTAGCTGATCTTCTATTAGTAAACATAATTACACAGATTTCCAGAGGTAAAAAGGCCATGTTGATACCAGGTTTCCCGTTCCGAACTTTCAACCGCACTACAATCAACCTAGAAATCGTATTTCCTATTCACTCACCTGTAAACCGGTAAACTGATTCTTCTGATTATTATCATATTCTGTGTTAAAAGAGTTAACAAGAAAAACAGGGTGACGTCATTTGATGAAGCCATGCCCATCCCCTTTCTCAAACAGGAAACATGATATTTGATGAACCCATACCCATCCCATTCTCAAACAGGAAACAGGATATTTGGTGTCCAAAAAGTACACACTTTTTAATCAAAACTTTATAATATCATATCCTGTCTTAAAGGTGTTACCTGGAAAACATGAGTGATATCATTTCAGGGCACCATACATTCACTTCTCCCAAACCACAAACCAGATTCATTTCCAGACTTCAAGTTAACAATTTTATACAAGAAATGTATTGTTAATATTTTTTTTATAAACATTCGAAAGGAAAAGGGTGTGACCTCGGAGACAGCAGAAGTGATTACGTCGTCACGTCCGGCCAGTCATTTCATGTGTCTATCAGGTCCCTCCACTACAAATAGTGTCTAGGATACACATATTTTTGAAATTCCAGCTCAATTTTTGTGTTTGTGCTCATTGCCCTATATGGTAAATGTCATCGATTGGTAGACTTGAGACATTGGACAATAGCATCAGGGATGTTTGCCAAATGATCAATGGTAGTTCTACCATTGGTCAACAAGAGCCCCAACGGGCCTGTGTCGCTCACCTGGAGCATTATGCATTTTTGTCACAATCGTTGGTGGGTGGTTTGGGAGTAGTCTTCTAAATGAGTTTGTGGACATTTTTGCAAGTCCAGTATGGCCGCCAAACACGTTACATTTTGATAGGTCCACTGCAGCCTGTTTCTGACGTAGCGCCTTCCCTTGAAAAGACTTTAATGGCACTCAGTGCCTAATCATATCTCCCAAATTTCGGCCGAATCCGCTCAGTGGTTCTGGAGTCATTTTGGCAAAATTATGTTATCCAAGAGGGCCACCAAACCATTTAACCAATCAAGTTCCTTTGACGCCAAACTTGGTGCAGCTCTTGCCCTAGATGATATTTCATACGTTTTGAATTAATCCCCCAAGCGGTTTTGGAGAAGATTTTTAAAGACATTTTAAAGTGGCCAGTTTTTTGATGGATCAACTTCTCTTTAATCATGTCACAAATTTTGGCTTGATCGCTTCTGCGGTTCTGGGGAAGGAGTAATTTTTGCGAAAAAGAGGTCATCCAATATGGCTGCTGAACCATTTAGTCAATCAAGTTCCTTTGAACAAACTTGGGTCAGCTCTTACCATAGCTCATATTTCATGAGGTCTGAATTGACCCCTCAAACGGTTTTGGAGAAGATTTTTAGACATTTCTGAAAAATCAGCTGGAATCCAAGATGGCCACCGGCCAAATAGGCCGATCGGCTCCGTTTGAACACAATGGAATCTCTATGCCCTAAGGATGCGTCCTGCCAAATATAATTGAAATCGGCCCAGTAGTTCTCGAGAAGACATTTTAAATTTCCCATTGCTTTAGTATGGGAGCATTTGGCGGGAAAATGATCAAAGATGTCCCCAAAAAGCGTTTATCCGAAAATTGCAAATTTGAGATCAAAATACCCAAAAACCTATATAAAACCAATTTCGGCCTCAAAATCCATCAAATAAAAAAATCCAATATGGCCGCCAAACACGCTATATTTTGATTGGCCCAAGGCGGCCATGTTTTTTGACGGATCAACTTCTCTTGAACAATCTTTACTGGCCCTTAGTCCCTAATTATATCTGCCAAATTTTGGCTTGATCCCTTCCGCGGTTCTGGAGAAGTCATTTTCGCTATAAAAAAAAACTAGCTCAACCAAGATGGCTGTCGAACCATTTGTCCAATCAAGTTCCCCTGAACAAACTTGGTTGAACTCTTGCTCTGGATCATATTTCATGAGGTTTGCTTCAATCCCTCAAGCGTTTTTGGAGAAGATTTTTAAAGACGTTTCCAAAAATCAGCCAAAATCCAAGATGGCCGCCGGCCAAATTGGCTGATCGGCTTCGTTTGAGCAAACTTGGATACTGTCTTACCTACAACATAGCATATACTGTCTTGTTCATATTTTCGCCCCCGTTGTCGCTAGGAAACATGGGGCATGTGGGATTATGATGCATTATAAAACAAATGAAAATATTTTGTCCACATTATCTAACCAATGAAAATCACAAAGCTAAACTAAGCTGGTATGTTAACCATTGTCTCTGTTTACTTATTTAATTCATTCACTTATTTCTTTTTTTTATATCAGCGTTTGTATGAGTATATATAATGCAGCAAAAATGTTATTGTTTAATTAAAATTTGTAACTTTTGTCAATAAATGAGAAACTTAAATGTAAATGAAGATATTCATAATAATATCTCACTTTACAGCAGTTTGATTTAGTGCGAAGAACTATTCATATTGGATCATATGGTGTGAGAGCTCTTCACATTGGATCATATGGTGTAAGAGATCTTCACATTGGACCATACAGTGCAAGAGATCTTCACATTGGACCATATGGTTGAGGTGCTCTTCACATTGGATCATACGGTGTAAGAGCTCTTCACATTGGATCATATGGTGTAATAGCTTTTCACATTGGATCATATGGTGTAAGTGCTCTTCGCATTGGATCATATGGTGTAAGAGCTCTTCACATTGGATCCTATGGTGTAAGTGCTCTTCGCATTGGATCATAGGGTGTAAGAGCTCTTCACATTGGACGATATGGTGTACGTGCTCTTCACATTGGATCATATGGTGTAAGTGCTCTTCACATTGGATCAAATCGTGTAAGAGCTATTCACATTGGAGCATATGGTGTAAGAGCTGTTCACATTGGATCATATGGTGTAAAAGCTCTTCACATTGGAGCATATGGTGTAAGTGCTCTTAACAGTAAATCATATGGTGTAAGTGCTGTTCACATTGGAGCATATAGTGTAAGAGCTCTTCACATTGGATCATATTGTGTAAGAGCTGTTCACATTGGACCATATGGTGGAAGTGCGCTTAACAGTAAATCATATGGTGTAAGTGCTCTTCACATTGGAGCATATAGTGTAAGTGCTCTTCACATTAGAGCATATAGTGTAAGAGCCCTTCACATTGGATCATATGGTGTAAGAGCTGTTCACATTGTACCATATGGTGGATGTGCTCTTCACATTGGATCATACGATGCAAGAGCTCCTCACATTGGATCATATGGTGTTAGAGCTCTTCACATTGGATCATATGGTGTAAGAGCGCTTCACATTGGATCATATGGTGTAAGTGTTCTTCACATTGGACCATTTAGTGGAAGTGCTCTTCACATTGGATCATATGGTGTAAGAGCTCTTCACAGTGGACAATATGGTGTAAGTGCGCTTAACATTGTATCATATGGTCTAAGTGCTCTTCACATTGGATAATAATGGTGTAAGAGCTCTTCACATTGGACAATATGGTGTAAGAGCTCTTCGCATTGGAGCATATGGTGTAAGTGTTCTTCACATTGGACAATATGGTGTAAGAGCTCTTCACATTGGAGCATATGGTGTAAGTGTTCTTAACATTGGATCATATGGGGTAAGCGCTCTTCACATTGGATCATATGGTGTAAGAGCTCTTCACATTGAAGCATATGGTGTAAGTGCTCTTAACATTGGATTATTTAGTGAAAGTGCTCTTCACATTGGATCATATGGTGTAAGAGTTCTTCACATTGGATCATATAGTGTAAGTGCTCTTCACATTGGAGCATATGGTGTAAGAGCTCTTCACATTGAAGCATATGGTGTAAGTGCTCTTCACATTGGATCATATGGTGTAAGTGCTCTTCACATCGGATCAAATGATATAAGTGCACTTCACATTGGATCATATTGTGTAAAAGGTCTTCACATTGGATCATACAGTGTAAGATCTCTTCACATTGGATCATATAGTGTAAGAGCTATTAACATTGGATTATATAGTGTAAGTGCTCTTCACATTGGACCATATGGTGCAAGAGCTCTTCACATTGGATCATATTGTGTAAAAGGTCTTCACATTGGATCATACAGTGTAAGATCTCTTCACATTGGATCATATAGTGAAAGAGCTATAACATTGGATTATATGGTGTAAGTGCTCTTCACATTGGACAATATGGTGTAAGAGTTCTTCAGATTGGATCATATGATGTACGAGCTCCCCACATCGGATAATATGGTGTAAGAGCTTTTCACATTGGACAATATAGTGTAAGAGCTCTTCACATTGGATCATATGATGTAAGAGCTCCTCACATCGGATAATATGGTGTAAGAGCTTTTCACATTGGACAATATGGTGCAAGAGCTCTTCACATTGGACAATATGGTGTAAGAGCTCTTCACATTGGATCATATGATGTAAGACCACTTCACATTGGATCATATAATGTAAGAGCTCCTCACATTGGATAATATGGTGTAAGAGCTCTTCACATTGGACAATATGGTGTAAGAGCTGCTCTCCACATTGGGGCATATGGTGTAAGAGCTCTTTACATTGGATCATATGGTATAAGAGCTCTTCACATTGGATAATCTGGTGTAAGAGCGCTTCACATTTGATCATATGGTGTAAGTGCTCTTAACATTGGATCATATGGTGTAAGCGCTCTTCACATTGGATCATATGATGTAAGAGCTCTTAACATTGAAGCATATGGTGTAAGTGCTCTTAACATTGGATTATTTAGTGTAAGTGCTCTTCACATTGGATCATATGGTGTAAGTGCTCTTCACATTGGATCATATTGTGTAAAAGGTCTTCACATTGGATCATACAGTGTAAGATCTCTTCACATTGGATCATATAGTGTAAGAGCTATTAACATTGGATTATATGGTGGAAGAGATCTTCACATTGGATAATATGGTGTAAGTGCTCTTAACAGTAAATCATATGGTGTAAGTGCTCTTCACATTGGAGCATATAGTATAAGAGCTCTTCACATTGGATCATATGGTGTAAGAGCTGTTCACATTTGACCATATGGTGGAAGTGCTCTTAACAGTAAATCATATGGTGTAAGTGCTCTTCACATTGGAGCATATAGTGTAAGAGCTCTTCACATTGGATCATATGGTCTAAATGCTCTTCACATTGGATAATATGGTGTAAGTGTTCTTCACATCGGACCATTTAGTGGAAGTGCTCTTTACATTGGATCATATGGTGTAAGAGTTCTTCACATTGGATCATATGGTGTAAGAGCGCTTCACATTGGACCATATGGTGTAAGTGCTCTTAATATTGGATTATATGGTGTAGGAGCTCTTCACATTGGATCACATGGTGTAAAAGCTCTTCACATTGGAGCATATGGTGTAAGTGTTCTTCACATTGGACCATTTAGTGGAAGTGCTCTTCACATTGGATCATATGGTGTAAGAGTTCTTCACATTGGATCATATGGTGTAAGAGCGCTTCACATTGGTCCATATGGTGTAAGAGCTGTTCACATTGGACCATATGGTGGAAGTGCTCTTAACAGTAAATCATATGGTGTAAGTGCTCTTCACATTGGAGCATATAGTGTTAGAGCTCTTCACATTGGATCATATGGTGTAAGTGCTCTTAATATTGGATTATATGGTGTAGGAGCTCTTCACATTGGATCATATGGTGTAAAAGTTCTTCACATTGGAGCATATGGTGTAAGTGCTCTTAACATTGTATCATATGTTGTAAGTGCTCTATACATTGGATCATATAGTGTAAAAGGTCTTCACATTGGATCATACGGTGTAAGAGCTCTTCACATTGGATCATATGGTGTAATAGCTTTTCACATTGGATCATATGGTGTAAGTGCTCTTCGCATTGGATCGTATGGTGTAAGAGCTCTTCACATTGGATCCTATGGTGTAAGTGCTCTTCGCATTGGATCATATGGTGTAAGAGCTCTTCACATTGGACGATATTGTGTACGTGCTCTTCACATTGGATCATATGGTGTAAGTGCTCTTCACATTGGATCAAATCGTGTAAGAGCTATTCACATTGGAGCATATGGTGTAAGAGCTGTTCACATTGGATCATATGGTGTAAAAGCTCTTCACATTGGAGCATATGGTGTAAGTGCTCTTAACAGTAAATCATATGGTGTAAGTGCTGTTCACATTGGAGCATATAGTGTAAGAGCACTTCACATTGGATCATATTGTGTAAGAGCTCTTCACATTGGACCATATGGTGGAAGTGCGCTTAACAGTAAATCATATGGTGTAAGTGCTCTTCACATTGGAGCATATAGTGTAAGTGCTCTTCACATTGGAGCATATAGTGTAAGAGCCCTTCACATTGGATCATATGGTGTAAGAGCTGTTCACATTGTACCATATGGTGGATGTGCTCTTCACATTGGATCATACGATGCAAGAGCTCCTCACATTGGATCATATGGTGTAAGAGCTCTTCACATTGGATCATATGGTGTAAGAGCGCTTCAAATTGGATCATATGGTGTAAGTGTTCTTCACATTGGACCATTTAGTGGAAGTGCTCTTCATATTGGATCATATGGTGTAAGAGCTCTTCACAGTGGACAATATGGTGTAAGTGCGCTTAACATTGTATCATATGGTCTAAGTACTCTTCACATTGGATAATAATGGTGTAAGAGCTCTTCACATTGGACAATATGGTGTAAGAGCTCTTCACATTGGAGCATATGGTGTAAGTGTTCTTCACATTGGACAATATGGTGTAAGAGCTCTTCACATTGGAGCATATGGTGTAAGTGTTCTTAACATTGGATCATATGGGGTAAGCGCTCTTCACATTGGATCATATGGTGTAAGTGCTCTTAACATTGGATTATTTAGTGAAAGTGCCCTTCACATTGGATCATATGGTGTAAGAGTTCTTCACATTGGATCATATAGTGTAAGTGCTCTTCACATTGGAGCATATGGTGTAAGAGCTATTCACATTGGACAATATGGTGTAAGTGCTCTTAACATAGGATCATATGGGGTAAGCGCTCTTCACATTGGATCATATGGTGTAAGAGCTCTTCACATTGAAGCATATGGTGTAAGTGCTCTTCACATTGGATCATATGGTGTAAGTGCTCTTCACATCGGATCAAATGATATAAGTGCACTTCACATTGGATCATATTGTGTAAAAGGTCTTCACATTGGATCATACAGTGTAAGATCTCTTCACATTGGATCATATAGTGTAAGAGCTATTAACATTGGATTATATGGTGTAAGTGCTCTTCACATTGGACCATATGGTGCAAGAGCACTTCACATTGGATCATATTGTGTAAAAGGTCTTCACATTGGATCATATGGTGTAAGAGCTTTTCACATTGGACAATATAGTGTAAGAGCTCTTCACATTGGATCATATGATGTAAGAGCTCCTCACATCGGATAATATGGTGTAAGAGCTTTTCACATTGGACAATATGGTGCAAGAGCTCTTCACATTGGACAATATGGTGTAAGAGCTCTTCACATTGGATCATATGATGTAAGACCGCTTCACATTGGATCATATGATGTAACAGCTCCTCACATTGGATAATATGGTGTAAGAGCTCTTCACATTGGACAATATGGTGTAAGAGCTCTTAACATTGGGGTATATGGTGTAAGAGCTCTTTACATTGGATCATATGGTGTAAGAGCTCTTCACATTGGATAATCTGGTGTAAGAGCGCTTCACATTTGATCATATGGTGTAAGTCCTCTTAACATTGGATCATATGGTGTAAGCGCTCTTCACATTGGATCATATGATGTAAGAGCACTTAACATTGAAGCATATGGTGTAAGTGCTCTTAACATTGGATTATTTAGTGTAAGTGCTCTTCACATTGGATCATATGGTGTAAGTGCTCTTCACATTGGATCATATTGTGTAAAAGGTCTTCACATTGGATCATACAGTGTAAGATCTCTTCACATTGGATCATATAGTGTAAGAGCTATTAACATTGGATTATATGGTTGAAGAGATCTTCACATTGGATAATATGGTGTAAGTGCTCTTAACAGTAAATCATATGGTGTAAGTGCTCTTCACATTGGAGCATATAGTATAAGAGCTCTTCACATTGGATCATATGGTGTAAGAGCTGTTCACTTTGGACCATATGGTGGAAGTGCTCTTAACAGTAAATCATATGGTGTAAGTGCTCTTCACATTGGAGCATATAGTGTAAGAGCTCTTCACATTGGATCATATGGTCTAAATGCTCTTCACATTGGATAATATGGTGTAAGTGTTCTTCACATCGGACCATTTAGTGGAAGTGCTCTTTACATTGGATCATATGGTGTAAGAGTTCTTCACATTGGATCATATGGTGTAAGAGCGCTTCACATTGGACCACATGGTGTAAGTGCTCTTAATATTGGATTATATGGTGTAGGAGCTCTTCACATTGGATCACATGGTGTAAAAGCTCTTCACATTGGAGCATATGGTGTAAGTGCTCTTAACATTGTATCATATGTTGTAAGTGCTCTATACATTGGATTTTTTAGTGTAAGTGCTCGTCACATTGGATCATATGATGTAAGAGCTCTTAACACTGGATCATATGGTGTAAGAGCTCTTCATATTGGACCATATGGTGTAAGAGCTCTTCACATTGGACAATATGGTGTAAGTGCTCTTAACATTGGATCATATGGTGTAAGAGCACTTCACATTGGATCATATGGTGTAAGATCGCTTCACATTGGATCATATGGTCTAAGTGCTCTTCACATTGGATCATATGGTGTAAAAGCTCTTCACATTGGAGCATATGGTGTAAGTGCTCTTAACATTGTATCATATAGTGCAAGTGCTCTATACATTGGATTATTTAGTGTAAGTGCTCTTCACATTGGACCATATGGTGTAAGAGCTCTTCACATTGGATTATATGATGTAAGAGCTCCTCACATTGGATAATATGGTGTAAGTGCTCTTCACATTGGATTATATGATGTAAGAGCTTTTCACTATGGATAATATGGTGTAAGTGCTCTTAACATTGGATCATATGGTGTAAGAGCTCTTCACATTGGATCATATGGTGTAAGATCGCTTCACATTGGATCATATGGTCTAAGTGCTCTTCACATTGGATAATATGGTGTAAGAGCCCTTCGCATTTGAACATATGGTGTAAGAGTTCTTCACATTGGATCATATGGTGTAAGAGCTCTTCACATTGGACCATATGGTGGAAGTGCTCTTCACATTGGATCATATGGGGTAAAAGCTCTTCACATTGGAGCATATGGTGTAAGTGCTCTTAACATTGTATCATATGGTGTAAGTGCTCTATACATTGGATTATTTAGTGTAAGTGCTCTTCACATTGGATCATATGGTGTAAAAACTCTTCACATTGGATCATATGATGTAAGAGCTCTTCACATTGGATAATATGGTGTAAGAGCTCTTCACATTGGACAATATGGCGTAAGTACGCTTAACATTGGATCATATGGTGTAAGAGCTCTTCACATTGGATCATATGGTGTAAGATCGCTTCACATTGGATCATATGGTCTAAGTGCTCCTCACATTGGATAATATGGTGTAAGTGTTCTTCACATTGGACCATTTAGTGGAAGTGCTCTTCACATTGGATCATATGGTGTAAGAGTTCTTCACATTGGATCATATGGTGTAAGTTCTCTTCACATTGGCCCATATGGTGTAAGTGCTCTTATTATTGGATTATATGGTGTAGGAGCTCTTCTCATTGGATCATATGGTGTAAAACCTCTTCACATTGGAGCATATGGTGTAGGAGCTCTTCACACTGGATCGTATGGTGTAAAACCTCTTCACATTGGATCATATGGTGTAAAACCTCTTCACATTGGAGCATATGGTGTAAGAGCGCTTCACATTGGAGCATATGGTGTAAGTGCTCTTAATATTGGATTATATGGTGTAGGAGCTCTTCACATTGGATCATATAGTGTAAGCGCTCTTCACATTGGATCATATGGTGTAAGAGTTCTTCACATTGGATCATATGGTGTAAGAGCTCTTCACATTGAAGCATATGGTGTAAGTGCTCTTAACATTGGAGTATTTAGTGTAAGTGCTCTTCACATTGGATCATATGGTGTAAGAGTTCTTCACATTGGATCATATAGTGTAAGTGCTCTTCACATTGGATCATATAGTGCAAGAGCTATTAACATTGGATTATATGGTGTAAGTGTTCTTCACATTGGACCATTTAGTGGAAGTGCTCCTCACATTGGATCATATGGTGTAAGAGTTCTTCACATTGGATCATATGGTGTAAGAGCGCTTCACATTGGACCATATGGTGGAAGTGCTCTTCACATTGGATCATCTGGTGTAAAAGCTCTTCACATTGGAGCATATGGTGTAAGTGCTCTTAACATTGTATCATATGGTGTAAGTGCTCTATGCATTGGATTATTTAGTGTAAGTGTTCTTCACATTGGATCATATGGTGTAAGAGCTCTTCACATTGGATTATCTGATGTAAGAGCTCTTCACATTGGATAATATGGTGTAAGTGCTCTTCACATTGGATCATATGGTGTAAGATCGCTTCACATTGGATCATATGGTCTAAGTGCTCTTCACATTGGATAATATGGTGTAAGAGCCCTTCACATTGGAACATATGGTGTAAGAGCTGTTCACATTGGACCATATGGTGGATGTGCTCTTCACCTTGGATCATATGATGTAAGAGCTCTGCACATTGGATCATATGGTGTAAGAGCGCTTCACATTTGATCATATGGTCTAAGTGCTCTTCACATTGGATTATATGGTGTAAGTTCTCTTCACATTGGATTATTTAGTGTAAGAGTTCTTCACATTGGATCATATGGTGTAAGTGCTATTCACATTGGATCATATAGTGTAAAAGCTCTTCACATTGGAGCATATGGTGTAAGTGCTCTTAACATTGTATCATATGGTGTAGGTGCTCTATACATTGGATTATTTAGTGTAAGTGCTCTTCACATTGGATCATATGGTGTAAGAGCTCTTCACATTGGATCATATGATGTAAGAGCTCTTCACATTGGATAATATGGTGTAAGAGCTCTTCACATTGGACAATATGGTGTAAGTAATCTTAACATTGGATCATATGGTGTAAGAGCTCTTCACATTGGATCATATGGTGTAAGATCGCTTCACATTGGATCATATGGTCTAAGTGCTCTTCACATTGGATAATATGGTGTATTTGTTCTTCACATTGGACCATTTAGTGGAAGTGCTCTTCACATTGGATCATATGGTGTAAGAGTTCTTCACATTGGAACATATGGTGTAAGAGCTCTTCACATTGGACCATATGGTGTAAGTGCTCTTAATATTGGATTATATGGTGTAGGAGCTCTTCACATTGGATCATATGGTGTAAAACCTCTTCACATTGGATCATTTGGTGTAAGAGCTCTTCACATTGGATCATATGGTGTAAGAGCGCTTCACATTGGATCATATGGTCTAAGTGCTCTTCACATTGGATAATATGGTGTAAGTTCTCTTCACATTGGATTATTTAGTGTAAGAGTTCTTCACATTGGATCATATGGTGTAAGTGCTCTTAATATTGAATTATATGGTGTAAAACCTCTTCACTTTGGAGCATATGGTGTAAGTGCTCTTAATATTGGATTATTTAGTGTAAGAGTTCTTCACATTGGATCATATGGTGTAAGTGCTCTTCACATTGGATCATATAGTGTAAAAGCTCTTCACATTGGATCATATAGTGTAAAAGCTCTTAACATTGTATCATATGGTGTAGGTGCTCTATACATTGGATTATGTAGTGTAAGTGCTCTTCACATTGGATGATATGGTGTAAGAGCTCTTCACATTGGATCATATGATGTAAGAGCTCTTCACATTGGATAATATGGTGTAAGAGCTCTTCACATTGGACAATATGGTGTAAGTGCTCTTAACATTGGACTATTTAGTGTAAGTGCTCTTCACATTGGATCATATGGTGTAAGAGTTCTTCACATTGGATCATATAGTGTAAGTGCTCTTCACATTGGATCATATAGTGTAAGAGCTATTAACATTGAATTATATGGTGTACGTGCTCTTCACATTGGACCATATGGTGTAAGAGCTATTCGTATTGAATCATATGGTGGAAGAGATCTTCACATTGGATAATATAGTGTAAGTGCTCTTAACAGTAAATCATATGGTGTAAGTGCTCTTCACAATGGAGCATATAGTGTAAGAGTTCTTCACATTGGATCATATGGTGTAAGAGCTGTTCACATTGGACCATATGGTGGAGGTGCTCTTCACATTGGATCATATGATGTAAGAGCTCCTCACATTGGATCATATGGTGTAAGAGCTCTTCACATTGGATCATATGGTGTAAGAGCGCTTCACATTGGATCATATGGTATAAATGCTCTTCACATTGGATAATATGGTGTAAGTGTTCTTCACATTGGACCATTTAGTGGAAGTGCTCCTCACATTGGATCATATGGTGTAAGAGTTCTTCACATTGGATCATATGGTGTAAGAGCGCTTCACATTGGATCATATGGTATAAATGCTCTTCACATTGGATAATATGGTGTAAGTGTTCTTCACATTGGACCATTTAGTGGAAGTGCTCTTCACATTGGATCATATGGTGTAAAAGCTCTTCACATTGGAGCATATGGTGTAAGTGCTCTTCACATTGGACCATATGGTGTAAGAGCTCTTCACATTGGATTATATGATGTAAGAGCTCCTCACATTGGATAATATGGTGTAAGTGCTCTTCACATTGGATTATATGATGTAAGAGCTTTTCACATTGGATAATATGGTGTAAGTGCTCTTAACATTGGATCATATGGTGTAAGAGCTCTTCACATTGGATCATATGGTGTAAGATCGCTTCACATTGGATCATATGGTCTAAGTGCTCTTCACATTGGATAATATGGTGTAAGAGCCCTTCACATTGGAACATATGGTGTAAGAGTTCTTCACATTGGATCATATGGTGTAAGAGCTCTTCACATTGGACCATATGGTGGAAGTGCTCTTCACATTGGATCATATGGTGTAAAAGCTCTTCACATTGGAGCATATGGTGTAAGTGCTCTTAACATTGTATCATATGGTGTAAGTGCTCTATACATTGGATTATTTAGTGTAAGTGCTCTTCACATTGGATCATATGGTGTAAGAGCTCTTCACATTGGATCATATGATGTAAGAGCTCTTCACATTGGATAATATGGTGTAAGAGCTCTTCACATTGGACAATATGGTGTAAGTACTCTTAACATTGGATCATATGGTGTAAGAGCTCTTCACATTGGATCATATGGTGTAAGATCGCTTCACATTGGATCATATGGTCTAAGTGCTCTTCACATAGGATAATATGGTGTAAGTGTTCTTCACATTGGACCATTTAGTGGAAGTGCTCTTCACATTGGATCATATGGTGTAAGAGTTCTTCACATTGGATCATATGGTGTAAGTGCTCTTCACATTGGCCCATATGGTGTAAGTGCTCTTATTATTGGATTATATGGTGTAGGAGCTCTTCTCATTGGATCATATGGTGTAAAACCTCTTCACATTGGAGCATATGGTCTAGGAGCTCTTCACACTGGATCGTATGGTGTAAAACCTCTTCACATTGGATCATATGGTGTAAAACCTCTTCACATTGGATCATATGGTGTAAAAGCTCTTCACATTGGAGCATATGGTGTAAGTGCTCTTAACATTGTATCATATGGTGTAAGTGCTCTATACATTGGATTATTTAGTGTAAGTGCTCTTCACATTGGATCATATGGTGTAAGAGCTCTTCACATTGGATCATATGATGTAAGAGCTCTTCACATTGGATAATATGGTGTAAGAGCTCTTCACATTGGACAATATGGTGTAAGTACTCTTAACATTGGATCATATGGTGTAAGAGCTCTTCACATTGGATCATATGGTGTAAGATCGCTTCACATTGGATCATATGGTCTAAGTGCTCTTCACATAGGATAATATGGTGTAAGTGTTCTTCACATTGGACCATTTAGTGGAAGTGCTCTTCACATTGGATCATATGGTGTAAGAGTTCTTCACATTGGATCATATGGTGTAAGTGCTCTTCACATTGGCCCATATGGTGTAAGTGCTCTTATTATTGGATTATATGGTGTAAAACCTCTTCACATTGGATCATATGGTGTAAAACCTCTTCACATTGGAGCATATGGTGTAAGAGCGCTTCACATTGGAGCATATGGTGTAAGTGCTCTTAATATTGGATTATATGGTGTAGGAGCTCTTCACATTGGATCATATAGTGTAAGCGCTCTTCACATTGGATCATATGGTGTAAGAGCGCTTTACATTGGATCATATGGTCTAAATGCTCTTCACATTGGATAATATGGTGTAAGTGTTCTTCACATTGGACCATTTAGTGGAAGTGCTCCTCACATTGGATCATATGGTGTAAGAGTTCTTCACATTGGATCATATGGTGTAAGAGCGCTTCACATTGGACCATATGGTGGAAGTGCTCTTCACATTGGATCATCTGGTGTAAAAGCTCTTCACATTGGAGCATATGGTGTAAGTGCTCTTAACATTGTATCATATGGTGTAAGTGCTCTATGCATTGGATTATTTAGTGTAAGTGTTCTTCACATTGGATCATATGGTGTAAGAGCTCTTCACATTGGATTATCTGATGTAAGAGCTCTTCACATTGGATAATATGGTGTAAGTGCTCTTCACATTGGATCATATGGTGTAAGATCGCTTCACATTGGATCATATGGTCTAAGTGCTCTTCACATTGGATAATATGGTGTAAGAGCCCTTCACATTGGAACATATGGTGTAAGAGCTGTTCACATTGGACCATATGGTGGATGTGCTCTTCACATTGGATCATATGATGTAAGAGCTCTGCACATTGGATCATATGGTGTAAGAGCGCTTCACATTTGATCATATGGTCTAAGTGCTTTTCACATTGGATTATATGGTGTAAGTTCTCTTCACATTGGATTATTTAGTGTAAGAGTTCTTCACATTGGATCATATGGTGTAAGTGCTCTTCACATTGGATCATATAGTGTAAAAGCTCTTCACATTGGAGCATATTGTGTAAGTGCTCTTAACATTGTATCATATGGTGTAGGTGCTCTATACATTGGATTATTTAGTGTAAGTGCTCTTCACATTGGATCATATGGTGTAAGAGCTCTTCACATTGGATCATATGATGTAAGAGCTCTTCACATTGGATAATATGGTGTAAGAGCTCTTCACATTGGACAATATGGTGTAAGTAATCTTAACATTGGATCATATGGTGTAAGATCTCTTCACATTGGATCATATGGTGTAAGATCGCTTCACATTGGATCATATGGTCTAAGTGCTCTTCACATTGGATAATATGGTGTATTTGTTCTTCACATTGGACCATTTAGTGGAAGTGCTCTTCACATTGGATCATATGGTGTAAGAGTTCTTCACATTGGAACATATGGTGTAAGAGCTCTTCACATTGGACCATATGGTGTAAGTGCTCTTAATATTGGATTATATGGTGTAGGAGCTCTTCACATTGGATCATATGGTGTAAAACCTCTTCACATTGGATCATTTGGTGTAAGAGCTCTTCACATTGGATCATATGGTGTAAGAGCGCTTCACATTGGATCATATGGTCTAAGTGCTCTTCACATTGGATAATATGGTGTAAGTGCTCTTCACATTGCACCATATGGTGTAAGTGTACTTCACATTGGATAATATGGTGTAAGTGCTCTTAATATTGGATAATATGGTGTAGGAGCTCTTCACATTGGATCATATGGTGTAAAACCTCTTCACATTGGAGCATATGGTGTAGGAGCTCTTCACATTGGATCATATGGTGTAAAACCTGTTCACATTGGAGCATATGGTGTAAGAGCGCTTCACATTGGAGCATATGGTGTAAGTGCTCTTAATATTGGATTATATGGTGTAGGAGCTCTTCACATTGGATCATATGGTGTAAGCACTCTTCACATTGGATCATATGGTGTAAGAGTTCTTCACATTGGATCACATGGTGTAAGAGCTCTTCACATTGAAGCATATGGGTAAGTGCCTTTAACATTGGACTATTTAGTGTAAGTGCTCTTCACATTGGATCATATGGTGTAAGAGTTCTTCACATTGGATCATATAGTGTAAGTGCTCTTCACATTGGATCATATAGTGTAAGAGCTATTAACATTGAATTATATGGTGTACGTGCTCTTCACATTGGACCATATGGTGTAAGAGCTATTCGTATTGAATCATATGGTGGAAGAGATCTTCACATTGGATAATATGGTGTAAGTGCTCTTAACAGTAAATCATATGGTGTAAGTGCTCTTCACAATGGAGCATATAGTGTAAGAGTTCTTCACATTGGATCATATGGTGTAAGAGCTGTTCACATTGGACCATATGGTGGAGGTGCTCTTCACATTGGATCATATGATGTAAGAGCTCCTCACATTGGATCATATGGTGTAAGAGCTCTTCACATTGAATCATATGGTGTAAGAGCGCTTCACATTGGATCATATGGTATAAATGCTCTTCACATTGGATAATATGGTGTAAGTGTTCTTCACATTGGACCATTTATTGGAAGTGCTCCTCACATTGGATCATATGGTGTAAGAGTTCTTCACATTGGATCATATGGTGTAAGAGCGCTTCACATTGGACCATATGGTGGAAGTGCTCTTCACATTGGATCATATGGTGTAAAAGCTCTTCACATTGGAGCATATGGTGTAAGTGCTCTTAACATTGTATCATATGGTGTAAGTGCTCTATACATTGGATTATTTAGTGTAAGTGCTCTTCACATTGGACCATATGGTGTAAGAGCTCTTCACATTTGATTATATGATGTAAGAGCTCCTCACATTGGATAATATGGTGTAAGTGCTCTTCACATTGGATTATATGATGTAAGAGCTCTTCACATTGGATAATATGGTGTAAGTGCTCTTAACATTGGATCATATGGTGTAAGAGCTCTGCACGTTGGATCATATGGTGTAAGATCGCTTCACATTGGATCATATGGTCTAAGTGCTCTTCACATTGGATAATATGGTGTAAGAGCCCTTCACATTGTAACATATGGTGTAAGAGTTCTTCACATTGGATCATATGGTGTAAGAGCTCTTCACATTGGACCATATGGTGGAAGTGCTCTTCACATTGGATCATATGGTGTAAAAGCTCTTCACATTGGAGCATATGGTGTAAGTGCTCTTAACATTGTATCATATGGTGTAAGTGCTCTATACATTGGATTATTTAGTGTAAGTGCTCTTCACATTGGATCATATGGTGTAAGAGCTCTTCACATTGGATCATATGATGTAAGAGCTCTTCACATTGGACAATATGGTGTAAGAGCTCTTCACATTGGACAATATGGTGTAAGAGCTCTTCACATTGGACAATATGGTGTAAGTACTCTTAACATTGGATCATATGGTGTAAGATCGCTTCACATTGGATCATATAGTCTAAGTGCTCTTCACATTGGATAATATGGTGTAAGTGTTCTTCACATTGGACCATTTAGTGGAAGTGCTCTTCACATTGGATCATATGGTGTAAGAGTTCTTCACATTGGATCATATGGTGTAAGTGCTCTTCACATTGGCCCATATGGTGTAAGTGCTCTTATTATTGGATTATATGGTGTAGGAGCTCTTCTCATTGGATCATATGGTGTAAAACCTCTTCACATTGGAGCATATGGTGTAGGAGCTCTTCACACTGGATCGTATGGTGTAAAACCTCTTCACATTGGATCATATGGTGTAAAACCTCTTCACATTGGAGCATATGGTGTAAGAGCGCTTCACATTGGAGCATATGGTGTAAGTGCTCTTAATATTGGATTATATGGTGTAGGAGCTCTTCACATTGGATCATATAGTGTAAGCGCTCTTCACATTGGATCATATGGTGTAAGAGTTCTTCACATTGGATCATATGGTGTAAGAGCTCTTCACATTGAAGCATATGGTGTAAGTGCTCTTAACATTGGATTATTTAGTGTAAGTGCTCTTCACATTGGATCATATGGTGTAAGAGTTCTTCACATTGGATCATATAGTGTAAGTGCTCTTCACATTGGATCATATAGTGCAAGAGCTATTAACATTGGATTATATGGTGTACGTGCTCTTCACATTGGACCATATGGTGTAAGAGCTATTCGTATTGAATCATATGGTGGAAGAGATCTTCACATTGGATAATATGGTGTAAGTGCTCTTAACAGTAAATCATATGGTGTAAGTGCTCTTCACATTGGAGCATATAGTGTAAGAGCTCTTCACATTGGATCATATGGTGTTAGAGCTCTTCACATTGGACCATATGGTGGAGGTGCTCTTCACATTGGATCATATGATGTAAGAGCTCCTCACATTGGATCATATGGTGTAAGAGCTCTTCACATTGGATCATATGGTGTAAGAGCGCTTGACATTGGATCATATGGTCTAAATTCTCTTCACATTGGATAATATGGTGTAAGTGTTCTTCACATTGGACCATTTAGTGGAAGTGCTCCTCACATTGGATCATATGGTTTAAGAGTTCTTCACATTGGATCATATGGTGTAAGAGTGCTTCACATTGGACCATATGGTGGAAGTGCTCTTCACATTGGATCATATGGTGTAAAAGCTCTTCACATTGGAGCATATGGTGTAAGTGCTCTTAACATTGTATCATATGGTGTAAGTGCTCTATGCATTGGATTATTTAGTGTAAGTGCTCTTCACATTGGATCATATGGTGTAAGAGCTCTTCACATTGGATTATCTGATGTAAGAGCTCTTCACATTGGATAATATGGTGTAAGTGCTCTTCACATTGGATCATATGGTGTAAGATCGCTTCACATTGGATCATATGGTCTAAGTGCTCTTCACATTGGATAATATGGTGTAAGAGCCCTTCACATTGGAACATATGGTGTAAGAGCTGTTCACATTGGACCATATGGTGGATGTGCTCTTCACATTGGATCATATGATGTAAGAGCTCTGCACATTGGATCATATGGTGTAAGAGCGCTTCACATTGGATCATATGGTCTAAGTGCTCTTCACATTGGATAATATGGTGTAAGTTCTCTTCACATTGGATTATTTAGTGTAAGAGTTCTTCACATTGGATCATATAGTGTAAGTGCTCTTAATATTGGATTATATTGTGTAAAAGCTCTTCACATTGGAGCATATGGTGTAAGTGCTCTTAATATTGGATTATATGGTGTAAGTTCTCTTCACATTGGATTATTTAGTGTAAGAGTTCTTCACATTGGATCATATGGTGTAAGTGCTCTTCACATTGGATCATATGGTGTAAAAGCTCTTCACATTGGAGCATATGGTGTAAGTGCTGTTAACATTGTATCATATGGTGTAAGTGCTCTATACATTGGATTATTTAGTGTAAGTGCTCTTCACATTGGATCCTATGGTGTAAGAGCTCTTCACATTGGCTCATATGATGTAAGAGCTCTTCACATTGGATAATATGGTGTAAGAGCTCTTCACATTGGACAATATGGTGTAAGTAATCTTAACATTGGATCATATGGTGTAAGAGCTCTTCACATTGGATCATATGGTGTAAGATCGCTTCACATTGGATCATATGGTCTAAGTGCTCTTCACATTGGATAATATGGTGTATTTGTTCTTCACATTGGACCATTTAGTGGAAGTGCTCTTCACATTGGATCATATGGTGTAAGAGTTCTTCACATTGGAACATATGGTGTAAGAGCTCTTCACATTGGACCATATGGTGTAAGTGCTCTTAATATTGGATTATATGGTGTAGGAGCTCTTCACATTGGATCATATGGTGTAAAACCTCTTCACATTGGATCATTTGGTGTAAGAGCTCTTCACATTGGATCATATGGTGTAAGAGCGCTTCACATTGGATCATATGGTCTAAGTGCTCTTCACATTGGATAATATGGTGTAAGTGTTCTTCACAATGGACCATTTAGTGGAAGTGCTCTTCACATTGGATCATATGGTGTAAGAGCTCTTCACATTGGACCATATGGTGTAAGAGCTCTTCACATTGGATCATATGGTGTAAGAGCGCTTCACATTGGATCATATGGTCTAAGTGCTCTTCACATTGCACCATATGGTGTAAGTGTTCTTCACATTGGACCATTTAGTGGAAGTGCTCTTCACATTGGATCATATGGTGTAAAACCTCTTCACATTGGAGCATATTGTGTAGGAGCTCTTCACAGTGGATCATATGGTGTAAAACCTCGTCACATTGGAGCATATGGTGTAAGAGCTCTTCACATTGGATCATATGGTGTAAGAGCGCTTCACATTGGATCATATGGTGTAAGTTATCTTCACATTGGATTATTTAGTGTAAGTGTTCTTCACCTTGGATCATATGGTGTAAGAGCTCTTCACATTGGATAATATTGTGTAAGTGCTCTTAACATTGGATCATATGGTGTAAGAGCTCTTCACATTGGAGAATATTGTGTAAGTGCTCTTCACATTGGATCATATGGTGTAAGATCGCTTCACATTGGAGAATATTGTGTAAGTGCTCTTCACATTGGATCATATGGTGTAAGATCGCTTCACATTGGATCATATGGTCTAAGTGCTCTTCACATTGGATAATATGGTGTAAGAGCCCTTCACATTGGAACATATGGTGTAAGAGCTCTGCACATTGGATCATATGGTGGATGTGCTCTTCACATTGGATCATATGATGTAAGAGCTCTGCACATTGGATCATATGGTGTAAGAGCGCTTCACATTGGATCATATGGTCTAAGTGCTCTTCACATTGGATAATATGGTGTAAGTTCTCTTCACATTGGATTATTTAGTGTAAGAGTTCTTCACATTGGATCATATGGTGTAAGTGCTCTTAATATTGGATTATATGGTGTAAAAGCTCTTCACATTGGAGCATATGGTGTAAGTGCTCTTAATATTGGATTATATGGTGTAAGTTCTCTTCACATTGGATTATTTAGTGTAAGAGTTCTTCACATTGGATCATATGGTGTAAGTGCTCTTCACATTGGATCATATGGTGTAAAAGCTCTTCACATTGGAGCATATGGTGTAAGTGCTGTTAACATTGTATCATATGGTGTAAGTGCTCTATACATTGGATTATTTAGTGTAAGTGCTCTTCACATTGGATCATATGGTGTAAGAGCTCTTCACATTGGCTCATATGATGTAAGAGCTCTTCACATTGGATAATATGGTGTAAGAGCTCTTCACATTGGACAATATGGTGTAAGTAATCTTAACATTGGATCATATGGTGTAAGAGCTCTTCACATTGGATCATATGGTGTAAGATCGCTTCACATTGGATCATATGGTCTAAGTGCTCTTCACATTGGATAATATGGTGTATTTGTTCTTCACATTGGACCATTTAGTGGAAGTGCTCTTCACATTGGATCATATGGTGTAAGAGTTCTTCACATTGGAACATATGGTGTAAGAGCTCTTCACATTGGACCATATGGTGTAAGTGCTCTTAATATTGGATTATATGGTGTAGGAGCTCTTCACATTGGATCATATGGTGTAAAACCTCTTCACATTGGATCATTTGGTGTAAGAGCTCTTCACATTGGATCATATGGTGTAAGAGCGCTTCACATTGGATCATATGGTCTAAGTGCTCTTCACATTGGATAATATGGTGTAAGTGTTCTTCACAATGGACCATTTAGTGGAAGTGCTCTTCACATTGGATCATATGGTGTAAGAGCTCTTCACATTGGACCATATGGTGTAAGAGCTCTTCACATTGGATCATATGGTGTAAGAGCGCTTCACATTGGATCATATGGTCTAAGTGCTCTTCACATTGCACCATATGGTGTAAGTGTTCTTCACATTGGACTATTTAGTGGAAGTGCTCTTCACATTGGATCATATGGTGTAAAACCTCTTCACATTGGAGCATATTGTGTAGGAGCTCTTCACAGTGGATCATATGGTGTAAAACCTCTTCACATTGGAGCATATGGTGTAAGAGCTCTTCACATTGGATCATATGGTGTAAGAGCGCTTCACATTGGATCATATGGTGTAAGTTATCTTCACATTGGATTATTTAGTGTAAGTGTTCTTCACCTTGGATCATATGGTGTAAGAGCTCTTCACATTGGATAATATTGTGTAAGTGCTCTTAACATTGGATCATATGGTGTAAGAGCTCTTCACATTGGAGAATATTGTGTAAGTGCTCTTCACATAGGATCATATGGTGTAAAAGCTCTTCACATTGGAGCATATGGTGTAAGTGCTCTTAACATTGTATCATATGGTATAAGTGCTCTATACATTGGATTATTTAGTGTAAGTGCTCTTCACATTGGATCATATGGTGTAAGAGCTCTTCACATTGGAGCATATGATGTAAGAGCTCTTCACATTGGATAATATGGTGTAAGAGCTCTTCACATTGGACAATATGGTGTAAGTAATCTTAACATTGGATCATATGGTGTAAGAGCTCTTCACATTGGATCATATGGTGTAAGATCGCTTCACATTGGTTCATATGGTCTAAGTGCTCTTCACATTGGATCATATGGTGTAAGAGCGCTTCACATTGGATCATATGGTCTAAGTGCTCTTCACATTGGATAATATGGTGTAAGTGTACTTCACATTGGAACATTTAGTGGAAGTGCTCTTCACATTGGATCATATGGTGTAAGAGCACTTCACATTGGACCACATGGTGTAAGAGCTCTTCACATTGGATCATATGGTGTAAGAGCGCTTCACATTGGATCATATGGTCTAAGTGCTCTTCACATTGGATAATATGGTGTAAGAGCTCTTCACATTGGATCATATGGTGTAAAACCTCTTCACATTGGATCATATGGTGTAAGAGCTCTTCACATTGGATCATATGGTGTAAGAGCGCTTCACATTGGATCATATGGTCTAAGTGCTCTTCACATTGGATAATATGGTGTAAGTGTTCTTCACATTGGACCATTTAGTGGAAGTGCTCTTCACATTGGATCATATGGTCTAAGTGCTCTTCACATTGGATAATATGGTGTAAGTTCTCTTCACATTGGATTATTTAGTGTAAGAGTTCTTCACATTGGATCATATGGTGTAAGTGCTCTTAATATTGGATTATATGGTGTAAAAGCTCTTCACGTTGGAGCATATGGTGTAAGTGCTCTTAGTATTGGATTATATGGTGTAAGTTCTCTTCACATTGGATTATTTAGTGTAAGAGTTCTTCACATTGGATCATATGGTGTAAGTGCTCTTCACATTGGATCATATGATGTAAAAGCTCTTCACATTGGAGCATATGGTGTAAGTGCTCTTAACATTGTATCATATGGTGTAAGTGCTCTATACATTGGATTATTTAGTGTAAGTGCTCTTCACATTGGATCATATGGTGTAAGAGCTCTTCACATTGGAGCATATGGTGTAGGAGCTCTTCACATTGGATCATATGGTGTAAAACCTCTTCACATTGGATCATATGGTGTAAAACCTCTTCACATTGGAGCATATGGTGTAAGAGCTCTTCACATTGGATCATATGGTGTAAGAGCTCTTCACATTGGATCATATGGTGTAAGAGCTCTTCACATTGAAGCATATGGTGTAAGTGCTCTTAACCGTGGATTATTTAGTGTAAGTGCTCTTCCCATTGGATCATATGGTGTAAGAGTTCTTCACATTGGATCATATAGTGTAAGTGCTCTTCACATTGGATCATATAGTGTAAGAGCTATTAACATTGGATTATATGGTGTACGTGCTCTTCACATTGGACAATATGGTGTAAGAGTTATTCGTATTGAATCATATGGTGGAAGAGATCTTCACATTGGATAATATGGTGTAAGTGCGCTTAACAGTAAATCATATGGTGTAAGTGCTCTTCACATTGGAGCATATAGTGTAAGAGCTCTTCACATTGGATCATATGGTGTTAGAGCTGTTCACATTGGACCATATGGTGGAGGTGCTCTTCATATTGGATCATACGATGTAAGAGCTCCTCACATTGGATCATATGGTGTAAGAGCCCTTCACATTGGATCATATGGTGTAAGAGCGCTTCACATTGGATCATATGGTCTAAATGCTCTTCACATTGGATAATATGGTGTAAGTGTTCTTCACATTGGACCATTTAGTGGAAGTGCTCCTCACATTGGATCATATGGTGTAAGAGTTCTTCACATTGGATCATATGGTGTAAGATCGCTTCACATTGGACCATATGGTTGAAGTGCTCTTCACATTGGATCATATGGTGTAAAAGCTCTTCACATTGGAGCATATGGTGTAAGTGCTCTTAACATTGTATCATATGGTGTAAGTGCTCTATGCATTGGATTATTTAGTGTAAGTGCTCTTCACATTGGATCATATGGTGTAAGAGCTATTCACATTGGATTATCTGATGTAAGAGCTCTTCACATTGGATAATATGGTGTAAGTGCTCTTCACATTGGATTATATGATGTAAGAGCTCTTCACATTGGTTAATATGGTGTAAGTGCTCTTAAAATTGGATCATATGGTGTAAGTGCTCTTCACATTGGATCATATGGTGTAAGATCGCTTCACATTGGATCATATGGTCTAAGTGCTCTTCACATTGGATAATATGGTGTAAGTTCTCTTCACATTGGATTATTTAGTGTAAGAGTTCTTCACATTGGATCATATGGTGTAAGTGCTCTTAATATTGGATTATATGGTGTAAAAGCTCTACACATTGGAGCATATGGTGTAAGTGCTCTTAATATTGGATTATATGGTGTAAGTTCTCTTCACATTGGATTATTTAGTGTAAGTGCTCTTCACATTGGATCATATGGTGTAAGAGCTCTTCACATTGGATCATATGATGTAAGACCTCTTCACATTGGATAATATGGTGTAAGAGCTCTTCACATTGGACAATATGGTGTAAGTAATCATAACATTGGATCATATGGTGTAAGAGCTCTTCACATTGGATCATATGGTGTAAGATCGCTTCACATTGGTTCATATGGTCTAAGTGCTCTTCACATTGGATAATATGGTGTAAGTGTTCTTCACATTGGACCATTTAGTGGAAGTGCTCTTCACATTGGATCATATGGTGTAAGAGTTCTTCACATTGGAACATATGGTGTAAGAGCTCTTCACATTGGACCATATGGTGTAAGTGCTCTTAATATTGGATTATATGGTGTAGGAGCTCTTCACATTGGATCATATGGTGTAAGAGCGCTTCAGATTGGATCATATGGTCTAAGTGCTCTTCACATTGGATAATATGGTGTAAGTGTACTTCACATTGGACCATTTAGTGGAAGTGCTCTTCACATTGGATCATATGGTGTAAGAGCACTTCACATTGGACCACATGGTGTAAGAGCTCTTCACATTGGATCATATGGTGTAAGAGCGCTTCACATTGGATCATATGGTCTAAGTGCTCTTCACATTGGATAATATGGTGTAAGTGTTCTTCACATTGGACCATTTAGTGGAAGTGCTCTTCACATTGGATCATATGGTGTAAAACCTCTTCACATCGGAGCATATGGTGTAAAACCTCTTGACATTGGAGCATATGGTGTAAGAGCTCTTCACATTGGATCATATGGTGTAAGAGCTCTTCACATTGGATCATATGGTGTAAGAGCTCTTCACATTGAAGCATATGGTGTAAGTGCTCTTAACATTGGATTATTTAGTGTAAGTGCTCTTCGCATTGGATCATATGGTGTAAGAGTTCTTCACATTGGATCATATAGTGTAAGTGCTCTTCACATTGGATCATATAGTGTAAGAGCAATTAACATTGGATTATATGGTGTACGTGCTCTTCACATTGGACCATATGGTGTAAGAGTTATTCGTATTGAATCATATGGTGGAAGAGATCTTCACATTGGATAATATGGTGTAAGTGCTCTTAACAGTAAATCATATGGTGTAAGTGCTCTTCACATTGGAGCATATAGTGTAAGAGCTCTTCACATTGGATCATATGGTGTTAGAGCTGTTCACATTGGACCATATGGTGGAGGTGCTCTTCACATTGGATCATATGATGTAAGAGCTCCTCACATTGGATCATATGGTGTAAGAGCCCTTCACATTGGATCATATGGTGTAAGAGCGCTTCACATTGGATCATATGGTCTAAATGCTCTTCACATTGGATAATATGGTGTAAGTGTTCTTCACATTGGACCATTTAGTGGAAGTGCTCCTCACATTGGATCATATGGTGTAAGAGTTCTTCACATTGGATCATATGGTGTAAGACCGCTTCACATTGGACCATATGGTGGAAGTGCTCTTCACATTGGATCATATGGTGTAAAAGCTCTTCACATTGGAGCATATGGTGTAAGTGCTCTTAACATTGTATCATATGGTGTAAGTGCTCTATGCATTGGATTATTTAGTGTAAGTGCTCTTCACATTGGATCATATGGTGTAAGAGCTCTTCACATTGGATTATCTGATGTAAGAGCTCTTCACATTGGATAATATGGTGTAAGTGCTCTTCACATTGGATTATATGATGTAAGAGTTCTTCACATTGGTTAATATGGTGTAAGTGCTCTTAAAATTGGATCATATGGTGTAAGTGCTCTTCACATTGGATCATATGGTGAAAGATCGCATCACATTGGATCATATGGTCTAAGTGCTCTTCACATTGGATAATATGGTGTAAGAGCCCTTCACATTGGAACATATGGTGTAAGAGCTGTTCACATTGGACCATATGGTGGATGTGCTCTTCACATTGGATCATATGATGTAAGAGCTCTGCACATTGGATCATATGGTGTAAGAGCGCTTCACATTGGATCATATGGTCTAAGTGCTCTTCACATTGGATAATATGGTGTAAGTTCTCTTCACATTGGATTATTTAGTGTAAGAGTTCTTCACATTGGATCATATGGTGTAAGTGCTCTTAATATTGGATTATATGGTGTAAGAGTTCTTCACATTGGATCATATGGTGTAAGTGCTCTTCACATTGGATCATATGGTGTAAAAGCTCTTCACATTGGAGCATATGGTGTAAGTGCTCTTAACATTGGAGCATATGGTGTAGGAGCTCTTCACATTGGATCATATGGTGTAAGTGCTCTTAATATTGGATTATATGGTGTAAGAGCGCTTCATATTGGACCATATGGTGGAAGTGCTCTTCACATTGGAGCATATGGTGTAAAAGCTCTTCACATTGGAGCATATGGTGTAAGTGCTCTTAACATTGTATCATATGGTGTAAGTGCTCTATGCATTGGATTATTTAGTGTAAGTGCTCTTCACATTGGATCATATGGTGTAAGAGCTCTTCACATTGGATTATATGATGTAAGAGCTCTTCACATTGGTTAATATGGTGTAAGTGCTCTTAAAATTGGATCATATGGTGTAAGTGCTCTTCACATTGGATAATATGGTGTAAGAGCCCTTCACATTGGAACATATGGTGTAAGAGCTGTTCACATTGGACCATATGGTGGATGTGCTCTTCACATTGGATCATATGATGTAAGAGCTCTGCACATTGGATCATATGGTGTAAGAGCGCTTCACATTGGATCATATGGTCTAAGTGCTCTTCACATTGGATAATATGGTGTAAGTTCTCTTCACATTGGATTATTTAGTGTAAGAGTTCTTCACATTGGATCATATGGTGTAAGTGCTCTTAATATTGGATTATATGGTGTAAAAGCTCTTCACATTGGAGCATATGGTGTAAGTGCTCTTAATATTGGATTATATGGTGTAAGTTCTCTTCACATTGGATTATTTAGTGCAAGAGTTCTTCACATTGGATCATATGGTGTAAGTGCTCTTCACATTGGATCATATGGTGTAAGAGCTCTTCACATTGGATCATATGATGTAAGAGCTCTTCACATTGGATAATATGGTGTCAGAACTCTTCACATTGGACAATATGGTGTAAGTAATCTTAACATTGGATCATATGGTGTAAGAGCTCTTCACATTGGATCATATGGTGTAAGAGCTCTTCACATTGGATCATATGGTGTAAGATCGCTTCACATTGGATCATACGGTCTAAGTGCTCTTCACATTGGATAATATGGTGTATTTGTTCTTCACAGTGGAAGTGCTCTTCACATTGGATCATATGGTGTAAGAGCTCTTCACATTGGATCATATGATGTAAGAGCTCTTCACATTGGATAATATGGTGTCAGAGCTCTTCACATTGGACAATATGGTGTAAGTAATCTTAACATTGGATCATATGGTGTAAGAGCTCTTCACATTGGATCATATGGTGTAAGATCGCTTCACATTGGATCATACGGTCTAAGTGCTCTTCACATTGGATAATATGGTGTATTTGTTCTTCACAGTGGAAGTGCTCTTCACATTGGATCATATGGTGTAAGAGTTCTTCACATTGGAACATATGGTGTAAGAGCTCTTCACATTGGACCATATGGTGTAAGTGCTCTTAATATTGGATTATATGGTGTAGGAGCTCTTCACATTGGATCATATGGTGTAAAACCTCGTCACATTGGATCATTTGGTGTAAGAGCTCTTCACATTGGATCATATGGTGTAAGAGCGCTTCACATTGGATCATATGGTCTAAGTGCTCTTCACATTGGATAATATGGTGTAAGTGTTCTTCACATTGGACCATTTAGTGGAAGTGCTCTTCACATTGGATCATATGGTGTAAGAGCTCTTCACATTGGACCATATGGTGTAAGAGCTCTTCACATTGGATCATATGGTGTAAGAGCGCTTCACATTGGATCATATGGTCTAAGTGCTCTTCACATTGCACCATATGGTGTAAGTGTTCTTCACATTGGACCATTTAGTGGAAGTGCTCTTCACATTGGATCGTATGGTGTAAAACCTCTTCACATTGGAGCATATGGTGTAGGAGCCCTTCACATTGGATCATATGGTGTAAAACCTCTTCACATTGGAGCATATGGTGTAAGAGCTCTTCACATTGGATCATATGGTGTAAGAGCGCTTCACATTGGATCATATGGTGTAAGTTCTCTTCACATTGGATTATTTAGTGTAAGTGTTCTTCACCTTGGATCATATGGTGTAAGAGCTCTTCACATTGGATAATATTGTGTAAGTGCTCTTAACATTGGATCATATGGTGTAAGAGCTCTTCACATTGGATAATATTGTGTAAGTGCTCTTCACATTGGATCATATGGTGTAAGTGCTCTTCACATTGGATCATATGGTGTAAAAGCTCTTCACATTGGAGCATATGGTGTAAGTGCTCTTAACATTGTATCATATGGTATAAGTGCTCTATACATTGGATTATTTAGTGTAAGTGCTCTTCACATTGGATCATATGGTGTAAGAGCTCTTCACTTTGGATCATATGATGTAAGAGCTCTTCACATTGGATAATATGGTGTAAGAGCTCTTCACATTGGGCAATATGGTGTAAGTAATCTTAACATTGGATCATATGGTGTAAGAGCTCTTCACATTGGATCATATGGTGTAAGATCGCTTCACATTGGTTCATATGGTCTAAGTGCTCTTCACATTGGATAATATGGTGTAAGTGTTCTTCACATTGTACCATTTATTGGAAGTGCTCTTCACATTGGATTATATGGTGTAAGAGTTCTTCACATTGGAACATATGGTGTAAGAGCTCTTCACATTGGACCATATTGTGTAAGTGCTCTTAATATTAGATTATATGGTGTAGGAGCTCTTCACATTGGATCATATGGTGTAAAACCTCTTCACATTGGAGCATATGGTGTAGGAGCTCTTCACATTGGATCATATGGTGTAAAACCTCTTCACATTGGATCATATGGTGTTAGAGCTGTTCACATTGGACCATATGGTGGAGGTGCTCTTCACATTGGATCATATGATGTAAGAGCTCCTCACATTGGATCATATGGTGTAAGAGCCCTTCACATTGGATCATATGGTGTAAGAGCGCTTCACATTGGATCATATGGTCTAAATGCTCTTCACATTGGATAATATGGTGTAAGTGTTCTTCACATTGGACCATTTATTGGAAGTGCTCCTCACATTGGATCATATGGTGTAAGAGTTCTTCACATTGGATCATATGGTGTAAGAGCGCTTCACATTGGACCATATGGTGGAAGTGCTCTTCACATTGGATCATATGGTGTAAAAGCTCTTCACATTGGAGCATATGGTGTAAGTGCTCTTAACATTGTATCATATGGTGTAAGTGCTCTATGCATTGGATTATTTAGTGTAAGTGCTCTTCACATTGGATCATATGGTGTAAGAGCTCTTCACATTGGATTATCTGATGTAAGAGCTCTTCACATTGGATAATATGGTGTAAGTGCTCTTCACATTGGATAATATGGTGTAAGTGTTCTTCACATTGGACCATTTAGTGGAAGTGCTCTTCACATTGGATCATATAGTGTAAGAGCTATTAACATTGGATTATATGGTGTACGTGCTCTTCACATTGGACCATATGGTGTAAGAGTTATTCGTATTGAATCATATGGTGGAAGAGATCTTCACATTGGATCATATGGTGTAAGAGCTCTTCACATTGAAGCATATGGTGTAAGTGCTCTTAACATTGGATTATTTAGTGTAAGTGCTCTTCCCATTGTATCATATGGTGTAAGAGTTCTTCACATTGGATCATATAGTGTAAGTGCTCTTCACATTGGATCATATAGTGTAAGAGCTATTAACATTGGATTATATGGTGTACGTGCTCTTCACATTGGATCATATGGTGTAAGAGGTCTTCACATTGGATCATATGGTGTAAAACCTCTTCACATTGGATCATATGGTGTAAAACCTCTTCACATTGGATCATATGGTGTAAAACCTCTTCACATTGGATCATATGGTGTAAGAGCTCTTCACATTGGAGCATATGGTGTAAGTGCTCTTAACATTGTATCATATGGTGTAAGTGCTCTTCATATTGGATCATATGGTGTCAGAGCTCTTCACATTGGACAATATGGTGTAAGTAATCTTAACATTGGATCATATGGTGTAAGAGCTCTTCACATTGGATCATATGGTGTAAGATCGCTTCACATTGGATCATACGGTCTAAGTGCTCTTCACATTGGATAATATGGTGTATTTGTTCTTCACAGTGGAAGTGCTCTTCACATTGGATCATATGGTGTAAGAGTTCTTCACATTGGAACATATGGTGTAAGAGCTCTTCACATTGGACCATATGGTGTAAGTGCTCTTAATATTGGATTATATGGTGTAGGAGCTCTTCACATTGGATCATATGGTGTAAAACCTCGTCACATTGGATCATTTGGTGTAAGAGCTCTTCACATTGGATCATATGGTGTAAGAGCGCTTCACATTGGATCATATGGTCTAAGTGCTCTTCACATTGGATAATATGGTGTAAGTGTTCTTCACATTGGACCATTTAGTGGAAGTGCTCTTCACATTGGATCATATGGTGTAAGAGCTCTTCACATTGGACCATATGGTGTAAGAGCTCTTCACATTGGATCATATGGTGTAAGAGCGCTTCACATTGGATCATATGGTCTAAGTGCTCTTCACATTGCACCATATGGTGTAAGTGTTCTTCACATTGGACCATTTAGTGGAAGTGCTCTTCACATTGGATCGTATGGTGTAAAACCTCTTCACATTGGAGCATATGGTGTAGGAGCCCTTCACATTGGATCATATGGTGTAAAACCTCTTCACATTGGAGCATATGGTGTAAGAGCTCTTCACATTGGATCATATGGTGTAAGAGCGCTTCACATTGGATCATATGGTGTAAGTTCTCTTCACATTGGATTATTTAGTGTAAGTGTTCTTCACCTTGGATCATATGGTGTAAGAGCTCTTCACATTGGATAATATTGTGTAAGTGCTCTTAACATTGGATCATATGGTGTAAGAGCTCTTCACATTGGATAATATTGTGTAAGTGCTCTTCACATTGGATCATATGGTGTAAGTGCTCTTCACATTGGATCATATGGTGTAAAAGCTCTTCACATTGGAGCATATGGTGTAAGTGCTCTTAACATTGTATCATATGGTATAAGTGCTCTATACATTGGATTATTTAGTGTAAGTGCTCTTCACATTGGATCATATGGTGTAAGAGCTCTTCACTTTGGATCATATGATGTAAGAGCTCTTCACATTGGATAATATGGTGTAAGAGCTCTTCACATTGGGCAATATGGTGTAAGTAATCTTAACATTGGATCATATGGTGTAAGAGCTCTTCACATTGGATCATATGGTGTAAGATCGCTTCACATTGGTTCATATGGTCTAAGTGCTCTTCACATTGGATAATATGGTGTAAGTGTTCTTCACATTGTACCATTTATTGGAAGTGCTCTTCACATTGGATTATATGGTGTAAGAGTTCTTCACATTGGAACATATGGTGTAAGAGCTCTTCACATTGGACCATATTGTGTAAGTGCTCTTAATATTAGATTATATGGTGTAGGAGCTCTTCACATTGGATCATATGGTGTAAAACCTCTTCACATTGGAGCATATGGTGTAGGAGCTCTTCACATTGGATCATATGGTGTAAAACCTCTTCACATTGGATCATATGGTGTTAGAGCTGTTCACATTGGACCATATGGTGGAGGTGCTCTTCACATTGGATCATATGATGTAAGAGCTCCTCACATTGGATCATATGGTGTAAGAGCCCTTCACATTGGATCATATGGTGTAAGAGCGCTTCACATTGGATCATATGGTCTAAATGCTCTTCACATTGGATAATATGGTGTAAGTGTTCTTCACATTGGACCATTTATTGGAAGTGCTCCTCACATTGGATCATATGGTGTAAGAGTTCTTCACATTGGATCATATGGTGTAAGAGCGCTTCACATTGGACCATATGGTGGAAGTGCTCTTCACATTGGATCATATGGTGTAAAAGCTCTTCACATTGGAGCATATGGTGTAAGTGCTCTTAACATTGTATCATATGGTGTAAGTGCTCTATGCATTGGATTATTTAGTGTAAGTGCTCTTCACATTGGATCATATGGTGTAAGAGCTCTTCACATTGGATTATCTGATGTAAGAGCTCTTCACATTGGATAATATGGTGTAAGTGCTCTTCACATTGGATAATATGGTGTAAGTGTTCTTCACATTGGACCATTTAGTGGAAGTGCTCTTCACATTGGATCATATAGTGTAAGAGCTATTAACATTGGATTATATGGTGTACGTGCTCTTCACATTGGACCATATGGTGTAAGAGTTATTCGTATTGAATCATATGGTGGAAGAGATCTTCACATTGGATCATATGGTGTAAGAGCTCTTCACATTGAAGCATATGGTGTAAGTGCTCTTAACATTGGATTATTTAGTGTAAGTGCTCTTCCCATTGTATCATATGGTGTAAGAGTTCTTCACATTGGATCATATAGTGTAAGTGCTCTTCACATTGGATCATATAGTGTAAGAGCTATTAACATTGGATTATATGGTGTACGTGCTCTTCACATTGGATCATATGGTGTAAGAGGTCTTCACATTGGATCATATGGTGTAAAACCTCTTCACATTGGATCATATGGTGTAAAACCTCTTCACATTGGATCATATGGTGTAAAACCTCTTCACATTGGATCATATGGTGTAAGAGCTCTTCACATTGGAGCATATGGTGTAAGTGCTCTTAACATTGTATCATATGGTGTAAGTGCTCTTCACATTGGATCATATGGTGCAAGAGGTCTTCACATTGGAGCATATGGAGTAAGAGCTCTTCACATTGAAGCATATGGTGTAAGTGCTTTTAACATTGGATTATTTAGTATAAGTGCTCTTCACATTGGATCATATGGTGTTAAGTGCTCTTCACATCGGATCATATGATATAAGTGCTCTTCACATTGGATCATATTGTGTAAAAGGTCTTCACATTGGATCATACAGTGTAAGATCTCTTCACATTGGATCATATAGTGTAAGAGCTATTAACTTTGGATTATATTGTGTAAGTGCTCTTCACATTGGAACATATGGTGTAAGAGCTCTTCACATTGGACCATATGGTGTAAAACCTCTTCACATTGGATCATATGGTGTAAGAGCTCTTCACATTGGATCATATGGTGTAAGAGCGCTTCAGATTGGATCATATGGTCTAAGTGCTCTTCACATTGGATAATATGGTGTAAGTGTACTTCACATTGGACCATTTAGTGGAAGTGCTCTTCACATTGGATCATATGGTGTAAGAGCACTTCACATTGGACCACATGGTGTAAGAGCTCTTCACATTGGATCATATGGTGTAAGAGCGCTTCACATTGGATCATATTGTCTAAGTGCTCTTCACATTGGATAATATGGTGTAAGTGTTCTTCACATTGGACCATTTAGTGGAAGTGCTCTTCACATTGGATCATATGGTGTAAAACCTCTTCACATTGGATCATATGGTGTAAGAGCTCTTCACATTGGATCATATGGTGTAAGAGCTCTTCACATTGGATCATATGGTGTAAAACCTCTTCACATTGGAGCATATGGTGTAAGAGCTCTTCACATTGGATCATATGGTGTAAGAGCTCTTCACATTGGATCATATGGTGTAAGAGCCCTTTACATTGAAGCATATGGTGTAAGTGCTCTTAACATTGGATTATTTAGTGTAAGTGCTCTTCCCATTGGATCATATGGTGTAAGAGTTCTTCACATTGGATCATATAGTGTAAGTGCTCTTCACATTGGATCATATAGTGTAAGAGCTATTAACATTGGATTATATGGTGTACGTGCTCTTCACATTGGACCATATGGTGTAAGAGTTATTCGTATTGAATCATATGGTGGAAGAGCTCTTCACATTGGATCATATGGTGTAAAACCTCTTCACATTGGATCATATGGTGTAAAACCTCTTCACATTGGAGCATATGGTGTAAGAGCGCTTCACATTGGAGCATATGGTGTAAGTGCTCTTCACATTGGATCATATGGTGTAAGAGCACTTCACATTGGACCACATGGTGTAAGAGCTCTTCACATTGGATCATATGGTGTAAGAGCGCTTCACATTGGATCATATTGTCTAAGTGCTCTTCACATTGGATAATATGGTGTAAGTGTTCTTCACATTGGACCATTTAGTGGAAGTGCTCTTCACATTGGATCATATGGTGTAAAACCTCTTCACATTGGAGCATATAGTGTAAAACCTCTTCACATTGGAGCGTATGGTGTAAGAGCTCTTCACATTGGATCATATGGTGTAAGAGCTCTTCACATTGGAGCATATGGTGTAAGAGCTCTTCACATTGGAGCATATGGTGTAAGAGCTCTTCACATTGGAGCATATGGTGTAAAACCTCTTCACATTGGATCATATGGTGTAAAACCTCTTCACATTGGAGCATATGGTGTAAGAGCTCTTCACATTGGATCATATGGTGTAAGAGCTCTTCACATTGGATCATATGGTGTAAGAGCCCTTTACATTGAAGCATATGGTGTAAGTGCTCTTAACATTGGATTATTTAGTGTAAGTGCTCTTCCCATTGGATCATATGGTGTAAGAGTTCTTCACATTGGATCATATAGTGTAAGTGCTCTTCACATTGGATCATATAGTGTAAGAGCTATTAACATTGGATTATATGGTGTACGTGCTCTTCACATTGGACCATATGGTGTAAGAGTTATTCGTATTGAATCATATGGTGGAAGAGATCTTCACATTGGATAATATGGTGTAAGTGCTCTTAACAGTAAATCATATGGTGTAAGTGCTCTTCACATTGGAGCATATAGTGTAAGAGCTCTTCACATTGGATCATATGGTGTTAGAGCTGTTCACATTGGACCATATGGTGGAGGTGCTCTTCACATTGGATCATATGATGTAAGAGCTCCTCACATTGGATCATATGGTGTAAGAGCCCTTCACATTGGATCATATGGTGTAAGAGCGCTTCACATTGGATCATATGGTCTAAATGCTCTTCACATTGGATAATATGGTGTAAGTGTTCTTCACATTGGACCATTTATTGGAAGTGCTCCTCACATTGGATCATATGGTGTAAGAGTTCTTCACATTGGATCATATGGTGTAAGAGCGCTTCACATTGGACCATATGGTGGAAGTGCTCTTCACATTGGATCATATGGTGTAAAAGCTCTTCACATTGGAGCATATGGTGTAAGTGCTCTTAACATTGTATCATATGGTGTAAGTGCTCTATGCATTGGATTATTTAGTGTAAGTGCTCTTCACATTGGATCATATGGTGTAAGAGCTCTTCACATTGGATTATCTGATGTAAGAGCTCTTCACATTGGATAATATGGTGTAAGTGCTCTTCACATTGGATAATATGGTGTAAGTGTTCTTCACATTGGACCATTTAGTGGAAGTGCTCTTCACATTGGATCATATAGTGTAAGAGCTATTAACATTGGATTATATGGTGTACGTGCTCTTCACATTGGACCATATGGTGTAAGAGTTATTCGTATTGAATCATATGGTGGAAGAGATCTTCACATTGGATCATATGGTGTAAGAGCTCTTCACATTGAAGCATATGGTGTAAGTGCTCTTAACATTGGATTATTTAGTGTAAGTGCTCTTCCCATTGTATCATATGGTGTAAGAGTTCTTCACATTGGATCATATAGTGTAAGTGCTCTTCACATTGGATCATATAGTGTAAGAGCTATTAACATTGGATTATATGGTGTACGTGCTCTTCACATTGGACCATATGGTGTAAGAGTTATTCGTATTGAATCATATGGTGGAAGAGATCTTCACATTGGATAATATGGTGTAAGTGCTCTTAACAGTAAATCATATGGTGTAAGTGCTCTTCACATTGGAGCATATAGTGTAAGAGCTCTTCACATTGGATCATATGGTGTTAGAGCTGTTCACATTGGACCATATGGTGGAGGTGCTCTTCACATTGGATCATATGATGTAAGAGCTCCTCACATTGGATCATATGGTGTAAGAGCCCTTCACATTGGATCATATGGTGTAAGAGCGCTTCACATTGGATCATATGGTCTAAATGCTCTTCACATTGGATAATATGGTGTAAGTGTTCTTCACATTGGACCATTTATTGGAAGTGCTCCTCACATTGGATCATATGGTGTAAGAGTTCTTCACATTGGATCATATGGTGTAAGAGCGCTTCACATTGGACCATATGGTGGAAGTGCTCTTCACATTGGATCATATGGTGTAAAAGCTCTTCACATTGGAGCATATAGTGTAAGTGCTCTTAACATTGTATCATATGGTGTAAGTGCTCTATGCATTGGATTATTTAGTGTAAGTGCTCTTCACATTGGATCATATGGTGTAAGAGCTCTTCACATTGGATTATCTGATGTAAGAGCTCTTCACATTGGATAATATGGTGTAAGTGCTCTTCACATTGGATTATATGATGTAAGAGCTCTTCACATTGGTTAATATGGTGTAAGTGCTCTTAAAATTGGATCATATGGTGTAAGTGCTCTTCACATTGGATCATATGGTGAAAGATCGCTTCACATTGGATCATATGGTCTAAGTGCTCTTCACATTGGATAATATGGTGTAAGAGCCCTTCACATTGGAACATATGGTGTAAGAGCTGTTCACATTGGACCATATGGTGGATGTGCTCTTCACATTGGATCATATGATGTAAGAGCTCTGCACATTGGATCATATGGTGTAAGAGCGCTTCACATTGGATCATATGGTCTAAGTGCTCTTCACATTGGATAATATGGTGTAAGTTCTCTTCACATTGGATTATTTAGTGTAAGAGTTCTTCACATTGGATCATATGGTGTAAGTGCTCTTAATATTGGATTATATGGTGTAAGAGTTCTTCACATTGGATCATATGGTGTAAGGGCTCTTCACATTGGATCATATGGTGTAAAAGCTCTTCACATTGGAGCATATGGTGTAAGTGCTCTTAACATTGTATCATATGGTGTAAGTGCTCTATACATTGGATTATTTAGTGTAAGTGCTCTTCACATTGGATCATATGGTGTAAGAGCTCTTCACATTGGAGCATATGGTGTAGGAGCTCTTCACATTGGATCATATGGTGTAAAACCTCTTCACATTGGATCATATGGTGTAAAACCTCTTCACATTGGAGCATATGGTGTAAGAGCTCTTCACATTGGATCATATGGTGTAAGAGCTCTTCACATTGGATCATATGGTGTAAGAGCTCTTCACATTGAAGCATATGGTGTAAGTGCTCTTAACATTGGATTATTTAGTGTAAGTGCTCTTAACATTGGATCATATGGTGTAAGAGTTCTTCACATTGGATCATATAGTGTAAGTGCTCTTCACATTGGATCATATAGTGTAAGAGCTATTAACATTGGATTATATGGTGTACGTGCTCTTCACATTGGACCATATGGTGTAAGAGTTATTCGTATTGAATCATATGGTGGAAGAGATCTTCACATTGGATAATATGGTGTAAGTGCTCTTAACAGTAAATCATATGGTGTAAGTGCTCTTCACATTGGAGCATATAGTGTAAGAGCTCTTCACATTGGATCATATGGTGTTAGAGCTGTTCACATTGGACCATATGGTGGAGGTGCTCTTCACATTGGATCATATGATGTAAGAGCTCCTCACATTGGATCATATGGTGTAAGAGCCCTTCACATTGGATCATATGGTGTAAGAGCGCTTCACATTGGATCATATGGTCTAAATGCTCTTCACATTGGATAATATGGTGTAAGTGTTTTTCACATTGGACCATTTAGTGGAAGTGCTCCTCACATTGGATCATATGGTGTAAGAGTTCTTCACATTGGATCATATGGTGTAAGAGCGCTTCACATTGGACCATATGGTGGAAGTGCTCTTCACATTGGATCATATGGTGTAAAAGCTCTTCACATTGGAGCATATGGTGTAAGTGCTCTTAACATTGTATCATATGGTGTAAGTGCTCTATGCATTGGATTATTTAGTGTAAGTGCTCTTCACATTGGATCATATGGTGTAAGAGCTCTTCACATTGGATTATATGATGTAAGAGCTCTTCACATTGGTTAATATGGTGTAAGTGCTCTTAAAATTGGATCATATGGTGTAAGTGCTCTTCACATTGGACCATATGGTGGATGTGCTCTTCACATTGGATCATATGATGTAAGAGCTCTGCACATTGGATCATATGGTGTAAGAGCGCTTCACATTGGATCATATGGTCTAAGTGCTCTTCACATTGGATAATATGGTGTAAGTTCTCTTCACATTGGATTATTTAGTGTAAGAGCTCTTCACATTGGATCATATGATGTAAGAGTTCTTCACATTGGATCATATGGTGTAAGTGCTCTTAATATTGGATTATATGGTGTAAAAGCTCTTCACATTGGAGCATATGGTGTAAGTGCTCTTAATATTGGATTATATGGTGTAAGTTCTCTTCACATTGGATTATTTAGTGTAAGAGTTCTTCACATTGGATCATATGGTGTAAGTGCTCTTCACATTGGATCATATGGTGTAAAAGCTCTTCACATTGGAGCATATGGTGTAAGTGCTCTTAACATTGTATCATATGGTGTAAGTGCTCTATACATTGGATTATTTAGTGTAAGTGCTCTTCACATTGGATCATATGGTGTAAGAGCTCTTCACATTAGATCATATGGTGTAAGAGCTCTTCACATTGGATCATATGGTGTAAGTGCTCTTCACATTGGATCATATGGTGTAAGAGCTCTTCACATTGGATCATATGATGTAAGAGCTCTTCACATTGGATAATATGGTGTCAGAGCTCTTCACATTGGACAATATGGTGTAAGTAATCTTAACATTGGATCATATGGTGTAAGAGCTCTTCACATTGGATCATATGGTGTAAGATCGCTTCACATTGGATCATATGGTCTAAGTGCTCTTCACATTGGATAATATGGTGTATTTGTTCTTCACATTGGAAGTGCTCTTCACATTGGATCATATGGTGTAAGAGTTCTTCACATTGGAACATATGGTGTAAGAGCTCTTCACATTGGACCATATGGTGTAAGTGCTCTTAATATTGGATTATATGGTGTAGGAGCTCTTCACATTGGATCATATGGTGTAAAACCTCTTCACATTGGATCATTTGGTGTAAGAGCTCTTCACATTGGATCATATGGTGTAAGAGCGCTTCACATTGGATCATATGGTCTAAGTGCTCTTCACATTGGATAATATGGTGTAAGTGTTCTTCACATTGGACCATTTAGTGGAAGTGCTCTTCACATTGGATCATATGGTGTAAGAGCTCTTCACATTAGACCATATGGTTTAAGAGCTCTTCACATTGGATCATATGGTGTAAGAGCGCTTCACATTGGATCATATGGTCTAAGTGCTCTTCACATTGCACCATATGGTGTAAGTGTTCTTCACATTGGACCATTTAGTGGAAGTGCTCTTCACATTGGATCGTATGGTGTAAAACCTCTTCACATTGGAGCATATGCTGTAGGAGCTCTTCACATTGGATCATATGGTGTAAAACCTCTTCACATTGGAGCATATGGTGTAGGAGCTCTTCACATTGGATCGTATGGTGTAAAACCTCCTCACATTGGAGCATATGGTGTAGGAGCACTTCACATTGGATCATATGGTGTAAAACCTCTTCACCTTGGGGCATATGGTGTAAGAGCTCTTCACATTGGATCATATGGTGTAAGAGCGCTTCACATTGGATCATATGGTGTAAGTTCTCTTCACATTGGATTATTTAGTGTAAGTGTTCTTTACCTTGGATCATATGGTGTAAGAGCTCTTCACATTGGATAATATTGTGTAAGTGCTCTTAACATTGGATCATATGGTGTAAGAGCTCTTCACATTGGATAATATGTGTAAGTGCTCTTCACATTGGATCATATGGTGTAAGTGCTCTTCACATTGGATCATATGGTGTAAAAGCTCTTCACATTGGAGCATATGGTGTAACTGCTCTTAACATTGTATCATATGGTATAAGTGCTCTATACATTGGATTATTTAGTGTAAGTGCTCTTCACATTGGATCATATGGTGTAAGAGCTCTTCACATTGGATCATATGATGTAAGAGCTCTTCACATTGGATAATATGGTGTAAGTGCTCTTCACATTGGAACATATGGTGTAAGAGCTCTTCACATTGGACCATATGGTGTAAGTGCTCTTAATATTGGATTATATGGTGTAGGAGCTCTTCACATTGGATCATATGGTGTAAAACCTCTTCACATTGGATCATTTGGTGTAAGAGCTCTTCACATTGGATCATATGGTGTAAGTAATCTTAACATTGGATCATATGGTGTAAGAGCTCTTCACATTGGATCATATGGTGTAAGATCGTTTCACATTCGTTCATATGGTCTAAGTGCTCTTCACATTGGATAATATGGTGTAAGTGTTCTTCACATTGTACCATTTACTGGAAGTGCTCTTCACATTGGATTATATGGTGTAAGAGTTCTTCACATTGGAACATATGGTGTAAGAGCTCTTCACATTGGACCATATTGTGTAAGTGCTCTTAATATTGTATTATATGGTGTAGGAGCTCTTCACATTGGATCATATGGTGTAAAACCTCTTCACATTGGAGCATATGGTGTAAGAGCTCTTCACATTGGATCATATGGTGTAAGAGCGCTTCACATTGGATCATATGGTCTAAGTGCTCTTCACATTGGATAATATGGTGTAAGTGTACTTCACATTGGACCATTTAGTGGAAGTGCTCTTCACATTGGATCATATGTTGTAAAGAGCACTTCACATTGGACCACATGGTGTAAGAGCTCTTCACATTGGATCATATGGTGTAAGAGCGCTTCACATTGGATCATATGGTCTAAGTGCTCTTCACATTGGATAATATGGTGTAAGTGTTCTTCACATTGGACCATTTAGTAGAAGTGCTCTTCACATTGGATCATATGGTGTAAAACCTCTTCACATTGGAGCATATGGTGTAGGAGCTCTTCACATTGGATCATATGGTGTACAACCTCTTCACATTGGATCATATGGTGTAAAACCTCTTCACATTGGAGCGTATGGTGTAAGAGCTCTTCACATTGGATCATATGGTGTAAGAGCTCTTCACATTGGATCATATGGTGTAAGAGCTCTTCACATTGGAGCATATGGTGTAAGTGCTCTTAACATTGTATCATATGGTGTAAGTGCTCTTCACATTGGATCATATGGTGTATTTGTTCTTCACAGTGGAAGTGCTCTTCACATTGGATCATATGGTGTAAGAGTTCTTCACATTGGAACATATGGTGTAAGAGCTCTTCACATTGGACCATATGGTGTAAGTGCTCTTAATATTGGATTATATGGTGTAGGAGCTCTTCACATTGGATCATATGGTGTAAAACCTCTTCACATTGGATCATTTGGTGTAAGAGGTCTTCACATTGGATCATATGATGTAAGAGCTCCTCACATTGGATAATATGGTGTTAGAGCTCTTCACATTGGACAATATGGTGTAAGTGCTCTTCACATTGGAGCATATGGTGTAAGAGCTGTTCACATTGGATCATATGATGTAAGAGCTCCTCACATTGGATCATATGGTGTAAGAGCTCTTCACATTGGATCATATGGTGTAAGAGTGCTTCACATTGGATCATATGGTGTAAGTTCTCCTCACATTGGATTATTTAGTGTAAGTGTACTTCACATTGGATCATATGGTGTAAGACCTCTTCACATTGGATCATATGATGTAAGAGCTCTTCACATTGGATAATATTGTGTAAGTGCTCTTAACATTGGATCATATCGTGTAAGAGCTCTTCACATTGGATAATATTGTGGAAGTGCTCTTCACATTGGATCATATGGTCTAAGTGCTCCTCACATTGGATAATATGGTGTAAGTGTTCTTCACATTGGACCATTTAGTGGAAGTGCTGTTTACATTGGATCATATGGTGTAAGAGTTCTTCACATTGGATCATATGGTGCGAGAGTCCTTTACATTGGATCATATGGTGTAAGAGCTCTTCACATTGGAGCATCTGGTGTAAGTGCTCTTAACATTGTATCATTTGGTGTAAGTGCTCTTCACATTGGATTATTTAGTGTAAGTGCTCTGCACATTGGATCATATGGTGTAAGAGTTCTTCAGATTGGATCATATAGTGTAAGAGCTCTTCACATTGGATCGTATGATGTAAGAGCTCCTCACATGAGATAATATGGTGTAAGAGCTTTTCACATTGGATAATATGGTGTAAGAGCTCTTCACATTGGAGAATATGGTGTAAGAGCTCTTCACATTGGATCATATGATGTAAGAGCTCTTCACATTGGATCATATGATGTAAGAGCTCCTCACATTGGATAATGTGGTGTAAGAGCTCTTCACATTGGACAATATGGTATAAGAGCTCTTCACATTGGAGAATATGGTGTAAGAGCTCTTCACATTGGATAATCTGGTGTAAGAGCGATTCACATTTGATCATATGGTGTAAGTGCACTTCACATTGGATAATATGGTGTAAGAGCTCTTCACATTGGACAATATGGTGTAAGTGCTCTTAACATTGGTTCATATGGTGTAAGCGCTCTTCACATTGGATCATATGGAGTAAGAGCTCTTCACATTGAAGCATATGGTGTAAGTGCTCTTAACATTGGATTATGTAGTGTAAGTGCTCTTCACATTGGATCATATGGTGTAAGTGCTCTTCACATCGGATCATATGATATAAGTGCTCTTCACATTGGATCATATTGTGTAAAAGGTCTTCACATTGGATCATACAGTGTAAGATCTCTTCACATTGGAGCATATAGTGTAAGAGCTATTAACATTGGATTATATGGTGTAAGTGCTCTTCAAATTGGATTATTTAGTGTAAGAGTTCTTCACATTGGATTATATGGTGTAAGTGCTCTTCACCTTGGATCATATGATGTAAGAGCTCCTCACATCAGATAATATGGTGTAAGAGCTTTTCACATTGGACAATATGGTGTAAGAGCTCTTCACATTGGACAATATGGTGTAAGAGCTTTCACATTGGATCACATGATGTAAGAGCTCTTCACATTGGATCATATGATGTAAGAGCTCCTCACATTGGATAATGTTGTGTAAGAGCTCTTCACATTGGACAATATGGTGTAAGAGCTCTTCATATTGGAGAATATGGTGTAAGAGCTCTTCACATTGGATAATCTGGTTTAAGAGCGATTCACATTTGATCATATGGTGTAAGTGCACTTCACATTGGATAATATGGTGTAAGAGCTCTTCACATTGGACAATATGGTGTAAGTGCTCTTAACATTGGTTCATATGGTGTAAGCGCTCTTAACATTGGAGCATATGGAGTAAGAGCTCTTCACAGTGAAGCATATGGTGTAAGTGCTCTTAACATTGGATTATTTAGTGTAAGTGCTCTTCACATTGGATCATATGGTGTTAAGTGCTCTTCACATCGGATCATATGATATAAGTGCTCTTCACATTGGATCATATTGTGTAAAAGGTCTTCACATTGGATCATACAGTGTAAGATCTCTTCACATTGGATCATATAGTGTAAGAGCTATTAACATTGGATTATATTGTGTAAGTGCTCTTCAAATTGGATCATATGGTGTAAGAGCTCTTCACATTGGACCATATGGTGTAAGTGCTCTTCACATTGGATTATATGGTGTAAGTGCACTTCACATCGGATCATATGATATATGTGCTCTTCACATTGGATCATATTGTGTAAAAGGTCTTCACATTGGATCATACAGTGTAAGATCTCTTCACATTGGAGCATATAGTGTAAGAGCTATTAACATTGGATTATATGGTGTAAGTGCTCTTCAAATTGGATTATTTAGTGTAAGAGTTCTTCACATTGGATTATATGGTGTAAGTGCTCTTCACCTTGGATCATATGATGTAAGAGCTCCTCACATCAGAGAATATGGTGTAAGAGCTTTTCACATTGGACAATATGGTGTAAGAGCTTTCACATTGGATCACATGATGTAAGAGCTCTTCACATTGGATCATATTATGTAAGAGCTCCTCACATTGGTTAATGTTGTGTAAGAGCTCTTCACATTGGACAATATGGTGTAAGAGCTCTTCACATTGGAGAATATGGTGTAAGAGCTCTTCACATTGGATAATCTGGTGTAAGAGCGATTCACATTTGATCATATGGTGTAAGTGCACTTCACATTGGATAATATGGTGTAAGAGCTCTTCACATTGGACAATATGGTGTAAGTGCACTTCACATTGGATACTATGGTGTAAGAGCTCTTCACATTGGACAATATGGTGTAAGCGCTCTTCACATTGGACAATATGGTGTAAGCGCTCTTCACATTGGAGCATATGGAGTAAGAGCACTTCACATTGGATAATATGGTGTAAGAGCGATTCACATTTGATCATATGGTGTAAGTGCACTTCACATTGGATAATATGGTGTAAGAGCTCTTCACATTGGACAATATGGTGTAAGTGCTCTTAACATTGGACAATATGGTGTAAGTGCTCTTCACATTGGACAATATGGTGTAGGAGCTCTTCACATTGGATCATATGGTGTAAAACCTCTTCACATTGGATCATATGGTGTAAAACCTCTTCACATTGGAGCGTATGGTGTAAAACCTCTTCACATTGGATCATATGGTGTAAAACCTCTTCACATTGGAGCGTATGGTGTAAAACCTCTTCACATTGGATCATATGGTGTAAAACCTCTTCACATTGGATCATATGGTGTAAAACCTCTTCACATTGGATCATATGGTGTAAAACCTCTTCACATTGGATCATATGGTGTAAAACCTCTTCACATTGGAGCGTATGGTGTAAAACCTCTTCACATTGGATCATATGGTGTAAAACCTCTTCACATTGGATCATATGGTGTAAAAGCTCTTCACATTGGAGCATATGGTGTAAGAGCTCTTCACATTGGATCATATGGTGTAAGTGCTTTCACATTGGATCATATGGTGTAAGAGTTCTTCACATTGGATCATATGGTGTAAGAGCGCTTCACATTGGACCATATGGTGTAAGTGCTCTTAATATTGGATTATATGGTGTAGGAACTCTTCACATTGGATCAGATGGTGTAAAAGCTCTTCACATTGGAGCTTATGGTGTAAGTGCTCTTAACATTGTATCATATGGTGTAAGTGCTCTATACATTGGATTATTTAGTGTAAGTGCTCTTCACATTGGATAATATGGTGTAAGTGTTCTTCACATTGGACCATTTAGTGGAAGTGCTCTTCACATTGGATCATTTGGTGTAAGAGCTCTTCACATTGGACCATATGGTGTAAGAGCGCTTCACATCGGATCATATGGTCTAAGTGCTCTTCACATTGGATAATATGGTGTAAGTGTTCTTCACATTGGACCATTTAGTGGAAGTGCTCTTCACATTGGATCATATGGTGTAAAACCTCTTCTCATTGGAGCATATGGTGTAGGAGCTCTTCACATTGGATAATCTGGTGTAAGAGCGATTCACATTTGATCATATGGTGTAAGTGCACTTCACATTGGATAATATGGTGTAAGAGCTCTTCACATTGGACAATATGGTGTAAGTGCTCTTAACATTGGACAATATGGTGTAAGTGCTCTTCACATTGGACAATATGGTGTAAGTGCTCTTAACATTGGAGCATATGGTGTAAGCGCTCTTCACATTGGACAATATGGTGTAAGTGCACTTCACATTGGACAATATGGTGTAAGAGCTCTTCACATTGGACAATATGGTGTAAGTGCACTTCACATTGGATAATATGGTGTAAGAGTTCTTCACATTGGACAATATGGTGTAAGTGCTCTTCACATTGGATCATATGGAGTAAGAGCTCTTCACATTGAAGCATATGGTGTACGTGCTCTTAACATTGGATTATTTAGTGTAAGTGCTCTTCACATTGGATCATATGGTGTTAATTGTTCTTCACATCGGATCATATGATATAAGTGCTCTTCACATTGGATCATATTGTGTAAAAGGTCTTCACATTGGATCATACAGTGTAAGATCTCTTCACATTGGATCATATAGTGTAAGAGCTCTTAACATTGGATTATATTGTGTAAGTGCTCCTCAAATTGGATCATATGGTGTAAGAGCTCTTCACATTGGACCATATGGTGTAAGTGCTCTTCACATTGGATTATATGGTGTAAGTGCACTTCACATCAGATCATATGATATATGTGCTCTTCACATTGGATCATATTGTGTAAAAGGTCTTCACATTGGATCATACAGTGTAAGATCTCTTCACATTGGAACATATAGTGTAAGATCTCTTCACATTGGATCATATGGTGTAAGAGCGCTTCACATTCGACCATATGGTGTAAGTGCTCTTAATATTGGATTATATGGTGTAAGAGCTCTTCACATTGGATCATATGGTGTAAAAGCTCTTCACATTGGAGCATATGGTGTAAGTGCTCTTAACATTGTATCATATGGTGTAAGAGCTCTTCACATTGGACCATATGGTGTAAGAGCGCTTCACATTGGATCATATGATCTAAGTGCTCTTCACATCGGATAATATGGTGTAAGTCTTCTTCACATTGGACCATTTAGTGGAAGTGCTCTTCACATTGGATCATATGGTGTAAAACCTCTTCTCATTGGAGCATATGGTGTAGGAGCTCTTCACATTGGATCATATGGTGTAAAACCTCTTCACATTGGATCATATGGTGTAAAAGCTCTTCACATTGGAGCATATGGTGTAAGAGCTCTTCACATTGGATCATATGGTGTAAGTGCTTTCACATTGGATCATATGGTGTAAGAGTTCTTCACATTGGATCATATGGTGTAAGAGCGCTTCACATTGGACCATATGGTGTAAGTCCTCTTAATATTGGATTATATGGTGTAGGAACTCTTCACATTGGATCAGATGGTGTAAAAGCTCTTCACATTGGAGCATATGGTGTAAGTGCTCTTAACATTGTATCATATGGTGTAAGTGCTCTATACATTGGATTATTTAGTGTAAGTGCTCTTCACATTGGATCATATGGTGTAAGAGCTCTTCACGTTGGATCATATGGTGTAAGAGCGCTTCACATTGGCTCATATGGTCTAAGTGATCTTCACATTGGATAATATGGTGTAAGTGTTCTTCACATTGGACCATTTAGTGGAAGTGCTCTTCACATTGGATCATATGGGGTAAGAGCTCTTCACATTGGACCATATGGTGTAAGAGCGCTTCACATTGGATCATATGGTCTAAGTGCTCTTCACATTGGATAATATGGTGTAAGTGTTCTTCACATTGGACCATTTAGTGGAAGTGCTCTTCACATTGGATCATATGGTGTAAAACCTCTTCACATTGGATCATATGGTGTAAAACCTCTTCACATTGGAGCATATGGTGTAAGAGCTCTTCACATTGGATCATATGGTGTAAGAGCTCTTCACATTGGATCATATGGTGTAAGAGCTCTTCACATTGGAGCATATGGTGTAAGTGCTCTTACCATTGTATCATATGGTGTAAGTGCTCTTCACATTGGATCATATGGTGTAAGAGGTCTTCACATTGGATCATATGATGTAAGAGCTCCTCACATTGGATAATTTGGTTTTAGAGCTCTTCACATTGGATCATATGATGTAAGAGCTCCTCACATTGGATCATATGGTGTAAGAGCTCTTCACATTGGATCATATGGTGTAAGAGCGCTTCACATTGGATCATATTGTGTAAGTTCTCTTCACATTGGATTATTTAGTGTAAGTGTTCTTCATATTGGATCATATGGTGTAAGAGCTCTTCACATGGGATCATATGATGTAAGAGCTCTTCACATTGGATAATATTGTGTAAGTGCTCTTAACATTGGATCATATGGTGTAAGAACTCTTCACATTGGATAATATTGTGTAAGTGCTCTTCACATTGGATTATATGGTCTAAGTGTTCATCACCTTGGATAATATGGTGTAAGTGCTCTTTACATTGGATCATATGGTGTAAGAGTTCTTCACATTGGATCATATGGTGCGAGAGTCCTTTACATTGGATCATATGGTGTAAGAGCTCTTCGCATTGGAGCATATGGTGTAAGTGCTCTTAACATTGTATCATATGGTGTAAGTGCTCTTCACATTGGATTATTTAGTGTAAGTGCTCTTCACATTGGATCATATGGTGTAAGAGTTCTTCAGATTGGATCATATAGTGTAAGAGCTCTTCACATTGGATCATATGATGTAAGAGCTCCTCACATCAGATAATATGGTGTAAGAGCTTTTCACATTGGACAATATGGTGTAAGAGCTCTTCACATTGGACAATATGGTGTAAGAGCTCTTCACATTGGATCATATGATGTAAGAGCTCTTCACATTCGATCATATGATGTAAGAGCTCCTCACATTGGATAATGTGGTGTAAGAGCTCTTCACATTGGACAATATGGTGTAAGAGCTCTTCACATTGGAGAATATGGTGTAAGAGCTCTTCACATTGGATAATCTGGTGTAAGAGCGATTCACATTTGATCATATGGTGTAAGTGCACTTCACATTGGACAATATGGTGTAAGTGCTCTTAACATTGGTTCATATGGTGTAAGCGCTCTTCACATTGGATCATATGGTGTAAGAGCTCTTCACATTGAAGCATATGGTGTAAGTGCTCTTAACATTGGATTATTTAGTGTAAGTGCTCTTCACATTTGATCATATGGTGTAAGTGCTCTTCACATCGGATCATATGATATAAGTGCTCTTCACATTGGATCATATTGTGTAAAAGGTCTACACATTGGATCATACAGTGTAAGATCTCTTCACATTGGATCATATAGTGTAAGAGCTATTAACATTGGATTATATGGTGTAAGTGCTCTTCAAATTGGATCATATGGTGTAAGAGCTCTTCACATTGGACCATATGGTGTAAGTGCTCTTCACATTGGATCATATGGTGTAAGTGCTCTTCACATCGGATCATATGATATATGTGCTCTTCACATTGGATCATATTGGGTAAAAGGTCTTCACATTGGATCATACAGTGTAAGATCTCTTCTCATTGGAGCATATAGTGTAAGAGCTATTAACATTGGATTATATGGTATAAGTGCTCTTCAAATTGGATTATTTAGTGTAAGAGTTCTTCACATTGGACTATATGGTGTAAGTGCTCTTCACCTTGGATCATATGATGTAAGAGCTCCTCACATCAGATAATATGGTGTAAGAGCTTTTCACATTGGACAATATGGTGTAAGAGCTCTTCACATTGGACAATATGGTGTAAGAGCTTTCACATTGGGTCACATGATGTAAGAGCTCTTCACATTGGATCATATGATGTAAGTGCTCTTCACATTGGATCATTTGGTGTAAGAGTTCTTCACATTCGATCATATGGTGTAGTAGCTCTTCACATTGGATCATATGGAGTAAGAGCTCTTCACATTGAAGCATATGGTGTAAGTGCTTTTACCATTGGATTATTTAGTGTAAGTGCTCTTCACATTGGATCATATGGTGTAAGTGCTCATCACATCGGATCATATGATATAAGTGCTCTTCACATTGGATCATATTGTGTAAAAGGTCTTCACATTGGATCATACAGTGTAAGATCTCTTCACATTGGATCATATAGTGTAAGAGCTATTAACATTGGATTATATGGTGTAAGTGCTCTTCAAATTGGATTATTTAGTGTAAGAGTACTTCACATTCGACAATATGGTGTAAGAGCTCTTCACATTGGACAATATGGTGTAAGAGCTCTTCACATTGGATCATATGATGTAAGAGCTCTTCACATTGGATCATATGATGTAAGAGCTCCTCACATTGGATAATGTTGTGTAAGAGCTCTTCACATTGGACAATATGGTGTAAGAGCTCTTCACATTGGAGAATATGGTGTAAGAGCTCTTCACATTGGATAATCTGGTGTAAGAGCGATTCACATTGGACAATATGGTGTAAGTGCTCTTAACATTGGTTCATATGGTGTAAGCGCTCTTCACATTGGATCATATGGAGTAAGAGCTCTTCACATTGAAGCATATGGTGTAAGTGCTCTTATCATTGGATTATTTAGTGTAAGTGCTCTTCACATTGGATCATATGATGTAAGAGCTCCTCACATTGGATAATGTTGTGTAAGAGCTCTTCACATTGGACAATATGGTGTAAGAGCTCTTCACATTGGAGAATATGGTGTAAGAGCTCTTCACATTGGATAATCTGGTGTAAGAGCGATTCACATTGGACAATATGGTGTAAGTGCTCTTAACATTGGTTCATATGGTGTAAGCGCTCTTCACATCGGATCATATGATATAAGTGCTCTTCACATTGGATCATATTGTGTAAAAGGTCTTCACATTGGATCATACAGTGTAAGATCTCTTCACATTGGATCATATAGTGTAAGAGCTATTAACATTGGATTATATGGTGTAAGTGCTCTTCAAATTGGATCATATGGTGTAAGAGCTCTTCACATTGGACAATATGGTGTAAGTGCTCTTCACATTGGATCATATGGTGTAAGTGTTCTTCACATCGGATCATATGATATATGTGCTCTTCACATTGGATCATATTGTGTAAAAGGTCTTCACATTGGATCATACAGTGTAAGATCTCTTCACATTGGATCATATAGTGTAACATCTCTTCACATTGGATCATATGGTGTAAGTGCTCTTCACATTGGATCATATGGTGTAAGAGTTCTTCACATTGGATCATATGGTGTAAGAGCGCTTCACATTGGAGCATATGGTCTAAGTGCTCTATACATTGGATTATTTAGTGTAAGTGCTCTTCACATTGGATCATATGGTGTAAGAGCTCTTCACATTGGCTCATATGGTCTAAGTGCTATTCACATTGGATAATATGGTGTAAGTGTTCTTCACATTGGACCATTTAGTGGAAGTGCTCTTCACATTGGATGATATGGTGTAAAACCTCTTCACATTGGAGCATATGGTGTAGGAGCTCCTCACATTGGATCATATGGTGTAAAACCTCTTCACATTGGATCATATGGTGTAAAACCTCTTCACATTGGAGCATATGGTGTAAGAGCTCTTCACATTGGATCATATGGTGTAAGAGCTCTTCACATTGGAGCATATGGTGTAAGTGCTCGAAACATTGTATCATATGGTGTAAGTGCTCTTCACATTGGATCATATGGTGTAAGAGGTCTTCACATTGGATCATATGATGTAAGAGCTCCTCACATTGGATAATATGGTGTTAGAGCTCTTCACATTGGACAATATGGTGTAAGTGCTCTTCACATTGGAGCATATGGTGTAAGAGCTGTTCACATTGGACCATATGGTGGATGTGCACTTCACATTGGATCATATGATGTAAGTGCTCCTCACATTGGATCATATGGTGTAAGAGCTCTTCACATTGGATCATATGGTGTAAGAGCGCTTCACATTGGATCATATGGTGTAAGTTCTCTTCACATTGGATTATTTAGTGTAAGTGTTCTTCACATTGGATCATATGGTGTAAGAGCTCTTCACATTGGATCATATGATGTAAGAGCTCTTCACATTGGATAATATTGTGTAAGTGCTCTTAACATTGGATCATATGGTGTAAGAGCTCTTCACATTGGATAATATTGTGTAAGTGCTCTTCACATTGGATCATATGGTCTAAGTGCTCTTCACATTGGATAATATGGTGTAAGTGTTCTTCACATTGGACCATTTAGTGGAAGTGCTCTTCACATTGGATCATATGGTGCGAGAGTCCTTTACATTGGATCAGATGGTGTAAGAGCTCTTCACATTGGAGCATATGGTGTAAGTGCTCTTAACATTGTATCATATGGTGTAAGTGCTCTTCACATTGGATTATTTAGTGTAAGTGCAATTCACATTGGATCATATGGTGTAAGAGTTCTTCAGATTGGATAATACAGTGTAAGAGCTCTTCACATTTGATCATATGATGTAAGAGCTCCTCACATCAGATAATATGGTGTAAGAGCTTTTAACATTGGACAATATGGTGTAAGAGCTCTTCACATTGGAAAATATGGTGTAAGAGCTCTTCACATTGGATCATATGATGTAAGAGCTCTTCACATTGGATCATATGATGTAAGAGCTCCTCACATTGGATAATGTGGTGTAAGAGCTCTTCACATTGGACAATATGGTGTAAGAGCTCTTCACATTGGATACTCTGGTCTAAGAGCGATTCACATTTGATCATATGGTGTAAGTGCACTTCACATTGGATAATATGGTGTAAGAGCTCTTCACATTGGACAATATGGTGTAAGTGCTCTTAACATTGGTTCATATGGTGTAAGCGCACTTCACATTGGATCATATGGAGTAAGAGCTCTTCACATTGAAGCATATGGTGTAAGTGCTCTTACCATTGGATTATTTAGTGTAAGTGTTCTTCACATTGGATCATATGGTGTAAGTGCTCTTCACATCGGATCATATGATATAAGTGCTCTTCACATTGGATCATATGGTGTAAAAGGTCTTCACATTGGATCATACAGTGTAAGATCTCTTCACATTGGATCATATAGTGTAAGAGCTATTAACATTGGATTATATGGTGTAAGTGCTCTTCACATTGGACAATATGGTGTAAGAGCTCTTCACATTGGATCATATGATGTAAGAGCTCTTCACATTGGATCATATGATGAAAGAGCTCCTCAGATTGGATAATGTTGTGTAAGAGCTCTTCACATTGGACAATATGGTGTAAGAGCTCTTCACATTGGAGAATATGGTGTAAGAGCTCTTCACATTGGATAATCTGGTGTAAGAGCGATTCACATTGGACAATATGGTGTAAGTGCTCTTAACATTGGTTCATATGGTGTAAGCGCTCTTCACATTGGATCATATGGTGTAAGAGCTCTTCACATTGAAGCATATGGTGTAAGTGCTCTTAACATTGGATTATTTAGTGTAAGTGCTCTTCACATTGGATCATATGATGTAAGAGCTCCTCACATTGGATAATGTTGTGTAAGAGCTCTTCACATTGGACAATATGGTGTAAGAGCTCTTCACATTGGAGAATATGGTGTAAGAGCTCTTCACATTGGATAATCTGGTGTAAGAGCGATTCACATTGGACAATATGGTGTAAGTGCTCTTAACATTGGTTCATATGGTGTAAGCGCTCTTCACATCGGATCATATGATATAAGTGCTCTTCACATTGGATCATATTGTGTAAAAGGTCTTCACATTGGATCATACAGTGTAAGATCTTTTCACATTGGATCATATAGTGTAATAGCTATTAACATTGGATTATATGGTGTAAGTGCTCTTCAAATTGGATCATATGGTGTAAGAGCTCTTCACATTGGACCATATGGTGTAAGTGCTCTTCACATTGGATCATATGGTGTAAGTGCTCTTCACATCGGATCATATGATATATGTGCTCTTCACATTGGATCATATTGTGTAAAAGGTCTTCACATTGGATCATACAGTGCAAGATCTCTTCACATTGGAGCATATAGTGTAAGATCTCTTCACATTGGATCATATGGTGTAAGTGCTCTTCACATTGGATCATATGGTGTAAGAGTACTTCACATTGGATCATATGGTGTAAGAGCGCTTCACATTGGAGCATATGGTCTAAGTGCTCTATACATTGGATTATTTAGTGTAAGTGCTCTTCACATTGGATCATATGGTGTAAGAGCTCTTCACATTGGCTCATATGGTCTAAGTGCTCTTCACATTGGATAATATGGTGTAAGTGTTCTTCACATTGGACCATTTAGTGGAAGTGCTCTTCACATTGGATCATATGGTGTAAGAGCTCTTCACATTGGACCATATGGTGTAAGAGCTCTTCACATTGGATCATATGGTGTAAAAGCGCTTCACATTGGATCATATGGTCTAAGTGCTCTTCACATTGGATCATATGGTGTAAAACCTCTTCACATTGGAGCATATGGTGTAGGAGCTCTTCACATTGGATCATATGGTGTAAAACCTCTTCACATTGGATCATATGGTGTAAAACCTCTTCACATTGGATCATATGGTGTAGGAGCTCTTCACATTGGATCATATGGTGTAAGAGCTCTTCACATTGGAGCATATGGTGTAAGTGCTCTTCACATTGGATCATATGGTGTAAGAGGTATTCACATTGGATCATATGATGTAAGAGCTCATCACATTGGATAATATGGTGTTAGAGCTCTTCACATTGGACAATATGGTGTAAGTGCTCTTCACATTGGAGCATATGGTGTAAGAGCTGTTCACATTGGACCATATGGTGGATGTGCTCTTCACATTGGATCATATGATGTAAGTGCTCCTCACATTGGATCATATGGTGTAAGAGCTCTTCACATTGGATCATATGGTGTAAGAGCGCTTCACATTGGATCATATGGTGTAAGTTCTCTTCACATTGGATTATTTAGTGTAAGTGTTCTTCACATTGGATCATATGGTGTAAGAGTTCTTCACATTGGATCATATGGTGCGAGAGTCCTTTACATTGGATCATATGGTGTAAGAGCTCTTCACATTGGATCATATGGTGTAAGAGCGCTTCACATTGGATCATATGGTGTAAGTTCTCTTCACATTGGATCATATGGTCTAAGTGTTCTTCACATTGGATAATATGGTATAAGTGTTCTTCACATTGGACCATTTAGTGGAAGTGCTCTTCACATTGGATCATATGGTGCGAGAGTCCTTTACATTGGATCATATGGTGTAAGAGCTCTTAACATTGTATCATATGGTGTAAGTGCTCTTCACATTGGATTATTTAGTGTAAGTGCTCTTCACATTGGATCATATGGTGTAAGAGCTCTTCACATTGGATCATATGGTGTAAGAGCTCTTCACATTGGATCATATGATGTAAGAGCTCCTCACATCAGATAATATGGTGTAAGAGCTCTTCACATTGGACAATATGGTGTAAGAGCTCTTCACATTGGATAATCTGGTGTAAGAGCTCTTCACATTGGATCATATGATGTAAGAGCTCTTCACATTGGATCATATGATGTAAGAGCTCCTCACATTGGATAATGTGGTGTAAGAGCTCTTCATATTGGACAATATGGTGTAAGAGCTCTTCACATTGGATCATATGGAGTAAGAGCTCTTCACATTGAAGCATATGGTGTAAGAGCGATTCACATTTGATCATATGGTGTAAGTGCTCTTCACATTGGATCATATGGTGTAAGTGCTCTTCACATCGGATCATATGATATAAGTGCTCTTCACATTGGATCATATTGTGTAAAAGGTCTTCACATTGGATCATACAGTGTAAGATCTCTTCACATTGGATCATATAGTGTAAGAGCTATTAACATTGGATTATATGGTGTAAGTGCTCTTCACATTGGATCATATGGTGTAAGTGCTCTTCACATCGGATCATATGATATTTGTGCTCTACACATTGGATCATATTGTGTAAAAGGTCTTCACATTGGATCATACAGTGTAAGATCTCTTCACATTGGAGCATATAGTGTAAGAGCTATTAACATTGGATTATATGGTGTAAGTGCTCTTCAAATTGGATTATTTAGTGTAAGAGTTCTTCACATTGGATCATATGGTGTAAGAGTTCTTCTCATTCGATCATATGGTGTAAGAGCGCTTCACATTGGACCATATGGTGTAAGTGCTCTTAATATTGGATTATATGGTGTAGGAGCTATTCACATTGGATCATATGGAGTAAGAGCTCTTCACATTGAAGCATATGGTGTAAGTGCTCTTCACATTGGATCATATTGTGTAAAAGGTCTTCACATTGGATCATACTGTGTAAGATCTCTTCACATTGGATCATATAGTGTAAGAGCTATTAACATTGGATTATATGGTGTACGTGCTCTTCAAATTGGATCATATGGTGTAAGAGCTATTCACATTGGACCATATGGTGTAAGTGCTCTTCACATTGGATCATATGGTGTAAGTGCTCTTCACATCGGATCATATGATATATGTGCTCTTCACATTGGATCATATTGTGTAAAAGGTCTTCACACTGGATCATACAGTGTAAGATCTCTTCACATTGGAGCATATAGTGTAAGATCCCTTCACATTGGATCATATGGTGTAAGTGCTCTTCACATTGGATCATATGGTGTAAGAGTTCTTCACATTGGATCATATGGTGTAAGAGCGCTTCACATTGGACCATATGGTAGAAGTGCTCTTAATATTGGATTATATGGTGTAGGAGCTCTTCACATTGGATCATATGGTGTAAAAGCACTTCACATTGGAGCATATCGTGTAAGTGCTCTTAACATTGTATCATATGGTGTACGTGCTCTATGCATTGGATTATTTAGTGTAAGTGCTCTTCACATTGGATCATATGGTGTAAGAGCTCTTCACATTGGATCATATGGTGTAAGAGCGCTTCACATTGGCTCATATGGTCTAAGTGCTCTTCACATTGGATAATATGGTGTAAGTGTTCTTCACTTTGGACCATTTAGTGGAAGTGCTCTTCACATTGGATCATATGGTGTAAGAGCTCTTCACATTGGACCATATGGTGTAAGAGCTCTTCACATTGGATCATATGGTGTAAGAGCGCTTCACATTGGAGCATATGGTCTAAGTGCTCTTCACATTGGATAATATGGTGTAAGTGTTCTTCACATTGGACCATTTAGTGGAAGTGCTCTTCACATTGGATCATATGGTGTAAAACCTCTTCACATTGGAGCACATGGTGTAGGAGCTCTTCACATTGGATCATATGGTGTAAAACCTCTTCACATTGGAGCATATGGTGTAAGAGCTCTTCACATTGGATCATATGGTGTAAGAGCTCTTCACATTGGATCATATGGTGTAAGAGCTCTTCACATTGGAGCATATGGTGTAAGTGCTCTTAACATTGTATCATATGGTGTAAGTGCTCTTCACATTGGATCATATGGTGTAAGAGGTCTTCACATTGGATCATATGATGTAAGAGCTCCTCACATTGGATAATATGGTGTTAGAGCTCTTCACATTGGACAATATGGTGTAAGTGCTCTTCACATTGCAGCATATGGTGTAAGAGCTGTTCAGATTCGACCATATGGTGTATGTGCTCTTCACATTGGATCATATGATGTAAGAGCTCCTCACATTGGATCATATGGTGTAAGAGCTCTTCACATTGGATCATATGGTGTAAGAGCGCTTCACATTGGATCATATGGTGTAAGTTCTCTTCACATTGGATTATTTAGTGTAAGTGTTCTTCACATTGGATCATATGGTGTAAGAGCTCTTCACATTGGATCATATGATGTAAGAGCTCTTCACATTGGATAATATTGTGTAAGTGCTCTTAACATTGGATCATATGGTGTAAGAGCTCTTCACATTGGATAATATTGTGTAAGTGCTCTTCACATTGGATCATATGGTCTAAGTGTTCTTCACATTGGATAATATGGTGTAAGTGTTCTTCACATTGGACCATTTAGTGGAAGTGCTCTTTACATTGGATCATATGGTATAAGAGTTCTTCACATTGGATCATATGGTGCGAGAGTCCTTTACATTGGATCATATGGTGTAAGAGCTCTTCACATTGGAGCATATGGTGTAAGTGCTCTTAACATTGTATCATATGGTGTAAGTGCTCTTCACATTGGATTATTTAGTGTAAGTGCTCTTCACATTGGATCATATGGTGTAAGAGTTCTTCAGATTGGATCATATAGTGTAAGAGCTCTTCACATTGGATCATATGATGTAAGAGCTCCTCACATCAGATAATATGGTGTAAGAGCTTTTCACAATGGACAATATGGTGTAAGAGCTCTTCACATTGGACAATATGGTGTAAGAGCTTTTCACATTGGATCATATGATGTAAGAGCTCTTCACATTGGATCATATGATGTAAGAGCTCCTCACATTGGATAATGTGGTGTAAGAGCTCTTCACATTGGACAATATGGTGTAAGAGCTCTTCACATTGGAGAATATGGTGTAAGAGCTCTTCACATTGGATAATCTGGTGTAAGAGCGATTCACATTTGATCATATGGTGTAAGTGCACTTCACATTGGATAATATGGTGTAAGAGCTCTTCACATTGGACAATATGGTGTAAGTGCTCTTAACATTGGTTCATATGGTGTAAGCGCTCTTCACATTGGATCATATGGAGTAAGAGCTCTTCACATTGAAGCATATGGTGTAAGTGCTCGTAACATTGGATTATTTAGTGTAAGTGCTCTTCACATTGGATCATATGGTGTAAGTGCTCTTCACATCGGATCATATGATATAAGTGCTCTTCACATTGGATCATATTGTGTAAAAGGTCTTCACATTGGATCATACAGTGTAAGATCTCTTCACATTGGATCATATAGTGTAAGAGCTATTAACATTGGATTATATGGTATAAGTGCTCTTCAAATTGGATCATATGGTGTAAGAGCTCTTCACATTGGACCATATGGTGTAAGTGCTCTTCACATTGGATCATATGGTGCAAGTGCTCTTCACATCGGATCATATGATATATGTGCTCTTCACATTGGATCATATTGTGTAAAAGGTCTTCACATTGGATCATACAGTGTAAGATCTCTTCACATTGGAGCATATAGTGTAAGAGCTATTAACATTGGATTATATGGTGTAAGTGCTCTTCAAATTGGATTATTTAGTGTAAGAGTTCTTCACATTGGATCATATGGTGTAAGTGCTCTTCACATTGGATCATATGGTGTAAGAGTTCTTCACATTCGATCATATGGTGTAAGAGCGCTTCACATTGGACCATATGGTGTAAGTGCTCTTAATATTGGATTATATGGTGTAGGAGCTCTTCACATTGGATCATATGGTGTAAAAGCTCTTCACATTGGAGCATATGGTGTAAGTGCTCTTAACATTGTATCATATGGTGTAAGTGCTCTATACATTGGATTATTTAGTATATGTGCTCTTAACATTGGATAATATGGTGTAAGTACACTTAACATTGGATCATATGAAGTAAGAACTCTTAACATTGGATAATATGATGTAAGAGCTCTTCACATTGGATCATATGGTGCAAGTGCTCTTCACATCGGATCATATGATATATGTGCTCTTCACATTGGATCATATTGTGTAAAAGGTCTTCACATTGGATCATACAGTGTAAGATCTCTTCACATTGGAGCATATAGTGTAAGAGCTATTAACATTGGATTATATGGTGTAAGTGCTCTTCAAATTGGATTATTTAGTGTAAGAGTTCTTCACATTGGATCCTATGGTGTAAGTGCTCTTCACATTGGATCATATGGTGTAAGAGTTCTTCACATTCGATCATATGGTGTAAGAGCGCTTCACATTGGACCATATGGTGTAAGTGCACTTAATATTGGATTATATGGTGTAGGAGCTCTTCACATTGGATCATATGGTGTAAAAGCTCTTCACATTGGAGCATATGGTGTAAGTGCTCTTAACATTGTATCATATGGTGTAAGTGCTCTATACATTGGATTATTTAGTATAAGTGCTTTTAACATTGGATAATATGGTGTAAGTACACTTAACATTGGATCATATGAAGTAAGAGCTCTTAACATTGGATAATATGATGTAAGAGCTCTTCACATTGGACAATATGGTGTAAGTACTCTTAACATTGGATCATATGGTGTAAGAGCTCTTCACATTTGATCATATGGTGTAAGATCGCTTCACATTGGATCATATGGTCTAAGTGCTCTTCACATTGGATAATATGGTGTAAGTGTTCTTCACATTGGACCATTTAGTGGAAGTGCTCTTCACATTGGATCATATGGTGTAAGAGTTCTTCACATTGGATCATATGGTGTAAGTGCTCTTAATATTGGATTATATGGTGTAGGAGCTCTTCACATTGGATCATAATGTGTAAAACCTCTTCACATTGGAGCATATGGTGTAGGAGCTCTTCACATTGGAGCATATGGTGTAGGAGCTCTTCACATTGGATCATATGGTGTAAAACCTCTTCACATTGGATCATATGGTGTAAAACCTCTTCACATTGGATCATATGGTGTAAGAGCTCTTCACATTGGATCATATGGTGTAAAAGCTCTTCACATTGGAGCATATGGTGTAAGTGCTCTTAACCTTGTATCATATGGTGTAAGTGCTCTTCACATTGGATCATATGGTGTAAGAGGACTTCACATTGGATCATATGATGTAAGAGCTCCTCACATTGGATAATATGGTGTTAGAGCTCTTCACATTGGACAATATGGTGTAAGTGCTCTTCACATTGGAGCATATGGTGTAAGTTCTGTTCACATTGGATTATTTAGTGTAAGTGTTCTTCACATTGCATCATATGGTGTAAGAGCTCTTCACATTGGATAATATTGTGTAAGTGCTCCTAACATTGGATCATATGGTGTAAGATCGCTTCACATTGGATCATATGGTCTAAGTGCTCTTCACATTGGATAATAATTGGATGCTGCTAAACGTCCCAAAAGTATATTCTACTACATATGGCCACAAAACTTTCGCTTATGCAGCTCCCACCGAGTGGAACAATCTACCACTTAGTCTAAAAAACTCAGCATCATTAGATATTTTCAAATCACAACTGAAAACCACCCTTTTCAAACGAGCATATTCTCAGTAGATATAGCTATTACGCACTAGCGCTTAGAGCACGCATTGTCATGGATTCAGCGCTTTATAAATGTACTTATTATTATTATTATTATTAATATGGTGTAAGTGTTCTTCACATTTGACTATTTAGTGTAAGTACTATTCACATTTGATCATATGGTGTAAGAGTTCTTCAGATTGGATCATATAGTGTAAGAGCACTTCACATTGGATCATATGATGTAAGAGGTCCTCACATCAGATAATATGGTGTAAGAGCTTTTCACATTGGACAATATGGTGTAAGAGCTCTTCACATTGGACAATATGGTGTAAGAGCTCTTCACATTGGACAATATGGTGTAAGAGCTCTTCACATTGGAGAATATGGTGTAAGAGCTCTTCACATCGGATAATCTGGTGTAAGAGCGATTCACATTTGATCATATGGTGTAAGTGCACTTCACATTGGATAATATGGTGTAAGTGCTCTTCACATTGGATAATATGGTGTAAGAGTTCTTCACATTGGATCATATGGTGTAAGCGCTCTTCACATTGGATCATATGGAGTAAGAGCTCTTCACATTGAAGCATATGGTGTAAGTGCTCTTAACATTGGATTATTTAGTGTAAGTGCTCTTCACATTGGATCATACAGTGTAAGATCTCTTCACATTGGATTATATAGTGTAAGAGCTATTAACATTGGACCATATGGTGTAAGTGTTCTTCACATTGGATCATATGGTGTAAGTGCTCTTCACATCGGATCATATGATATATGTGCTCTTCACATTGGACCATATTGTGTAAAAGGTCTTCACATTGGATCATACAGTGTAAGATCTCTTCACATTGGAGCATATAGTGTAAGAGCTATTAACATTGGATTATATGGTGTAAGTGCTCTTCAAATTGGATGATATGGTGTAAGAGATCTTCACATTGGATAATATAGTGTAAGTGCTCTTAACAGTAAATCATATGGTGTAAGTGCTCTTCACATTGGAGCATATAGTGTAAGAGCTCTTCACATTGGATCATATGGTGTAAGAGCTGTTCACATTGGGTCATATGGTGGACGTGCTCTTAACCGTAAATCATATGGTGTAAGTGCTCTTCACATTGGAGCATATAGTGTAAGTGCTCTTCACATTGGAGCATATAGTGTAAGAGCTCTTCACATTGGATCAAATGGTGTAAGAGCTGTTCACATTGTACCATATGGTGGATGTGCTCTTCACATTGGATCATATGATGCAAGAGCTCCTCACATTGGATCATATGGTGTAAGAGCTCTTCACATTGGATCATATGGTGTAAGAGCGCTTCACATTGGATCATATGGTCTAAGTGCTCTTCACATTGGATAATATGGTGTAAGTGTTCTTCATATTGGACTATTTAGTGGAAGTGCTCTTCACATTGGATCATATGATGTAAGAGCTCTTCACATTGGATAATATTGTGTAAGTGCACTTCACATTGGATAATATTGTGTAAGTGCTCTTCACAGTGGAGCATATGGTGTAAGTGCGCTTAACAATGTATCATATGGTCTAACTGCTCTTCACATTGGATAATATGGTGTAAGTGTTCTTCACATTGGACAATATGATGTAAGAGCTCTTCACATTGGATAATATGGTGTAAGTGTTCTTCACATTGGACAATATGGTGTAAGAGCTCTTCACTTTGGAGCATATGGTGTAAGTGCTCTTCACATTGGACAATATGGTGTAAGTGCTCTTAACATTGGATCATATGGGGTAAGCGCTCTTCACATTGGATCATATGGTGTAAGAGCTCTTCACATTGAAGCATATGGTGTAAAAACTCTTCACATTGAAGCATATGGTGTAAGTGCTCTTAACATTGGATTATTTAGTGAAAGAGTTCTTCACATTGGATCATATAGTGTAAGTGCTCTTCACATTGGAGCATATGGTGTAAGAGCTCTTCACTTTGGACAATATGGTGTAAGTGCTCTTAACATTGGATCATATGGTGTAAGCGCTCTTCACATTGGATCATATGGTGTAAGAGCTCTTCACATTGAAGCATATGGTGTAAGTGCTCTTAACATTGGATTATTTAGTGAAAGTGCTCTTCACATTGGATCATATGGTGTAAGAGTTCTTCACATTGGATCATATAGTGTAAGTGCTCTTCACATCGGATCAAATGATATAAGTGCTCTTCACATTGGATCATATTGTGTAAAAGGTCTTCACATTGGATCATACAGTGTAAGATCTCTTCACATTGGATCATACAGTGTAAGATCTCTTCACATTGGATCATATAGTGTAAGAGCTATTAACATTGGATTATATGGTGTAAGTGCTCTTCACATTGGACCATATGGTGTAAGAGTTCTTCAGATTGGATCATATAGTGTAAGAGCTCTTCACATTGGACAATATGGTGTAAGAGCTCTTCACATCGGACAATATGGTGTAAGAGCTCTTCACATTGGATCATATGATGTAAGACCTCTTCACATTGGATCATATGATGTAAGAGCTCCTCACATTGGATAATATGGTGTAAGAGCTCTTCACATTGGACAATATGGTGTAAGAGCTCTTCACATTGGAGAATATGGTGTAAGAGCTCTTCACATTGGATAATATGATGTAAGAGCCCTTCACATCGGATCATATGATGTAAGACCTCTTCACATTGGAGAATATGGTGTAAGAGCTCTTCACATTGGATAATCTGGTGTAAGAGCGATTCACATTTGATCATATGGTGTAAGTGCACTTCACATTGGATAATATGGTGTAAGTGCTCTTCACATTGGATAATATGGTGTAATTGCTCTTCACATCGGATCAAATGATATAAGTGCTCTTCACATTGGATCATATTGTGTAAAAGGTCTTCACATTGGATCATACAGTGTAAGATCTCTTCACATTGGATCATATAGTGTAAGAGCTATTAACATTGGATTATATGGTGTAAGTGCTCTTCACATTGGACCATATGGTGTAAGATTCTTCAGATTGGATCATATAGTGTAAGAGCTCTTCACATTGGACAATCTGGTGTAAGAGCTTTTCACATTGGACAATATGGTGTAAGAGCTCTTCACATTGGATCATATGATGTAAGAGCTCTTCACATTGGACAGTATGGTGTAAGAGCTCTTCACATTGGACAATATGGTGTAAGAGCTCTTCACATTGGATCATATGATGTAAGAGCTCTTCACATTGGATCATATGATGTAAGAGCTCCTCACATTGGATAATATGGTGTAAGTGCTCTTAACATTGGATCATATGGGGTAAGCGCTCTTCACATTGGATCATATGGTGTAAGAGCTCTTCACATTGGATCATATGGTGTAAGAGCTCTTCACATTGAAGCATATGGTGTAAGTGCTCTTAACATTGGATTATTTAGTGAAAGTGCTCTTCACATTGGATCATATGGTGTAAGAGTTCTTCACATTGGATCATATAGTGTAAGTGCTCTTCACATCGGATCAAATGATATAAGTGCTCTTCACATTGGATCATATTGTGTAAAAGGTCTTCACATTGGATCATACAGTGTAAGATCTCTTCACATTGGATCATACAGTGTAAGATCTCTTCACATTGGATCATATAGTGTAAGAGCTATTAACATTGGATTATATGGTGTAAGTGCTCTTCACATTGGACCATATGGTGTAAGAGTTCTTCAGATTGGATCATATAGTGTAAGAGCTCTTCACATTGGACAATATGGTGTAAGAGCTCTTCACATCGGACAATATGGTGTAAGAGCTCTTCACATTGGATCATATGATGTAAGACCTCTTCACATTGGATCATATGATGTAAGAGCTCCTCACATTGGATAATATGGTGTAAGAGCTCTTCACATTGGACAATATGGTGTAAGAGCTCTTCACATTGGAGAATATGGTGTAAGAGCTCTTCACATTGGATAATATGATGTAAGAGCCCTTCACATCGGATCATATGATGTAAGACCTCTTCACATTGGAGAATATGGTGTAAGAGCTCTTCACATTGGATAATCTGGTGTAAGAGCGATTCACATTTGATCATATGGTGTAAGTGCACTTCACATTGGATAATATGGTGTAAGTGCTCTTCACATTGGATAATATGGTGTAATTGCTCTTCACATCGGATCAAATGATATAAGTGCTCTTCACATTGGATCATATTGTGTAAAAGGTCTTCACATTGGATCATACAGTGTAAGATCTCTTCACATTGGATCATATAGTGTAAGAGCTATTAACATTGGATTATATGGTGTAAGTGCTCTTCACATTGGACCATATGGTGTAAGATTCTTCAGATTGGATCATATAGTGTAAGAGCTCTTCACATTGGACAATCTGGTGTAAGAGCTTTTCACATTGGACAATATGGTGTAAGAGCTCTTCACATTGGATCATATGATGTAAGAGCTCTTCACATTGGACAGTATGGTGTAAGAGCTCTTCACATTGGACAATATGGTGTAAGAGCTCTTCACATTGGATCATATGATGTAAGAGCTCTTCACATTGGATCATATGATGTAAGAGCTCCTCACATTGGATAATATGGTGTAAGAGCTCTTCACATTGGACAATATGGTGTAAGAGCTCTTCACATTGGAGAATATGGTGTAAGAGCTCTTCACATTGGATAATCTGGTGTAAGTGTTTTTCACATTGGACAATATGGTGTAAGAGCTCTTCACATTGGAGCATATGGTGTAAGTGCTCTTCACATTGGACAATATGGTGTAAGTGCTCTTAACATTGGATCATATGGGGTAAGCGCTCTTCACATTGGATCATATGGTGTAAGAGTTCTTCACATTGGATCATATAGTGTAAGTGCTCTTCACATTGGATCATATGGTGTAAGTGCTCTTCACATCAGATCAAATGATATAAGTGCTCTTCACATTGGATCATATTGTGTAAAAGGTCTTCACATTGGATCATACAGTGTAAGTGCTCTTCACATTGGATCATATAGTGTAAGAGCTATTAACATTGGATTATATGGTGTAAGTGCTCTTCACATTGGACCATATGGTGTAAGAGTTCTTCAGATTGGATCATATAGTGTAAGAGCTCTTCACATTGGACAATCTGGTGTAAGAGCTTTTCACATTGGACAATATGGTGTAAGAGCTCTTCACATTGGATCATATGATGTAAGAGCTCTTCACATTGGACAGTATGGTGTAAGAGCTCTTCACATTGGACAATATGGTGTAAGAGCTCTTCACATTGGATCATATGATGTAAGAGCTCTTCACATTGGATCATATGATGTAAGAGCTCCTCACATTGGATAATATGGTGTAAGAGCTCTTCACATTGGACAATATGGTGTAAGAGCTCTTCACATTGGAGAATATGGTGTAAGAGCTCTTCACATTGGATAATCTGGTGTAAGTGTTTTTCACATTGGACAATATGGTGTAAGAGCTCTTCACATTGGAGCATATGGTGTAAGTGCTCTTCACATTGGACAATATGGTGTAAGTGCTCTTAACATTGGATCATATGGGGTAAGCGCTCTTCACATTGGATCATATGGTGTAAGAGTTCTTCACATTGGATCATATAGTGTAAGTGCTCTTCACATTGGATCATATGGTGTAAGTGCTCTTCACATCAGATCAAATGATATAAGTGCTCTTCACATTGGATCATATTGTGTAAAAGGTCTTCACATTGGATCATACAGTGTAAGTGCTCTTCACATTGGATCATATAGTGTAAGAGCTATTAACATTGGATTATATGGTGTAAGTGCTCTTCACATTGGACCATATGGTGTAAGAGTTCTTCAGATTGGATCATATAGTGTAAGAGCTCTTCACATTGGAAAATATGGTGTAAGAGCTCTTCACATCGGACAATATGGTGTAAGAGCTCTTCACTTTGGATCATATGATGTAAGACCTCTTCACATTGGATCATATGATGTAAGAGCTCCTCACATTGGATAATATGGTGTAAGAGCTCTTCACATTGGACAATATGGTGTAAGAGCTCTTCACATTGGAGCATATGGTGTAAGAGCTCTTTACATTGGATCATATGGTGTAAAAGCTCTTCACATTGGACATTATGGTGTAAGTGCTCTTAACATTGGATTATTTAGTGTAAGTGCTCTTCACATTGGATCATATGGTGTAAGAACTCTTCACATTGGACAGTATGCTGTAAGAGCTCTTCACATTGGAGAATATGGTGTAAGAGCTCTTCACATTGGATAATCTGGTGTAAGAGCGATTTACATTTGATCATATGGTGTAAGTGCACTTCACATTGGATAATATGGTGTAAGTGCTCTTCACATTGGATAATATGGCGTAAGAGTTCTTCACATTGGATCATATGGTGTAAGCGCTCTTCACATTGGATCATATGGAGTAAGAGCTCTTCACATTGAAGCATATGGTGTAAGTGCTCTTAACATTGAATTTTTTAGTGTAAGTGCTCTTCACATCGGATCATATGATATAAGTGCCCTTCACATTGGATCATATTGTGTAAAAGGTCTTCACATTGGATCATACAGTGTAAGATCTCTTCACATTGGATTATATATTGTAAGAGCTATTAACATTGGATTATATGGTGTAAGTGCTCTTCAAATTGGATCATATGGTGTGAGAGCTCTTCACATTGGACCATATGGTGTAAGTGTTCTTCACATTGGATCATATGGTGTAAGTGCTCTTCACATCGGATCATATGATATATGTACTCTTCACATTGGACCATATTGTGTAAAAGGTCTTCACATTGGATCATACAGTGTAAGATCTCTTCACATTGGAGCATATAGTGTAAGAGCTATTAACATTGGATTATATGGTGTAAGTGCTCTTCAAATTGGATCATATGGTGTAAGAGATCTTCACATTGGATAATATGGTGTAATTGCTCTTAACAGTAAATCATATGGTGTAAGTGCTCTTCACATTGGAGCATATAGTGTAAGAGCTCTTCACATTGGATCATATGGTGTAAGAGCTGTTCACATTGGGTCATATGGTGGAAGTGCTCTTAACAGTAAATCATATGGTGTAAGTGCTCTTCACATTGGAGCATATAGTGTAAGTGCTCTTCACATCGGATCATATGATATATGTGCTCTTCACATTGGACCATATTGTGTAAAGGTCTTCACATTGGATCATTCAGTGTAAGATCTCTTCACATTGGAGCATATAATGTAAGAGCTATTAACATTGGATTATATGGTGTAAGTGCTCTTCAAATTGGATCATATGGTGTAAGAGATCTTCACATTGGATAATATGGTGTAAGTGCTCTTAACAGTAAATCATATGGTGTAAGTACTCTTCACATTGGAGCATATAGTGTAAGAGCTCTTCACATTGGATCATATGGTGTAAGAGCTGTTCACATTGGGTCATATGGTGGAAGTGCTCTTAACAGTAAATCATATGGTGTAAGTGCTCTTCACATTGGAGCATATAGTGTAAGTGCTCTTCACATTGGAGCATATAGTGTAAGAGCTCTTCACATTGGAGCATATAGTGTAAGAGCTCTTCACATTGGATCAAATGGTGTAAGAGCTGTTCACATTGTACCATATGGTGGATGTGCTCTTCACATTGGATCATATGATGCAAGAGCTCCTCACATTGGATCATATGGTGTAAGAGCTCTTCACATCGGATCATATGGTGTAAGAGCGCTTCACATTGGATCATATGGTCTAAGTGCTCTTCACATTGGATAATATGGTGTAAGAGCTCTTCACATTGGATAATATTGTGTAAGTGCACTTCACATTGGATAATATTGTGTAAGTGCTCTTCACAGTGGAGCATATGGTGTAAGTGCGCTTAACAATGTATCATATGGTCTAAGTGCTCTTCACATTGGATAATATGGTGTAAGTGTTCTTCACATTGGACAATATGATGTAAGAGCTCTTCACATTGGATAATATGGTGTAAGTGTTCTTCACATTGGACAATATGGTGTGAGAGCTCATCACATTGGAGCATATGGTGTAAGTGCTCTTCACATTGGACAATATGGTGTAAGTGCTCTTAACATTGGATCATATGGGGTAAGCGCTCTTCACATTGGATCATATGGTGTAAGAGCTCTTCACATTGAAGCATATGGTGTAAGAGCTCTTCACATTGAAGCATATGGTGTAAGTGCTCTTAACATTGGATTATTTAGTGAAAGAGTTCTTCACATTGGATCATATAGTGTAAGTGCCCTTCACATTGGATAATATGGTGTAAGTGCTCTTCACTTTGGACAATATGGTGTAAGTGCTCTTAACATTGGATCATATGGGGTAAGCGCTCTTCACATTGGATCATATGGTGTAAGAGCTCTTCACATTGAAGCATATGGTGTAAGTGCTCTTAACATTGGATTATTTAGTGAAAGTGCTCTTCACATTGGATCATATGATGTAAGAGCTCCTCACATTGGATAATATGGTGTAAGAGCTCCTCACATTGGACAATATGGTGTAAGAGCTCTTCACATTGGAGAATATGGTGTAAGAGCTCTTCACATTGGATAATATTGTGTAAGTGCACTTCACATTGGATAATATTGTATAAGTGCTCTTCACAGTGGAGCATATGGTGTAAGTGTGCTTAACAATGTATCATATGGTCTAAGTGCTCTTCACATTGGATAATATGGTGTAAGTGTTCTTCACATTGGACAATATGATGTAAGTGTTCTTCACATTGGACAATATGGTGTAAGAGCTCTTCACATTGGAACATGTGGTGTAAGTGCTCTTCACATTGGACAATATGGTGTAAGTGCTCTTAACATTGGATCATATGGGGTAAGCGCTCTTCACATTGGATCATATGGTGTAAGAGCTCTTCACATTGAAGCATATGGTGTAAGTGCTCTTAACATTGGATTATTTAGTGAAGGTGCTCTTCACATTGGATCATATGATGTAAGAGCTCCTCACATTGGATAATATGGTGTAAGAGCTCTTCACATTGGACAATATGGTGTAAGAGCTCTTCACATTGGATAATATGGTGTAAGTGTTCTTCACATTGGATAATCTGGTGTAAGAGCTCCTCACATTGGACAATATGGTGTAAGAGCTCTTCACATTGGAGAATATGGTGTAAGAGCTCTTCACATTGGATAATCTGGTGTAAGAGCGATTCACATTTGATCATATGGTGTAAGTGCACTTCACATTGGATAATATGGTGTAAGTGCTCTTCACATTGGATAATATGGTGTAAGAGTTCTTCACATTGGATCATATGGTGTAAGCACTCTTCACATTGGATCATATGGAGTAAGAGCTCTTCACATTGAAGCATATGGTGTAAGTGCTCTTAACATTGGATTATTTAGTGTAAGTGCTCTTCACATTGGATCATATGGTGTAAGTGCTCTTCACATCGGATCATATGATATAAGTGCTCTTCACATTGGATCATATTGTGTAAAAGGTCTTCACATTGGATCATACAGTGTAAGATCTCTTCACATTGGATTATATAGTGTAAGAGCTATTAACATTGGATTATATGGTGTAAGTGCTCTTCAAATTGGATCATATGGTGTAAGAGCTCTTCACATTGGACCATATGGTGTAAAAGGTCTTCACATTGGATCATACAGTGTAAGATCTCTTCACATTGGAGCATATAGTGTAAGAGCTATTAACATGGGATTATATGGTGTAAGTGCTCTTCAAATTGGATCATATGGTGTAAGAGATCTTCACATTGGATAATATGGTGTAAGTGCTCTTAACAGTAAATCATATGGTGTAAGTGCTCTTCACATTGGAGCATATAGTGTAAGAGCTCTTCACATTGGATCATATGGTGTAAGAGCTGTTCACATTGGGTCATATGGTGGAAGTGCTCTTAACAGTAAATCATATGGTGTAAGTGCTCTTCACATTGGAGCATATAGTGTAAGTGCTCTTCACATCGGATCATATGATATATGTGCTCTTCACATTGGACCATATTGTGTAAAAGGTCTTCACATTGGATCATACAGTGTAAGATCTCTTCACATTGGAGCATATAGTGTAAGAGCTATTAACATTGGATTATATGGTGTAAGTGCTCTTCAAATTGGATCATCTGGTGTAAGAGATCTTCACATTGGATAATATGGTGTAAGTGCTCTTAACAGTAAATCATATGGTGTAAGTGCTCTTCACATTGGAGCATATAGTGTAAGAGCTCTTCACATTGGATCATATGGTGTAAGAGCTGTTCACATTGGATAATATGGTGTAAGTGTTCTTCACATTGGACAATATGATGTAAGTGTTCTTCACATTGGACAATATGGTGTAAGAGCTCTTCACATTGGAACATGTGGTGTAAGTGCTCTTCACATTGGACAATATGGTGTAAGTGCTCTTAACATTGGATCATATGGGGTAAGCGCTCTTCACATTGGATCATATGGTGTAAGAGCTCTTCACATTGAAGCATATGGTGTAAGTGCTCTTAACATTGGATTATTTAGTGAAGGTGCTCTTCACATTGGATCATATGATGTAAGAGCTCCTCACATTGGATAATATGGTGTAAGAGCTCTTCACATTGGACAATATGGTGTAAGAGCTCTTCACATTGGATAATATGGTGTAAGTGTTCTTCACATTGGATAATCTGGTGTAAGAGCTCCTCACATTGGACAATATGGTGTAAGAGCTCTTCACATTGGAGAATATGGTGTAAGAGCTCTTCACATTGGATAATCTGGTGTAAGAGCGATTCACATTTGATCATATGGTGTAAGTGCACTTCACATTGGATAATATGGTGTAAGTGCTCTTCACATTGGATAATATGGTGTAAGAGTTCTTCACATTGGATCATATGGTGTAAGCACTCTTCACATTGGATCATATGGAGTAAGAGCTCTTCACATTGAAGCATATGGTGTAAGTGCTCTTAACATTGGATTATTTAGTGTAAGTGCTCTTCACATTGGATCATATGGTGTAAGTGCTCTTCACATCGGATCATATGATATAAGTGCTCTTCACATTGGATCATATTGTGTAAAAGGTCTTCACATTGGATCATACAGTGTAAGATCTCTTCACATTGGATTATATAGTGTAAGAGCTATTAACATTGGATTATATGGTGTAAGTGCTCTTCAAATTGGATCATATGGTGTAAGAGCTCTTCACATTGGACCATATGGTGTAAAAGGTCTTCACATTGGATCATACAGTGTAAGATCTCTTCACATTGGAGCATATAGTGTAAGAGCTATTAACATGGGATTATATGGTGTAAGTGCTCTTCAAATTGGATCATATGGTGTAAGAGATCTTCACATTGGATAATATGGTGTAAGTGCTCTTAACAGTAAATCATATGGTGTAAGTGCTCTTCACATTGGAGCATATAGTGTAAGAGCTCTTCACATTGGATCATATGGTGTAAGAGCTGTTCACATTGGGTCATATGGTGGAAGTGCTCTTAACAGTAAATCATATGGTGTAAGTGCTCTTCACATTGGAGCATATAGTGTAAGTGCTCTTCACATCGGATCATATGATATATGTGCTCTTCACATTGGATCATATTGTGTAAAAGGTCTTCACATTGGATCATACAGTGTAAGATCTCTTCACATTGGAGCATATAGTGTAAGAGCTATTAACATTGGATTATATGGTGTAAGTGCTCTTCAAATTGGATCATATGGTGTAAGAGATCTTCACATTGGATAATATGGTGTAAGTGCTCTTAACAGTAAATCATATGGTGTAAGTGCTCTTCACATTGGAGCATATAGTGTAAGAGCTCTTCACATTGGATCATATGGTGTAAGAGCTGTTCACGTTGGACCATATGGTGGAAGTGCTCTTAACAGTAAATCATATGGTGTAAGTGCTCTTCACATTGGAGCATATAGTGTAAGTGCTCTTCACATTGGAGCATATAGTGTACGAGCTCTTCACATTGGATCAAATGGTGTAAGAGCTGTTCACATTGTACCATATGGTGGATGTGCTCTTCACATTGGATCATATGATGCAAGAGCTCCTCACATTGGATCATATGGTGTAAGAGCTCTTCACATTGGATCATATGGTGTAAGAGCGCTTCACATTGGATCATATGGTCTAAGTGCTCTTCACATTGGATAATATGGTGTAAGTGTTCTTCACATTGGACCATTTAGTGGAAGTGCTCTTCACATTGGATCATATGATGTAAGAGCTCTTCACATTGGATAATATGGTGTAAGTGTTCTTCACATTGGACAGTATGGTGTAAGAGCTCTTCACATTGGAGCATATGGTGTAAGTGCTCTTCACATTGGATCATATGATGTAAGAGCTCTTCACATTGGATCATATGATGTAAGAGCTCCTCACATTGGATCATATGGTGTAAGAGCTCTTCACATTGAAGCATATGGTGTAAGAGCTCTTCACATTGGAGAATATGGTGTAAGAGCTCTTCACATTGGATAATCTGGTGTAAGAGCGATTCACATTGGATCATATGGTGTAAGTGCACTTCACATTGGAGCATATGGTGTAAGTGCTCTTCACATTGGATAATATGGTGTAAGAGTTCTTCACATTGGATCATATGGTGTAAGCGCTCTTCACATTGGATCATATGGTGTAAGAGCTCTTCACATTGAAGCATATGGTGTAAGTGCTCTTAACATTGGATTATTTAGTGAAAGTGCTCTTCACATTGGATCATATGGTGTAAGAGTTCTTCACATTGGATCATATAGTGTAAGTGTTTTCACATTGGATCATATGGTGTAAGTGCTCTTCACATCGGATCAAATGATATAAGTGCTCTTCACATTGGATCATATTGTGTAAAAGGTCTTCACATTGGATCATACAGTGTAAGATCTCTTCACATTGGATCATACAGTGTAAGATCTCTTCACATTGGATCATATAGTGTAAGAGCTATTAACATTGGATTATATGGTGTAAGTGCTCTTCACATTGGACCATATGGTGTAAGAGTTCTTCAGATTGGATCATATAGTGTAGGAGCTCTTCACATTGGACAATATGGTGTAAGAGCTCTTCACATCGGACAATATGGTGTAAGAGCTCTTCACATTGGATCATATGATGTAAGACCTCTTCACATTGGATCATATGATGTAGGAGCTCCTCACATTGGATAATATGGTGTAAGAGCTCTTCACATTGGACAATATGGTGTAAGAGCTCTTCACATTGGAGAATATGGTGTAAGAGCTCTTCACATTGGATAATATGATGTAAGAGCTCTTCACATCGGATCATATGATGTAAGACCTCTTCACATTGGAGAATATGGTGTAAGAGCTCTTCACATTGGATAATCTGGTGTAAGAGCGATTCACATTTGATCATATGGTGTAAGTGCTCTTCACATTGGATAATATGGTGTAAGTGCTCTTCACATTGGATAATATGGTGTAAGTGCTCTTCACATTGGATCATATTGTGTAAAAGGTCTTCACATTGGATCATACAGTGTAAGATCTCTTCACATTGGATCATATAGTGTAAGAGCTACTAACATTGGATAATATGGTGTAAGTGCTCTTCACATTGAATAATATGGTGTAAGTGCTCTTCACATTGGATCATATGGTGTAAGCACTCTTCACATTGGATCATATGGAGTAAGAGCTCTTCACATTGAAGCATATGGTGTAAGTGCTCTTAACATTGGATTATTTAGTGTAAGTGCTCTTCACATTGGATCATATGGTGTAAGTGCTCTTCACATCGGATCATATGATATAAGTGCTCTTCACATTGGATCATATTGTGTAAAAGGTCTTCACATTGGAGCATATAGTGTAAGAGCTATTAACATTGGATTATATGGTGTAAGTGCTCTTCAAACTGGATCATATGGTGTAAGAGCTCTTCACATTGGACCATATGGTGTAAGTGCTCTTCACATTGGATCATATGGAGTAAGTGCTCTTCACATCGGATCAAATGATATATGTGCTCTTCACATTGGATCATATTGTGTAAAAGGTCTTCACATTGGATCATACAGTGTAAGATCTCTTCACATTGGAGCATATAGTGTAAGAGCTATTAACATTGGATTATATGGTGTAAGTGCTCTTCAAATTGGATCATATGGTGTAAGAGACCTTCACATTGGATAATATGGTGTAAGTGCTCTTAACAGTAAATCATATGGTGTAAGTGCTCTTCACATTGGAGCATATAGTGTAAGAGCTCTTCACATTGGATCATATGGTGTAAGAGCTGTTCACATTGGACCATATGGTGGAAGTGCTCTTAACAGTAAATCATATGGTGTAAGTGCTCTTCACATTGGAGCATATAGTGTAAGTGCTCTTCACATTGGAGCATATAGTGTACGAGCTCTTCACATTGGATCATATGGTGTAAGAGCTGTTCACATTGTACCATATGGTGGATGTGCTCTTCACATTGGATCATATGATGCAAGAGCTCCTCACATTGGATCATATGGTGTAAGAGCTCTTCACATTGGATCATATGGTGTAAGAGCGCTTCACATTGGATCATATGGTCTAAGTGCTCTTCACATTGGATAATATGGTGTAAGTGTTCTTCACATTGGACCATTTAGTGGAAGTGCTCTTCACATTGGATCATATGATGTAAGAGCTCTTCACATTGGATAATATTGTGTAAGTGCTCTTCACAGTGGAGCATATGGTGTAAGTGCGCTTAACAATGTATCATATGGTCTAAGTGCTCTTCACATTGGATAATATGGTGTAAGTGTTCTTCACATTGGACAATATGATGTAAGATCTCTTCACATTGGATAATATGGTGTAAGTGTTTTTCACATTGGACAATATGGTGTAAGAGCTCTTCACATTGGAGCATATGGTGTAAGTGCTCTTCACATTGGACAATATGGTGTAAGTGCTCTTAACATTGGATCATATGGGGTAAGCGCTCTTCACATTGGATCATATGGTGTAAGAGCTCTTCACATTGAAGCATATGGTGTAAGAGCTCTTCACATTGAAGCATATGGTGTAAGTGCTCTTAACATTGGATTAGTTAGTGAAAGAGTTCTTCACATTGGATCATATAGTGTACGTGCCCTTCACATTGGAGCATATGGTGTAAGAGCTCTTCACTTTGGACAATATGGTGTAAGTGCTCTTAACATTGGATCATATGGGGTAAGCGCTCTTCACATTGGATCATATGGTGTAAGAGCTCTTCACATTGAAGCATATGGTGTAAGTGCTCTTAACATTGGATTATTTAGTGAAAGTGCTCTTCACATTGGATCATATGGTGTAAGAGTTCTTCACATTGGATCATATAGTGTAAGTGCTCTTCACATTGGATCATATGGTGTAAGTGCACTTCACATCGGATCAAATGATAGAAGTGCTCTTCACATTGGATCATATTGTGTAAAAGGTCTTCACATTGGATCATACAGTGTAAGATCTCTTCACATTGGATCATACAGTGTAAGATCTCTTCACATTGGATCATATAGTGTAAGAGCTATTAACATTGGATTATATGGTGTAAGTGCTCTTCACATTGGACCATATGGTGTAAGAGTTCTTCAGATTGGATCATATAGTGTAAGAGCTCTTCACATTGGACAATATGGTGTAAGAGCTCTTCACATCGGACAATATGGTGTAAGAGCTCTTCACATTGGATCATATGATGTAAGACCTCTTCACATTGGATCATATGATGTAAGAGCTCCTCACATTGGATAATATGGTGTAAGAGCTCCTCACATTGGATAATATGGTGTAGGAGCTCTTCACATTGGAGAATATGGTGTAAGAGCTCTTCACATTGGATAATATGATGTAAGAGCTCTTCACATCGGATCATATGATGTAAGACCTCTTCACATTGGAGAATATGGTGTAAGAGCTCTTCACATTGGATAATCTGGTGTAAGAGCGATTCACATTTGATCATATGGTGTAAGTGCACTTCACATTGGATAATAGGGTGTAAGTGCTCTTCACATTGGATAATATGGTGTAAGTGCTCTTCACATCGGATCAAATGATATAAGTGCTCTTCACATTGGATCATATTGTGTAAAAGGTCTTCACATTGGATCATATAGTGTAAGAGCTATTAACATTGGATTATATGGGGTAAGTGCTCTTCACATTGGACCATATGGTGTAAGAGTTCTTCAGATTGGATCATATAGTGTAAGAGCTCTTCACATGGGACAATATGGTGTAAGAGCTCTTCACATTGGATCATATGATGTAAGAGCTCTTCACATTGGACAATATGGTGTAAGAGCTCTTCACATTGGACAATATGGTGTAAGAGCTCTTCACATTGGATCATATGATGTAAGAGTTCTTCACATTGGATCATATGATGTAAGAGCTCCTCACATTGGATAATATGGTGTAAGAGCTCTTCACATTCGACAATATGGTGTAAGAGCTCTTCACATTGGATCATACAGTGTAAGATCTCTTCACATTGGATCATATAGTGTAAGAGCTATTCACATTGGATTATATGGTGTAAGTGCTCTTCACATTGGATAATATGGTGTAAGAGTTCTTCACATTGGATCATATGGTGTAAGAGCTCTTCACATTGGATCATATGGTGTAAGAGCTCTTCACATTGGACAATATGGTGTAAGAGCTCTTCACATTGGATCATATGTGTAAGAGCTCTTCACATTGGATCATATGGTGTAAGAGCTCTTCACATTGGACATATAGTGTAAGAGCTCTTCACATTGGATCATATAATGTAAGTGCTCTTCAAATTGGATCATATGGGGTAAGCGCTCTTCACATTGGATCATATGGTGTAAGAGCTCTTCACATTGAAGCATATGGTGTAAGTGCTCTTAACATTGGATTAGTTAGTGAAAGAGTTCTTCACATTGGATCATATAGTGTACGTGCCCTTCACATTGGAGCATATGGTGTAAGAGCTCTTCACTTTGGACAATATGGTGTAAGTGCTCTTAACATTGGATCATATGGGGTAAGCGCTCTTCACATTGGATCATATGGTGTAAGAGCTCCTCACATTGAAGCATATGGTGTAAGTGCTCTTAACATTGGATTATTTAGTGAAAGTGCTCTTCACATTGGATCATATGGTGTAAGAGTTCTTCACATTGGATCATATAGTGTAAGTGCTCTTCACATTGGATCATATGGTGTAAGTGCACTTCACATCGGATCAAATGATAGAAGTGCTCTTCACATTGGATCATATTGTGTAAAAGGTCTTCACATTGGATCATACAGTGTAAGATCTCTTCACATTGGATCATACAGTGTAAGATCTCTTGACATTGGATCATATAGTGCAAGAGCTATTAACATTGGATTATATGGTGTAAGTGCTCTGCACATTGGACCATATGGTGTAAGAGTTCTTCAGATTGGATCATATAGTGTAAGAGCTCTTCACATTGGACAATATGGTGTAAGAGCTCTTCACATCGGACAATATGGTGTAAGAGCTCTTCACATTGGATCATATGATGTAAGACCTCTTCACATTGGATCATATGATGTAAGAGCTCCTCACATTGGATAATATGGTGTAAGAGCTCCTCACATTGGATAATATGGTGTAGGAGCTCTTCACATTGGAGAATATGGTGTAAGAGCTCTTCACATTGGATAATATGATGTAAGAGCTCTTCACATCGGATCATATGATGTAAGACCTCTTCACATTGGAGAATATGGTGTAAGAGCTCTTCACATTGGATAATCTGGTGTAAGAGCGATTCACATTTGATCATATGGTGTAAGTGCACTTCACATTGGATAATAGGGTGTAAGTGCTCTTCACATTGGATAATATGGTGTAAGTGCTCTTCACATCGGATCAAATGATATAAGTGCTCTTCACATTGGATCATATTGTGTAAAAGGTCTTCACATTGGATCATACAGTGTAAGAGCTATTAACATTGGATTATATAGTGTAAGAGCTATTAACATTGGATCATATGGTGTAAGAGTTCTTCAGATTGGATCATATAGTGTAAGAGCTCTTCACATGGGACAATATGGTGTAAGAGCTCTTCACATTGGATCATATGATGTAAGAGCTCTTCACATTGGACAATATGGTGTAAGAGCTCTTCACATTGGACAATATGGTGTAAGACCTCTTCACATTGGATCATATGATGTAAGAGTTCTTCACATTGGATCATATGATGTAAGAGCTCCTCACATTGGATAATATGGTGTAAGAGCTCTTCACATTCGACAATATGGTGTAAGAGCTCTTCACATTGGAGAATATGGTGTAAGAGCTCTTCACATTGGATAATCTGGTGTAAGAGCGATTCACATTTGATCATATGGAGTAAGTGCACTTCACATTGGATAATATGGTGTAAGTGCTCTTCACATTGGATAATATGGTGTAAGAGTTCTTCACATTGGATCATATGGTGTAAGCACTCTTCACATTGGATCATATGGAGTAAGAGCTCTTCACATTGAAGCATATGGTGTAAGTGCTCTTAACATTGGATTATTTAGTGTAAGTGCTCTTCACATTGGATCATATGGTGTAAGTGCTCTTCACATCGGATCATATGATATAAGTGCTCTTCACATTAGATCATATTGTGTAAAAGGTCTTCACATTGGATCATACAGTGTAAGATCTCTTCACATTGGATTATATAGTGTAAGAGCTATTAACATTGGATTATATGGTGTAAGTGCTCTTCAAATTGGATCATATGGTGTAAGAGCTCTTCACATTGGACCATATGGTGTAAGTGCTCTTCACATTGGATCATATGGTGTAAGTGCTCTTCACATCGGATCATATGATATATGTGCTCTTCACATTGGATCATATTGTGTAAAAGGTCTTCACATTGGATGATACAGTGTAAGATCTCTTCACATTGGAGCATATAGTGTAAGAGCTATTAACATTGGATTATATGGTGTAAGTGCTCTTCAAATTGGATCATATGGTGTAAGAGATCTTCACATTGGATAATATGGTGTAAGTGCTCTTAACAGTAAATCATATGGTGTAAGTGCTCTTCACATTGGAGCATATAGTGTAAGAGCTCTTCACATTGGATCATATGGTGTAAGAGCTGTTCACATTGGACCATATGGTGGAAGTGCTCTTAACAGTAAATCATATGGTGTAAGTGCTCTTCACATTGGAGCATATAGTGTAAGTGCTCTTCACATTGGAGCATATAGTGTACGAGCTCTTCACATTGGATCAAATGGTGTAAGAGCTGTTCACATTGTACCATATGGTGGATGTGCTCTTCACATTGGATCATATGATGCAAGAGCTCCTCACATTGGATCATATGGTGTAAGAGCTCTTCACATTGGATCATATGGTGTAAGAGCGCTTCACATTGGATCATATGGTCTAAGTGCTCTTCACATTGGATAATATGGTGTAAGTGTTCTTCACATTGGACCATTTAGTGGAAGTGCTCTTCACATTGGATCATATGATGTAAGAGCTCTTCACATTGGATAATATTGTGTAAGTGCTCTTCACAGTGGAGCATATGGTGTAAGTGCGCTTAACAATGTATCATATGGTCTAAGTGCTCTTCACATTGGATAATATGGTGTAAGTGTTCTTCACATTGGACAATATGATGTAAGAGCTCTTCACATTGGATAATATGGTGTAAGTGTTCTTCACATTGGACAATATGGTGTAAGAGCTCTTCACATTGGAGCATATGGTGTAAGTGCTCTTCACATTGGACAATATGGTGTAAGTGCTCTTAACATTCGATCATATGGCGTAAGCGCTCTTCACATTGGATCATATGGTGTAAGAGCTCTTCACATTGAAGCATATGGTGTAAGTGCTCTTCACATTGGATCATATGGTGTAAGTGCTCTTCACATTGGAGCATATGGTGTAAGTGCTCTTCACATTGGATCATATAGTGTAAGAGCTATTAACATTGGATTATATGGTGTAAGTGCTCTTCAAATTGGATCAAATGGTGTAAGAGCTCTTCACATTGAAGCATATGGTGTAAGTGCTCTTAACATTGGATTATTTAGTGAAAGTGCTCTTCACATTGGATCATATGGTGTAAGAGTTCTTCACATTGGATCATATGGTGTAAGTGCTCTTCACATCGGATCAAATGATATAAGTGCTCTTCACATTGGATCATATTGTGTAAAAGGTCTTCACATTGGATCATACAGTGTAAGATCTCTTCACATTGGATCATACAGTGTAAGATCTCTTCACATTGGATCATATAGTGTAAGAGCTATTAACATTGGATTATATGGTGTAAGTGCTCTTCACATTGGACCATATGGTGTAAGAGTTCTTCAGATTGGATCATATAGTGTAAGAGCTCTTCACATTGGACAATATGGTGTAAGAGCTCTTCACATCGGACAATATGGTGTAAGAGCTCTTCACATTGGATCATATGATGTAAGACCTCTTCACATTGGATCATATGATGTAAGAGCTCCTCACATTGGATAATATGGTGTAAGAGCTCTTCACATTGGACAATATGGTGTAAGAGCTCTTCACATTGGAGCATATGGTGTAAGAGCTCTTCACATTGGATCAATATGTGTAAGAGCTCTTCACATTGGATCATATGGTGTAAGACCTCTTCACATTGGAGAATATGGTGTAAGAGCTCTTCACATTGGATAATCTGGTGTAAGAGCGATTCACATTTGATATATGGTGTAAGTGCTCTTCACATTGGATAATATGGTGTAAGTGCTCTTCACATTGGATAATATGGTGTAAGTGCTCTTCACATTGGATCAAATGATATAAGTGCTCTTCACATTGGACAATATGGTGTAAGAGCTCTTCACATTGGATCATATGGTGTAAGAGCTCTTCACATTGGATCATATAGTGTAAGAGCTCTTCACATTGGATCATATGGTGTAAGTGCTCTTCACATTGGATAATATGGTGTAAGAGCTCTTCACATTGGACAATATGGTGTAAGAGCTCTTCACATTGGATCATATGGTGTAAGAGCTCTTCACATTGGACAATATGGTGTAAGAGCTCTTCACATTGGAGAATATGGTGTAAGAGCTCTTCACATTGGATAATCTGGTGTAAGAGCGATTCACATTTGGATCATATGGTGTAAGTGCACTTCACATTGGATAATATGGTGTAAGTGCTCTTCACATTGGATCATATGGCGTAAGAGCTCTTCACATTGAAGCATATGGTGTAAGTGCTCTTAACATTGGATTATTTAGTGTAAGTGCTCTTCACATTGGATCATATGGTGTAAGAGCTCTTCACATCGGATCATATGATATAAGTGCTCTTCACATTAGATCATATTGTGTAAAAGGTCTTCACATTGGATCATACAGTGTAAGAGCGATTCACATTGGATCATATGGTGTAAGAGCTATTCACATTGGATAATATGGTGTAAGTGCACTTCACATTGGATAATATGGTGTAAGTGCTCTTCACATTGGATCATATGGTGTAAGCGCTCTTCACATTGGATCATATGGAGTAAGAGCTCTTCACATTGAAGCATATGGTGTAAGTGCTCTTAACATTGGATTATTTAGTGTAAGTGCTCTTCACATTGGATCATATGGTGTAAGTGCTCTTCACATCGGATCATATGATATAAGTGCTCTTCACATTGGATCATATTGTGTAAAAGGTCTTCACATTGGATCATACAGTGTAAGATCTCTTCACATTGGATTATATAGTGTAAGAGCTATTAACATTGGATTATATGGTGTAAGTGCTCTTCAAATTGGATCATATGGTGTAAGAGCTCTTCACATTGGACCATATGGTGTAAGTGCTCTTCACATTGGATCATATGGTGTAAGTGCTCTTCACATCGGATCATATGATATATGTGCTCTTCACATTGGATCATATTGTGTAAAAGGTCTTCACATTGGATCATACAGTGTAAGATCTCTTCACATTGGAGCATATAGTGTAAGAGCTATTAACATTGGATTATATGGTGTAAGTGCTCTTCAAATTGGATCATATGGTGTAAGAGACCTTCACATTGGATAATATGGTGTAAGTGCTCTTAACAGTAAATCATATGGTGTAAGTGCTCTTCACATTGGAGCATATAGTGTAAGAGCTCTTCACATTGGATCATATGGTGTAAGAGCTGTTCACATTGGATCATATGGTGGAAGTGCTCTTAACAGTAAATCATATGGTGTAAGTGCTCTTCACATTGGAGCATATAGTGTAAGTGCTCTTCACATTGGAGCATATAGTGTACGAGCTCTTCACATTGGATCATATGGTGTAAGAGCTGTTCACATTGTACCATATGGTGGATGTGCTCTTCACATTGGATCATATGATGCAAGAGCTCCTCACATTGGATCATATGGTGTAAGAGCTCTGCACATTGGATCATATGGTGTAAGAGCGCTTCACATTGGATCATATGGTCTAAGTGCTCTTCACATTGGATAATATGGTGTAAGTGTTCTTCACATTGGACCATTTAGTGGAAGTGCTCTTCACATTGGATCATATGATGTAAGAGCTCTTCACATTGGATAATATTGTGTAAGTGCTCTTCACATTGGAGCATATAGTGTAAGAGCTCTTCACATTGGATCAAATGGTGTAAGAGCTGTTCACATTGTACCATATGGTGTGTGCTCTTCACATTGGATCATATGATGTAAGAGCTCCTCACATTGGATCATATGGTGTAAGAGCTCTTCACATTGGATCATATGGTGTAAGTGCGCTTCACATTGGATCATATGGTCTAAGTGCTCTTCACATTGGATAATATGGTGTAAGTGTTCTTCACATTGGACAATATGATGTAAGATCTCTTCACATTGGATAATATGGTGTAAGTGTTCTTCACATTGGATAATATGGTGTAAGAGCTCTTCACATTGGATAATATGGTGTAAGTGCTCTTCACATTGGATCATATGGTGTAAGTGCTCTTAACATTGGATCATATGGGGTAAGTGCTCTTCACATTGGATCATATGGTGTAAGAGCTCTTCACATTGGAGCATATGGTGTAAGTGCTCTTCACATTGGATTATGGTGTAAGTGCTCTTCACATTGGATCATATGGTGTAAGAGCTCTTCACATTGGATCATATGGTGTAAGTGCTCTTCACATTGGATCATATGGTGTAAGTGCTCTTCACATCGGATCAAATGATATAAGTGCTCTTCACATTGGATCATATTGTGTAAAAGGTCTTCACATTGGATCATACAGTGTAAGATCTCTTCACATTGGATCATATAGTGTAAGAGCTATTAACATTGGATTATATGGTGTAAGTGCTCTTCACATTGGACCATATGGTGTAAGAGTTCTTCAGATTGGATCATATAGTGTAAGAGCTCTTCACATTGGACAATATGGTGTAAGAGCTCTTCACATCGGACAATATGGTGTAAGAGCTCTTCACATTGGATCATATGATGTAAGACCTCTTCACATTGGATCATATGATGTAAGAGCTCCTCACATTGGATAATATGGTGTAAGAGCTCTTCACATTGGACAATATGGTGTAAGAGCTCTTCACATTGGAGCATATGGTGTAAGAGCTCTTTACATTGGATCATATGGTGTAAAAGCTCTTCACATTGGACATTATGGTGTAAGTGCTCTTAACATTGGATTATTTAGTGTAAGTGCTCTTCACATTGGATCATATGGTGTAAGAGCTCTTCACATTGGACAATATGGTGTAAGAGCTCTTCACATTGGAGAATATGGTGTAAGAGCTCTTCACATTGGATAATCTGGTGTAAGAGCGATTCACATTTGATCATATGGTGTAAGTGCACTTCACATTGGATAATATGGTGTAAGTGCTCTTCACATTGGATAATATGGTGTAAGAGTTCTTCACATTGGATCATATGGTGTAAGCGCTCTTCACATTGGATCATATGGAGTAAGAGCTCTTCACATTGAAGCATATGGTGTAAGTGCTCTTAACATTGGATTATTTAGTGTAAGTGCTCTTCACATTGGATCATATGGTGTAAGTGCCCTTCACATCGGATCATATGATATAAGTGCTCTTCACATTGGATCATATTGTGTAAAAGGTCTTCACATTGGATCATACAGTGTAAGATCTCTTCACATTGGATTATATAGTGTAAGAGCTATTAACATTGGATTATATGGTGTAAGTGCTCTTCAAATTGGATCATATGGTGTAAGAGCTCTTCACATTGGACCATATGGTGTAAGTGCTCTTCACATTGGATCATATGGTGTAAGTGCTCTTCACATTGGAGCATATAGTGTAAGTGCTCTTCACATTGGATCATATAGTGTAAGAGCTCTTCACATTGGATCATACAGTGTAAGAGCTCTTCACATTGGAGCATATAGTGTAAGAGCTCTTCACATTGGATCATATGGTGTAAGTGCTCTTCACATTGGATCATATGGTGTAAGAGCTCTTCACATTGGATCATATGGTGTAAGAGCTCTTCACATTGGATCATATGGTGTAAGTGCTCTTCACATTGGATATATGGTGTAAGTGTTCTTCACATTGGACCATTTAGTGGAAGTGCTCTTCACATTGGATCATATGATGTAAGAGCTCTTCACATTGGATAATATTGTGTAAGTGCTCTTCACATTGGATAATATTGTGTAAGTGCTCTTCACATTGGAGCATATAGTGTAAGTGCTCTTCACATTGGATCATATGGTGTAAGAGCTCTTCACATTGGATAATATGGTGTAAGTGTTCTTCACATTGGACAATATGATGTAAGAGCTCTTCACATTGGATAATATGGTGTAAGTGTTCTTCACATTGGACAATATGGTGTAAGAGCTCTTCACATTGGAGCATATGGTGTAAGTGCTCTTCACATTGGATCATATGGTGTAAGTGCTCTTCACATCGGATCAAATGATATAAGTGCTCTTCACATTGGATCATATTGTGTAAAAGGTCTTCACATTGGATCATACAGTGTAAGATCTCTTCACATTGGATCATATAGTGTAAGAGCTCTTAACATTGGATTATATGGTGTAAGTGCTCTTCACATTGGACCATATGGTGTAAGAGCTCTTCAATTGGATCATATGTGTAAGAGCTCTTCACATTGGATCAATATGGTGTAAGAGCTCTTCACATTGGACTATATGGTGTAAGAGCTCTTCACATTGGATCATATGATGTAAGACCGCTTCACATTGGATCATATGATGTAAGAGCTCTTCACATTGGATAATATGGTGTAAGAGCTCTTCACATTGGACAATATGGTGTAAGAGCTCTTCACATTGGAGCATATGGTGTAAGAGCTCTTCACATTGGATCATATGGTGTAAAAGCTCTTCACATTGGATCATTATGGTGTAAGTGCTCTTAACATTGGATTATTTAGTGTAAGTGCTCTTCACATTGGATCATATGGTGTAAGAGCTCTTCACATTGGACAATATGGTGTAAGAGCTCTTCACATTGGATAATATGTGTAAGAGCTCTTCACATTGGATAATCTGGTGTAAGAGCGATTCACATTGGATCATATGGTGTAAGTGCACTTCACATTGGATAATATGGTGTAAGTGCTCTTCACATTGGATAATATGGTGTAAGAGTTCTTCACATTGGATCATATGGTGTAAGAGCTCTTCACATTGGATCATATGGAGTAAGAGCTCTTCACATTGAAGCATATGGTGTAAGTGCTCTTAACATTGGATTATTTAGTGTAAGTGCTCTTCACATTGGATCATATGGTGTAAGTGCTCTTCACATCGGATCATATGATATAAGTGCTCTTCACATTGGATCATATTGTGTAAAAGGTCTTCACATTGGATCATACAGTGTAAGATCTCTTCACATTGGATTATATAGTGTAAGAGCTATTAACATTGGATTATATGGTGTAAGTGCTCTTCAAATTGGATCATATGGTGTAAGAGCTCTTCACATTGGACCATATGGTGTAAGTGCTCTTCACATTGGATCATATGGTGTAAGTGCTCTTCACATCGGATCATATGATATATGTGCTCTTCACATTGGATCATATTGTGTAAAAGGTCTTCACATTGGATGATACAGTGTAAGATCTCTTCACATTGGAGCATATAGTGTAAGAGCTATTAACATTGGATTATATGGTGTAAGTGCTCTTCAAATTGGATCATATGGTGTAAGAGATCTTCACATTGGATAATATGGTGTAAGTGCTCTTAACAGTAAATCATATGGTGTAAGTGCTCTTCACATTGGATCATATAGTGTAAGAGCTCTTCACATTGGATCATATGGTGTAAGAGCTGTTCACATTGGATCATATGGTGGAAGTGCTCTTAACAGTAAATCATATGGTGTAAGTGCTCTTCACATTGGAGCATATAGTGTAAGTGCTCTTCACATTGGAGCATACAGTGTAAGAGCTCTTCACATTGGATCAAATGGTGTAAGAGCTGTTCACATTGTACCATATGGTGGATGTGCTCTTCACATTGGATCATATGGTGTAAGAGCTCTTCACATTGGATCATATGGTGTAAGAGCTCTTCACATTGGATCATATGATGTAAGAGCTCTTCACATTGGATCATATGGTGTAAGAGCTCTTCACATTGGATCATATGGTGTAAGAGCGCTTCACATTGGATCATATGGTCTAAATGCTCTTCACATTGGATAATATGGTGTAAGTGTTCTTCACATTGGACCATTTAGTGGAAGTGCTCTTCACATTGGATCATATGGTGTAAGAGTTCTTCACATTGGATCATATGGTGTAAGAGCGCTTCACATTGGTCCATATGGTGTAAGAGCTGTTCACATTGGACCATATGGTGGAAGTGCTCTTAACAGTAAATCATATGGTGTAAGTGCTCTTCACATTGGAGCATATAGTGTAAGAGCTCTTCACATTGGATCATATGGTGTAAGTGCTCTTAATATTGGATTATATGGTGTAGGAGCTCTTCACATTGGATCATATGGTGTAAGAGCTCTTCACATTGGACATATGGTGTAAGTGCTCTTAACATTGTATCATATGGTGTAAGTGCTCTTCACATTGGATTATGGTGTAAGTGCTCTTCACATTGGATCATATGGTGTAAGAGCTCTTCACATTGGATCATATGGTGTAAGAGCTCTTCACATTGGAGCATATGGTGTAAGTGCTCTTCACATTGGATCATATGGTGTAAGTGCTCTTCACATTGGATTATTAGTGTAAGTTCTCTTCACATTGGATCATATGGTATAAGAGTTCTTCACATTGGACAATATGGTGTAAGAGCTCTTCACATTGGATCATATGATGTAAGAGCTCTTCACATTGGATCATATGATGTAAGAGCTCCTCACATTGGATAATATAGTGTAAGAGCTCTTCACATTGGACAATATGGTGTAAGAGCTCTTCACATTGGAGAATATGGTGTAAGAGCTCTTCACATTGGATAATCTGGTGTAAGAGCGATTCACATTGGATCATATGATGTAAGAGCTCCTCACATTGGATAATATGGTGTAAGAGCTCTTCACATTGGATCATATGGAGTAAGAGCTCTTCACATTGAAGCATATGGTGTAAGTGCTCTTAACATTGAAGCATATGGTGTAAGTGCTCTTCACATTGGATCATATGGTGTAAGTGCTCTTCACATCGGATCATATGATATAAGTGCTCTTCACATTGGATCATATTGTGTAAAAGGTCTTCACATTGGATCATACAGTGTAAGATCTATTCACATTGGATCATATAGTGTAAGAGCTATTAACATTGGATTATATGGTGTAAGTGCTCTTCAAATTGGATCATATGGTGTAAGAGCTCTTCACATTGGACCATATGGTGTAAGTGCTCTTCACATTGGATCATATGGTGTAAGTGCTCTTCACATCGGATCATATGATATATGTGCTCTTCACATTGGATCATATTGTGTAAACGGTCTTCACATTGGATCATACAGTGAAAGATCTCTTCACATTGGAGCATATAGTGTAAGATCTCTTCACATTGGAGCATATAGTGTAAGAGCTATTAACATTGGATTATATGGTGTAAGTGCTCTTCAAATTGGATCATATGGTGTAAGAGCTACTCACATTGGAGCATATGGTGTAAGAGCTATTCGTATTGAATCATATGGTGTAAGAGATCTTCACATTGGATAATATGGTGTACGTGCTCTTCACATTGGAGCATATAGTGTAAGAGCTCTTCACATTGGATCATATGGTGTAAGAGCTGTTCACATTGGACCATACGGTGGAAGTGCTCTTAACAGTAAATCATATGGTGTAAGTGCTCTTCACATTGGAGCATATAGTGTAAGTGCTCTTCACATTGGAGCATATAGTGTAAGAGCTCTTCACATTGGATCATATGGTCTAAGTGCTCTTCACATTGGATCATGTGTTCTTCACATTGGACCATTTAGTGGAAGTGCTCTTCACATTGGATCATATGATGTAAGGGTTCTTCACATTGGATCATATGGTGTAAGAGCTCTTCACATTGGACCATATGGTGTAAGTGCTCTTAATATTGGAATATATGGTGTAGGAGCTCTTCACATTGGATCATATGGTGTAAAACCTCTTCACATTGGAGCATATGGTGTAAGTGCTCTTAACATTGTATCATTTGGTGTAAGTGCTATTCACATTGGATTATTTAGTGTAAGAGCTCTTCACATTGGAGCATATGGTGTAAGTGCTCTTAACATTGGATTAATTGGTGTAAGAGCTCTTCACATTGGATAATATGGTGTAAGATCACAAAATGATCAAATTTTCAAAATTCCATGTAGAAGATTACGGATTATCAGCCCATTTCTACCGTTCTTACACTAAATCAGTCCTTGAAATGTGCAGCGCCGAGCAACGAAGCTAATACCAGTACTAAGGAATCTTTCATATATCGATTGCAGACACTAAAACTACCAACCATGACATACAGGCGAGCGAGAGGAGACAAGATTGAAATTTACAAAATGCTGACAGGCCTTTAGGATCCTGAGATTCATGGGTATTCACGATGCAACAGGAATCAACCATCCGAGGCCATACACCTTAGGTTTTCCAAAAAGAGGAAAACCAAATCTTAGGAAGAACTTCTTCTCCCTGTGTGTATCTAAACTGTGGAATGGATTGTCATAATTAGTTATTTCCGCACCCACTATTTTAGCGTCTGGACAAATTCTGGCACAATCAAGAAGCTATTTACGATTACACATAACCACTAACCGGAAGTGATGGAACAACCACTGTTTTATGTGATGATGAGCTGAACATAGAGCTGTAAACACATACCGGTACGCTCAGAATTTAACCTAGCTAACCTAGATAACCTAGATATGGTATCTGAAAACTTTTCCGAACATAATACTTTATCGCAAATGACACCCGATGCATTACTGAACTTACATAATACATATATGCATTACTAACGCAGCATGCCCCTTCTATACTGTACTGTCTTCAGAACTGTCTGTACTTCTTAATATATTTTGAAAACAATTTGATGGAAATGAAAGTTATGTTTGCCAATGACAGCAATGAATTTCAGTCATACTGTCTTATTAATAACAAGCATGAGTTTGACAATAACGTGTCGTAATCTATTATGAAAAATGGGTTAATGAGAAATCCAATCTGCTTCCATAGCATGCACACACCCCCCCCCCCCCCACGCCCCCACTCCCCCCCCCCCACACACCCCCACACCCACACCACCACCAACACCAAATGAGAGATGGTGCTTTCTTAATTTTGTGCCTACTGTTTAACCAGGGTCGCCGGAAACAAATTTGACGGGTGGGCCAGGTTCCACAAAAGGGGCACACATGGATGGCAGTGCCTGGAGAAAGATCTGAAATGGGTGTTCTCCCTCTAATAGACGGATGCTCGGGATACTAACCCCTTACCTACTCGCTCAACCGCCACAAGAAATTATTGAAACGTACAAGCTCTGATAATTGATTTCCTGCATACTGAGTTTCCTACATGTATGATTCACGTATAGATGTTAGAACAATGTTGAATGAAGAACCTTTGTTTTCTTTGACCAATTGAATCTATTCTCAATTCACAACACGGAGTGCAACATTCTCGTCTGATGTCTGCTTCTAGGCAATTTGAATCCGTGACTAAGCGATGACTAGCCATCTCTCTGGGTGTGCATTCATTCACACATGTGCACGTGTACACGCGCGTAACTGTAAGCAAGTCAGCGAGTGAACGAGCGGACAAGCGTTGGTGGAGTGCAGTGCCGGCTTAAGCTAGTGCGAGGCCCTAGGCGGGAGCCCCTAAATTTACCAATGAAATTTACGAAATTAGCATTCTGTCATCCTGTAGATGGATATTCATTAGCGCCACTGTAGAATTCCTTTGACCATCAAACAGGGAATATTTTGAGAGGTATCGCATCGCAAAATGCAATGCAAATGAGTACCTGTTGCAACACATTCACAACTTCGAATAGCTATTTGCTGTGATACATAATTTTGATGTAAAATTCAGTCAATTCACTCAATTTTGAAATATTTTTGATAAAAAGTCGCGAAAAGTTGCAAAACGCCTGTCAAATCTAGTAAGGAAGCAAGATGCGCATGCGTTGGAGACTGATTTCCTATATAGCCCATAGACATATACAACTATAGGGCGCATATCTTCATACCTTCCTTCACTATAGGGCAAATGACCGCCGGTGACGCGAGTTCAGTAAGCGCTCTATAGATCAACATTCTAAACGCTAGCGATGCGTTAGCGGCTTCCTTCTTCTGGTATAATAATAAACTGTTACAAACTTCAGTTTTGAGTTTGGACACCAGTCGGAAACTCGCAATATGTATCACGGGGTATTCATGGTCGTCGACATAATGCTTGTAACAGACTCTCTTGTAAATCTGAATTATCCTATAGGGGGGTATGGCTATTGATCATTGCCTCGTCATTAGTTAGCGTTATGATAAACTTTAAAAATACAAATTTATCTAGGCTGGTCGATTTAGACAATGTTTGTCTCGGAAACTGAGTTATATCATCGCGAATGCTAAACTCCTGTTAGCGTATCCCCAAATCAAGGCCGACGCAGTATAGTTAGCCATGCTACGGCGGCGTATCGCGCTTGATTCGCTCAAGCAACAGATTTAGAATGGCATGTCCCCAAGATTGACGCATGAGCGAGAGTGTTCTTGAGTACTCTTCTCTAAAGTCGGGAACATACTTTCTCGCAAGATTATTGGTTAATAAATATAACTATATAGAAAGCAACCAATGAATCGCGAGGAAACTACCGACAGTAAAGAAAATAAACAATGTTTTACGTGGTAATTTTATGAATGGCGGGCGTAGTAGTATCTCTATATATACATAGCATTCGTATTCGTAGTAAAACTAGTAACACGGTGGACCGATTGATACACGCTGATCCCAGTAAAACTTTTTATCATTCACTATTTAAGCCAGAGAAAACAGCCATTTGTAATTTTTAAATAAAAATTGTTAACTCTTTCAACTGAAGTCATAGTATCGCAGAAACTCAATTTCATCTTAATAAGCTGTTGAATACGTTGCAGGTTTTAAAAGGGGGGGGGGGGGGGGAAGGGGGGGGGGGCTTGTTGCTCACAGCTGCCATTGCCTGCAACAGCGTCCAGTTAAGCACTAACACTATTCAGCCTTCTTACATTGTATTGAATGATGTGTACTACCAGTTGAAATGGATATGTGATGTAGGTTGGTAAGTTACAAAATATATGTTAACCCTAGTCAATGACATCACAGTATTCATGGGAGGTACATTATTGATTTTTTTTTAATAATTTGCCTGGGATGTGTTGCTGCCTTAGGTCTGGCCTTTGGCCTTAGGCAGCAACAGCTTCCAATCAATGTAATTGCCAAATCTGCCAATACGTATTATTTTAGGTTTCCTATACTCCGTGACCTTGGCCAGAGCCAGTACATGCATATTCTGAATCTGACATATGTTATACTGACAAATGACAATGCTGGCTACTGTAGACCTGAAGACTGATACACTATCCTCAATAACATTCTCAGAAGTCCAATATTAATTATTCAGCCATCTGTTCATGTCAGATTTGTGCAATTTGTGTAAACTACGTGTCGCATATTACATACCTTACGGATTACTAATTTTTTAGACGGACTACTGATTTGCCAAGTCTGGTAGTCCTTCGCCCTCGTTGGAACACCAACCAGTTTCAACACAGTTTGTTTGCTATGCAAGTGCTATGAACTGCTATGCATTATTCGATTTGTTTAGCAGTTACTGCTATGCAATTTCGTCCAACAAAATATTCGCTGTCAAAGTGGTAGTAAATGGACAATAAGATTCACGTCTTTGCATAGCCAATGCCCATTTGCAGGCCAAGAGAATATTTTTGAAAATTTACGACTGAAATGACTGGCTCGGTTACCGAGCCAGTCATTCCAGTGGTAAATCGTCAAAAAATACTCTTCTCTTAAACTGCAAATGGACATTGATCAAGCTAACTCTATTTCTGTAGTGCAGATGGTACCCAGTTTGTCTCTTAGTTGTGTAACGTAGTCTATGGAAAAAACACTTAAATATTTTTTGGGTTTAAAGCGCGATGGGTAACCCGGCCTAGTGGGTAACCCGGCCCTGGTGGAGTGTCGGGGTGGGGTTGGCTGGGTGGGTGTGAGTAAGCGAGCTAAAGGCTGTCAGATGCATATCGAGCACCGTGAAACGGAAAGTAATGTCCCAAGGTAACTAGAGCGGTGGCCTTTGGCTATATTTATAAAATAGTTAATATCAATGCCTTATAGAGACAGAAAATTCATTATCTGTCTCCACAATATGCGTGCATTCGTGCATAGACGACCTGCGCAGTTTGCCTTGTAAAAATGTGGTTGAACCTTAGTTTCTAATTATGTTAGCTAAATTGTGGCCCAATTCATTCAGCGGTTTCAGAAGAAAGGTATTTTGCTGAAAAATAGGTTATCCAAGATGGCAAGAATTCAAATCGACCAATCAAGGTTTGTTCAGCTCTTGCCCTAGATGAAATTTCTTGTTTCATGTCAAGCATTTTCACAAATCTTTAAATGTAATTTTTTTTAAATATTGCAAAGTTCGAGCTGGCCACTAACAAAATCTGGAAGCTATGGATACCCTTGATAGAATGACTACGTTTATACAACGCAACATGCATTTCCTTGATGCAGTATAACTGTAACAGCTGGACAGCTCCAAATGCAGCGCTAGACAAACTTTATGCCTGCCATGCAAAAACCTGGGTGGCATCACTGGACACTGATGACCAGACAGCATCATTTTCAACGATGCACTATATGTGTAAGAGATCGCCACTCAAGGTTCATGTTTGGTCATGTGCTAAGGATGACAGAAGACACAATTGCACAGAGAGCATTGCTATTCGCCCTACAGCCTACTGGGAGTCAGCAAATATAAAGCCATGATGTAATTGCATATATGTTAAGCGTGCTGCGAGGTGACCTCCAGAAAGAAGGCCTCGGTACGCTCAGGGCAAAAATTGTCCTGAAGAAACTAATGATTTTTGCTGAGGACAAGGCACGGTGGTCAAAAGGGAAGAAGGGCTGTAGGATGTCTCTACTACTACAGCCACAGAATGCAGTACTCATGCAGGTGCAGCAATAGTCCCCAGTCAATTTTACTTTCAAAATATCCAACCGCTTACCTGCATAGTTACCTTGAAATTTAGATTTTGGATGTTCAGGCTTCAAAGTTTCGAATTAATTCCAACACGCATAAAAGGCTTATCTAGAGATTGGCTTGGCGTAGCTAGAAATGAATGCTTATATTACACAGCTGTTAGATACCTACCTATATACACGCTATTGGCTCATTATAAAATACTATACAGTAGTATCACTTTTTGATTTGATAGTATTTGCTTTTAAAATAGGCCTAATGTGTGTCCATAAAGACTAAAAATAGGCCTAATTTTGGGCGGTGGCGACGACTTGGTATAATGGCTAGCCTCAGAACTGCTTAACCAGAGAACGCGGTTCGCGCCTGAGCTGTGCACTCCTTCGTTCCCTGCCTCTCTCCAGCTGAGTATAATGGTTACCAGTGTAAAAACTGAGGAAGTTACCAATAATAGACTGAAATAAAACCAGCCTAGATATGGCGTGAATGGGACCTGGAATCAGGGATCTCAGTCCATAATGACCGCGAGCTAAAATGACCGCGGTAGGGACGAAAATGACCGCTATAGTATTCCTATGGTATTCCTAATAAGCCTAACAATAACTACTATCCGCTACGAATATTCTATATGCGTATATAAGTTACAATATATATTATATATATTATATGTTTCCTACTACGAGTTCCTATCTAATTTAACTTATATAAAATTTGTGTGGTTTTTTTTTAGGTACCGTCGCGTAGACTGTGCCTAAAGAAGCGAACGAAAATTCCGGAAGTAGCAATTTAAAAAGTGAACGCTGTACGTCTGCTAGATAATGCTAGAGTGCTCAAAGATATTTAGAAGAAGTTTAGTGCTACAAAAAGCAGTAATAAACGGAGATTCTATGACCGCCTTACATCTAAAACATAAATAAAATAGTGTAAAAATCTTGTCCCGGGCGCGGTCATTTTAGCTGGCGGTCATTTTCGTCATACACCGAATCAGGACCCGATAGGCGCCAATCAAATCAATAACTTCTTCTTCCTTAAAGACCCCGTTTCCGGCTCCCAGAAGAGATGCCTGAAGACACGTTAAAGAATACTTACGTGTATAAGATGTAAAGCAATCGTTGGTTGTCTTGGGTTGTGTGTATGCCTGTCTGGTTCACTGACGCCTTCGCTCTCACGATCTATTAGTGCTATGTGTGATTTTATTCCCCTGATGCATTAAACGCTCGGAACTTTAGAACGCAACCGTCTGGATATGAATGGTCGTTAGACGTTATGATCGAATTTTCAAAATCTCACGAAGAAGTTGACCGATTAGTTCCTCTTTTATAACGTCCTTATTCCCTGAACCATCTGTCTGGGACGAATGGCGTACACTTCAAAACAACAATTTATCAGAAATAAGGCCAGTGACTTTACCCGACATGCCTATGCGCGCGCATATCGCCAATTTTTCAGAAATGAGGCCTTCCGTTTCCTTCAAGTGGCTAAACGGGAGAGAGATAGCTTGTGTATTCTCAGCATAGCACGAAGCTACGGCTCTATGTTTAGATTGCGTACTAACGTACGCCCACCCACTCGCATCGCTTAGCTATTCGAGGTTGTGGCGTAGCAGGCTCTTTAGAGGAGAAATATGTTTTCTTGAAAATCTCTCACAATAGATATATGTTTCGCCCAAATTTGGAACATATTATTTATGGACGGTATTATACCAACCTGAGCAAAGGAATTTATACAATGCCAACAATAAGGTAACATATACGAACATAGATATTTGTTGCAAAAACTCTCACCAATTTCACTGCTTGTAAAAATTAGGCCCGTATATTCTGTTTTTACTTGTATAAACGTTCTGGTCCAGAGTGAAGTATAATTCTAGAATGCGTAGGAACGCATAAGTACTTATATCCACTTATCTGCATAATATTATTGAACAACTGACCCTAGTCTAACCATGTGCATGCCATGACACTTTAATCTACAGCTCCAAATATGACAGAATTAATTTTGCTTTCAATTACTAGTTGGTTAAATATTCTGAAAGTAATTGCTGCATAAGGTTGCAACAGCTTCTAGCAAAATTATTTTAAAAATATGCAAGGTGGTTTCCGGTGTACCTTTAGGTTACACATATTGGGAGTTCGTGGAGTAGCACACATTGTATATTTAAGAAATCTTGTCCAGGTCCCAAGTATCTCTTAACCCGTTGAACACTGAAGTCCCATATTCTCAACTTTAGCACAATCATGCAGGAACGCTGTTTATTATTTTGAAAACAACCTTACTGGAACGTATTGCTGATATAGGCAGCAACCGCTCCCTGTCAAATTAGTTTGCAAACATGGAAACAGAATCCAGCTTAGGATATAAAATATTTTCGGAGTTTTCAATATCGTGTTCAAAGGGGTAAAAGGTAAAATGAAATTGTTATCGTGCATGTGGGCGACGGTATTGCCTAATTAGTGTATGCAAATGAAATGAAATTTTAAATGTATTTTATTGAAATTAAATTGATTGCTACTGAATGATATTACACGTTTAACCATACGGTGATCTACAGTAGTACATAGATAAATGGTAGAATACATCAAATTAACTAGAATTTATAAACAAGAATAAAAATATACTTCTAACAGCCAAATACCTACATGTAATATACACAGTCAACCCTGCGCGAGAGACCGCGCGACACTCAGAATAAAAGGGTGGTGTTTCGCCAACACAGGCGGTTAGAATACCACCTGTCTAAAAAACGGGCCAAACTCCTACAACAACTGTCATATAGTATAGCATATCACTCATACTAAGAAACCGCCTGCACATTGTTGGTAATAGAGGGATCCGATCTGTCACTCAAGCGGTTGACGTCATAATCAATTACGTCACTTGCGAGCTGACAATCTTTATTATGTTTATTTGCGTTGTGAAAATCGGAAAGTCCGTCCTGAAGTGTTCGGTGAATTTACAATTTAATAAACATTCTGTTGAATATTTTGAAACTAACCTGTACGGGTGCGGTGCTGCTATATAGGCAGCAACGGCTCCCAGTCTAATAACCATCAAAATATCCAAAAGTTTACCTGTAAAGTTACTTTGAAATTGTCATTCTGATTATTCAGGTTCAATGCATATAAATTGATCCCAACATCCGCAAAACGTGGGCGGAGCTTAGCTAGAAATGGGCAGGCATGGCGAGAAATTGATCCCTCTATTCTTGTGGTCCATAAGGTGGTCGCTTCAGACAGGTTCTACTGTACATGATAATAGCGTAGGCAGTGACATATTAGCAGCATCAGATAGATACACTTGCTTTTCTGCGCTCAAACACGTAATATATGGTCCACTTACATTTTCTAACAGAGTTATAGTCAGCGTGCGTCATTGAATGCACATGAATGAAAAGCTTTTGTCAGCAAACGACTTCTATTTGGTTTAAACAGAATTAATATTTTTAGTCTAAGTGGGAGCACGATAAGACATATGTCTTATTCCCGTGTCTTACGCGCAATGCAATTATGATACATGTAATATAATAACAAGTGGCGGATGTACTCCATGACATTAACATTACTAATATAGTAATACATTTGTCGAGAGCGTGAGAGAGAGAGAGAGAGAGAGAGAGAGAGAGAGAGAGAGAGAGAGAGAGAGAGAGAAGGGGGGAGAGAGAGAGAGCATGAGAGAGAGAGCGAGCGAGAGAGCGAGAGAAAGATGAGAGAGAGAGAGAGAGAGAGAGAGAGAGAGAGAGAGAGAGAGCGAGCGAGCGAGCGAGCGAGAGCGTGAGAGAAAGATAGAAAGAGAGCGTGAGAGAGAGCGCGTAAGAGAGAGAGAGAGAGAGAGAGAGAGAGAGAGAGAGGAGGGAGGGAGGGAGAGAGAGAGAGAGAGAAAGAGGGGGGAGGGAGGGGTGGGAGGGAGAAAGGTGGGGGGGGGGGGGTGTGTGTGTGGAAGGAGAGCGAACTCCGAGTGCTGTGTACTCATATGCGTGTGTACAATTTCAGCATAGTACAGCTCATAAACAAGTCAGAACACCTCCAAAACAAAATCAGGACATTAGTTTGTAAGAAATGATTGTTCAACAAATCATTTCTTACTAAACGACTTGTATTTAATAATTAGCGCGTGTTCTGTGAAATAATGCATGCATTAGAAAATTGTAAATGATCGAAATAAAGTAACCACCTGTAAATACGGGAGCATATAACCTAATTAATAGTACTAAATCTAGACCTGGTCTAATTTCGTTATTCTGATAACTGGTATCCATAGGCAACAACAACATCATTTTCAAAATCCAAAACCGTCGTCTTGTTTCGCAAACTAGAAAGGCGTATACATCTTTTAGAATAATTTTAATTTATACCATATGTGAAAACTAAGGCCGTGTTTGAATTGGGTATGTGACTTAAAAATCAATTTATAGCTGAAAACAACATAAGCACCTCATGACACGTGTTAGGTGAAAATTTAACATTAATAGAATTAGTTAACATTTGTGAAATTGTTTTGAATTCATTAAATCTGATGAAAACTTTAATATTTGGCCTTTATTGAAATCCAATTCTCGATTGTAATCTCCTTTACACATTCGATGATTGTATCGCTGCTGACATAGTAAATGTATAAGTAATCCTCGTATGCCTCTGTAAAAGCGGCCTGTGTGTAATAAAGTAATAATCCTCGTATGCCGCTGTAAAAGCGGCCTGTGTGTAATAAAGTAATAATCCTCGTATGCCTCTGTAAAAGCGGCCTGTGTGTAATAAAGTAATAATCCTCGTATGCCGCTGTAAAAGCGGCCTGTGTGTAATAAAGTAATAATCCTCGTATGCCTCTGTAAAAGCGGCCTGTGTGTAATAAAGTAATAATCCTCGTATGCCTCTGTAAAAGCGGCCTGTGTGTAATAAAGTAATAATCCTCGTATGCCTCTGTAAAAGCGGCCTGTGTGTAATAAAGTAATACGAGAAATATAATACGCACCAACAGACCGCTACAATAAGTATATTAGCGCCCAATATATGCCAACATAGCAACAGCAACTGCTTGGGGACATCGTATAAATGCCCTACAAATCACCAGCACCCGACCCCCCCCCTCCCCAACCTAACGCCAACCCCTACCTCCCACCCCGCCCTTCCACACCTCCACACACCCACCCACTCAGCTCATCCTCCACATACTAGTGGTGGCCGGGTGGGTGGGAAAGGTTGGGGTGGAGTCATGGAGGCATGTACAGAAATGAATATCTTTTTAATTACATGCATTATGACGGGTAAAAGAGGAAATTGTTTTGATTTCGAAAATAGATAGGTATATTTTACATAGTAAATACTCACAGATAAATAGGGAATACGCATGTGATTGTAAGCAAAGCATGAATAGCCTATATAGGATGATAACATACCTTGTATAATACAACCTATATATTCAATTTTCACGTCAGATAATTTAGACACACAGGCGTGGGGTGGGAAGGGGAAGAAGGAGGTGGGGGAGAGAGACGGGAGATGAAATGGGAGGGGGGGGGAGATGGTGAGGGAGATATGGAGAGAGATAGAGAGAGGGAGACAGCGAGAGAGGCAGAGAGGTGGATAGGATAAGCAGAAGCTGGAGCGGGCCGTGGGAGGGCTGGGGAAGAAGGGGGGAGAGAGAGAGAGAGAGTGGGGAGAGAGGGATGGATGGAGGGAGGGTGCGGGAGAGTGAGAGAGAGAGAGAGGGCGAGAGAGAGGGAGGGAGGGGGAGGGAGGTAGGGAGAGAGGTGAGGGAGGGAGAGAGGGGGAGGGGGGAGGGAGGGGGATAGAGGGAGGGAAGGAGGGGGGAGGGAGAGAGAGAGAATGACGGAACCTATGTTTCCTGCGATCACGGGATAGTCCCTCACAGAGACGCGAACCAGGTTAAGAATGTCACTACGCTAGCCGATGAATTCTCCCCACACCCCACACACACACACGCACGCACGCACGCACGCATGCGCGCACTACCGCACGCACGCACGCACGTGCTCAGCCATGCATCACCTCCTCTAACGATGTCGGAAATACCATTCGAGACTAAGGCTTAAGCGAGTGATAACTACACGTTATAAGAGCAGGTGGCCCACGCTACCTAACACGCTCATCTCCCTAACGTTAATTTATCTGAACGTTTATAAAATTGAATATACAATTTTGCCAGAATAATAGCCATATATAAATTGCATAATAAAGTATCTGCACATAAACTCAGTAGAATTAAGCAAGTTCGTTCACACATGTGGGCGATCTGCCGTGTTATAGTGTCATCCAAGCGTCGAGATACCAGAACACATACTCGTGAGCCAACCATAGATTTGACACTAAACATGTGGTATTATTATTGATGGATGGATGGACTGGGCGTATTCCTAATAAAGAGCTATGCAGAGTGCTGAGATGAGCTGCTAAAAGATTAAGCCAGAAAAAACATTATATAGAAATCGCACGCCTGAACGCAGGTGCAAATGCTGCGTCTATAGGCATCTGCAAATGTCAGCGATACCGAGGCTGCTCGGCTGATTTGGCAATACACTCTTAATGATGACAGCAGTACTTCAAATATCCACCCAAGACTGCCGGGTAATCTCTTAAAAAGTCGCATTTAAATTGACACGCCTTTGCGGACTACACGCTAGTCGTTCATTAACATCTGACCATATCTGACCTCTCATAAAACCGTCATCCTATCGTCTCTCGAAGTTTGAATAAAATAGTTTGATGCTATATATGTATCATTAGATAAATTTTAAAATATTCACGTGTGTGTCGAGGAAGGAATCTTCACGTGTGTGTCGAGGAAGGAATCTTCACGTGTGTGTCGAGGAAGGAATCTTTGGGGAGGATGATGGACGTGTGGTAGCTCGAAACTCTAGAAATAGTATGTGCGGATGGAAGAGACGTCCACCCCACATAGCCAACCCCAAGCACAATAACCCCCACCCAACCCACTACCACCGGGACTCATCTCTCCTTCTTCTTTTCGTTCGCTGATCATACCGCCAGTCCTGTAAGTGACTCTCGACATGATCATATGCGTTAAGTGCGTGGATCCATGGTTTATTAGAGCGCGCCGTGCGGCCTGGAACCTCCGCCTTCAGCACTCGAGGTTTCTGTCAGGATTACCTCACCCTTACCTCCTTTGGTCGCCTCTTACGACACGCAGAGGATACGGAAGGTGTATTCTAATCCCCACCTACAGGGCAACCGGGACTCATCCCACTTCACCCATATCTCCTAGTGTAACTGGGAATGGAAGCGACTGGCCGAGCCATGTCTCCCGGAGTTAGTACATCAAGAAATATTTTAGGAAAATTAAATGTTCTGACAAGCAATTTCATGAATTCTAAAAATCCCCTCTCGCACTGTTACTTCACCATGCAACCTCCCACTTATGAAGAATATAGCTACCACTATGCCTTAACAGCAAACATACACATTGCTATGATGTTATCCCGAATTTATCATTGTACCAGTGTGCCTGTGGTAGGGTGAGACGGAACGAGAGAGATATAGATTAAAATAACTTTTTCGAGTCAAGGACGCTATCGCCTTTGATAATTATATTGTTGTTGTTGTTGTTGTTGTTGTTGTTGTTGTTGTTGTTGTTGTTGTTGCGGTGGTTGTGGTTGTGGTGGTGGTGGTGGTCTTGTTGTTGGGGATGGTGGTGTTGGGGTTGAGGTAATGCGCATGGTGGTGGTGGTGGTAGTGATGGTGGTGGTGGTGGTTGTTGTTGTTGTTGTTGTTGTTTTTGTTGTTGATCTAGTGGTGGTGGTGGTGGGCTTGTTGTTGGCGCCGGTGGTATTGGGTTTGGGGTATTGATGGTGGTGGTGGGGATGATGATGGTGGTGATTGTTGCTGTTGTTGTTGTTTTAGTTGTTGGTGTTGGTACTGGTGTCGGTGTTGCTGCTGGTGCTGATGCTGGTTCTGGTGTTGGTGTTGGTGTTGGGGCTGGTGTTGGGGCTGGTGTTGGTCCTGATATTTGTACTGGTGTTGTTGTTGCTACTGTTGATTCTGGTGCTGACGCTGGTGTATGTGTTGCTGCTGATGCTCACGCTGTGTCTGGTGTTGGTGTGTGGGTTGGTGCTGGTGTTGTTGCTGCTATTGATGCTGATGCTGGTGCTGGTCTATGTGTTGGTCTTGGTGTTGGTGTAGGTGCTCGTGCGTGTGCCGGTGTTGTGTTGATGTTGCTGTTGGTATCTATGTCGTTACCCAATAACAATACTTTGGTTGTTCTTGTTGTTATTGTTATTTTAATGTTGATGTTGATGTTGCTGTAATTGTTTGTGTCATTGCCGTTGTCTTTCATGGCCATTGTTGTAGCTGTCATCGGTGTTGTTTTCTTTGTCGTTCTCATTGTATACATCACTGTCGTCGTCGTCGTCGTCGTCGTCGTCGTCGTCGTCGTCGTCGTCGTAGTAGTAGTAGTAGTAGTAGTAGTAGTAGTAGTAGTAGTAGTAGTAGTAGTAGTAGTAGTAGTAGTAGTAGTTGTCGTCGTTGTCGTTGTCACTTTCGTTGTCGTTGTCGTTGTTTATTCGTTGGTTACTTGGTTGGTTGGTTGGTCGGTCGGTTGGTTGGCTGGCTAGTTAGTTGGTTGGCTTGATTGGTTGGTTGGTTGGTTGGTTGGCTGGTTGGTTCGCTGGTTGATTGGTTGCTGTACCAGTATGCTTATTGTGGGTTAGGATGGAACGAGAGTTATATAGATTAAAACAGTACCATACGGGAATTCAGGAGAGGATGTATGGGCGATGGGCGGCGCAACAAATTAATCTTTGGGTGAAACCAACGTGGCGGTGGGATGATCGGGAGGGGTGGCATGAGGAATCATAGGGCGGAATATTTTGAATTATAATCGCTCTATGCTACATAAAACAATGTAATGCCGAGAAAATCAAATAACTGTTTGCAATGTGCAGCAAATCACCCATATCATAGTGTTCATATATCTGTTAGGTATAAAAGACCGCATAGTTATACTTATCCATCCTCTGTCCGGCCGCACGCACGCACGCACGCTCGCTCGCTCGCGCGCCCATCCACCCACCCCACCCATGCAACCACCCAGCCACTCACTCACCCTAGCATATATATATATATATATATATATATATATATATATATATATATATATATATATATATATATATATATATATATATATATATATATATATATATATATATATATATATGGAAAACAGTTTATATACACGAGTAAGCTAAGCGGCATTACAATAATAAGGTGGGATCACAGAACAATTGAACCGCAGCACGAGAAAAAACAGTTAATCACACAATTTAAATGCAGGTCGAAGCAACAGTATAATCAGAATAATGAAGATGAGAATGAGGCTCATGAATCGTGGAGGATGAAGTGAAGAATACGTTCTATTTTCATTTGCGTCGATGACGCATTGCGGAGGTTGCTGGTGATGCTCGAGAAATCTGAAGATATTTGTTAGAATTTTCATCTGTGACGGTGGCAGAATACCCGTTTGGAATATAAGGGTGGTGAAGGTCACTGGTTGGTTTGTTTAGTGCAGCCTGGCTGATCTGAATATTTTCTCTTTCACCTCAGAGCGGCTGTTCGCATCAGTTCTCGACACGTGCATAGGCAAAGCCTGATAACTGTGGCTCCTCCGCAGCCAACGATGGTTATGACTTTAGTTCTTTAATAACCCACTAGTTTCTTTTAGCAGGTCCCAGAAATTGGGCATACCTAGCCATCTAAGCCTAGGTGTATAGATTATACTGCTTGCGGCCTTTTGGTGAAGAGCTGGTCGATGTGTCAAGAACCAACAATTTGGCTAGCAGTATTGGCGACCAAGTGCTTCAGACTGTACCCCGGGCGCGGAATACGTTCTTCATGCTGATTCTAGAATAAATTATTGGTTTGATAGACTTCTATCGAGTCCCTGAGTCCAGCTCCCATTCATGCCATATCTCGACTGGTCTTATTTCAGTATATTATTGGTAACTTCCCCAGTTTTGACACCGGTACAAATTTATACTCCTGGGTGGAGAGAGACAACGAGGAATCAAGGAGTTTGCCTATGTTTCTGGCGATTGTCAGTTGGCCAAACAGAGACACGACCCCGGTGTTGCCGGTTTCACAGCTCTGATTTAGCACCTCCTCGCCTAATGCTGACTCTGTCTGGAGACGTGGCTTTTATAGAAATCAGGAGGGGGGCATGCGACTCCTACCTCACTCCATTGCGAATCGGATTGTTTGTTTACGTCGGTTGGACGTTTCCTCCTTGGTTGCGGCAGCCTGTAGCTTCCTGGCCAGATATTCAGCATCGCACACTGAAGAGAGTGGTTCATTAGTTTCGAGCTGGTTCCATCATGGTGTAGCACTTGATAGATCTGGAAACCCCGTCCGAATACCGACACGAAAGACGATTCACACGGTATCAATAGCTAGTAAATTTCTTACGATATTATTGACAACGACGACGACGACGACGACGACGACGACGACGACGACGACGACGACGACGACGACGACGACGACGACGACGACGACATCTTATCGCAATATAGTTAAATTATCATCCAAATTGTGAATAAATACTATAGTTTGCGTTTCTAATTTCATCTTTATAGGCGCTATGCTAGATCCCAAGAAATGCCAGGAATGCGAAAGTTGTTGATGCCCCTTTTATCACTTGCCTCAGCGTATTATATGCTAAATGATTTGCCATTCCCTATAATCCATAATTTTCCTTTTAACACGCCGAAATAGGTATATTGAAAAACATTTGAATGTACACACAATTGATTATTCTGAAGCAAACGTGGGCTTATGTAGAATTTGTCGCAGTTTAATTCTGCCACAGCGTAGCTATTACATTAGTTTCAAAATATTTAAAATGTTAGTTCTGACATCGTTAATAATGTGTTTCGTTTGCGTATTAGGGAGGTGGGGGTTGGGGGCGGGAGAGTTACATTGATCGATCGGCCTGCCCCATCTGTTATTACCTCATGCGCTTTGTTTTAAAATGCGTGGCTGTATATACAGCGAACTTGTTTGTTGGGCGGATATGTAACAAATTTTAGGTAAGATGTTCCATTCTGGCAGAAAGCGTGAAATTTGGCATATATGTGTTTTAAGGTATGCTGAACATAATTAGATAAGGTGCCACGTGATTCTACCAAGGGAACCCATTCAAAATGGCGGATTCAAAATGGCCGCCTTCCCAGCGGAAAATCTGCATTACTCAAGTTCTAGATGGAGTAGAGGGCTGGAATTGATGTCAATTTAAGGGTTTCTTGGGTCACTGGTTATGATTTTACCCATTACAATACTCTAAATAGATAAACATGCTGAAAAATAAATTATTATTATTATTATTATTATTATTGTTGTTGTTGTTGTTGTTGTTGTTGTTGTTGTTGTTGTTGTTGTTGTGGTGGTGGTGGTGGTGGTGGTGGTGGTGGTCGTCGTCGTCGTCGTTGTCGTCGTTGTCGTCGTCGTTGTTGCAACATTTGTAAATTAGTAGTATTATTGTTAAACGTTTGTACACACATGTTCCGGGCGGAACATTTTAGAAACAAGTTTTCGCTACTCAAAGCAATTGGTCTACACGTTTTCTCCAGTAAAAGTAATTGTATGCCAGCCACCCCCCCCCCCCCCCCCCCGCTTCGCCAAGCATTATTTCGTTGCGGATTTCCATATAATTATTGTAGTTTCCTAAACTCACACTGACTATTTAAATATATCAGGAGAATACATAGCTGCATAGCAATCACGCACACGCGTATTGTGCTCTGCCTATAGACAGAGACAATGGCCTATTATATTCTCGCATTCAAGTCAATATGTCAAAGAAAGTGAAATTGACATCTGATCCCACAGTGGATTTAGCACACACGAACTGGTCCCTGTGTGTTATTTGCCATCAGTCCACAACGGAGCATCTCATAGATCCATGTAGTAACACATATCGTGACAATGTGATTACGAGTTATAGGTCATTAGCTGATAACCTTGATAGGCTACAGCAACTCCATGCCCTTCCACCATACCTGGATCTATGTAGGTTGAATGATGGATCTGGATATGGATCCACGAGCAGCAAAATGCTATTCTGAAGGGCGATGGTGGAATTATCGGAATCACAGAAAATGAAGCTGCTTTGAAACGATGAATGGTGTCAGGCCCAGAAATAGGAAGGATGATCAGCGAGTACGAAGTGAAACATACACACAGAAATATCAATGATAACTGTCACCATGAGCAGATTCCGAGTAAGCAGAAATTGTTTGCTTTAAACACAATTTGTCTTATTGATGCAATCGAGGAAATGGGAAACCCATTTTTAGATGACACTTTTGACTTAGTGACTCTAGATACCAGAGTCCGAGTCTGTAGTGAATGCGATCCGAACAGCAGAAGAACTAGGCATCAGGCAGTACTACGCATTCGTCGCAGATCGACTATCTGTATCATCAAAATCGGTATATGACCCAATCCAAAAGAACAAGTTGGCTTTGTTCACACCAAACAGAGGAAGAGTACCAGAACCAACAAGAAGCTTGTTGCAATGAAGAGAGATGTACAGTTATTCTCTAGACTGTACATTTCCTGCCAATCCAGAGACGGAGACCTTGATTCATTCTTTGAGCATGAGAATCATCCATGGCCCCCATCACTTGCTGAGAGCAACGCAATACGCCAAGGCAGCAAATCAGATCTGATGGGATGTTTGGAAGCATTAGTAGCTCGTGCAGCTGATTGTCCAGAGGTTGAAGTGAAGATCATTGACGGAGCAGCTATGATGCATAATCTAGATCCTAAGAAATCAAACGTGGTTGTGAACACATTTGGAGATTTTGCAGAGCACGTCTTCCTCCCACACATTGCTTGACAACTACAGACGGTTAAAAGATTGGATATTGTATGTGACGTGTATAAGGCGGGAAGCTTGAAGACACACGCTAGAGAATTACGGGGACATGGTGAAGCTCTTCATGTTGCATCGAGTACAAGACTCCCTCAAAATTGGAAAACTTTCCTACGAGTTGATGCAAACAAAACAGGCCTCTTCACCTTTCTCGCACATACATTGGAGTCATTCGAGCTACCAGAAGGAAAGATACTTGCCACAACATGTGACGAAAACGTGCTGATGAGAGCAACTCGCGCCATGCATACAAGATGAAGCAGATGGTAGAATGTTGCTCCACGCCTTCCATGCATATCACCAAGGTTATCGAACAATAATGATTCATGCTACAGATACAGACGTCGTAGTCCTAGCCATACGGAGAGCAAACTTTCTTCATGGGTGTGATCTCTGGGTCGCATTTGGCCATGGGAAGACGTTCCGCTATATATCAGCTCATGGCATTGCACAAGTTTTGGGTGCAGAAGCGTCACAAGGACTGCTATTTATGCATGCTTTCTCTGGGTGTGACACTGTGCCTGCATTTTGTGGGATTGGCAAGAAGACAGCATGGAAAGTTTGGAGGACTTCAGATCTATTCAAGTCACTATTTAGGAGACTGTCTGATGCCCCGGCATCTCTGTGTGACAATGGCATGGAAACGCTGGAGAGGTTTGTTGTACTACTGTACAAACGCACATCACCATTGTCAAAGGTTAATGAGGCACGAAAACGGCTTTTCGCTTTTGGCAACAGGCAGCTAGAAAACATTCCTCCGACCAGTGCAGCTCTTCTGCAACACACCAAACGTGCTGCGTTCCAGGCAGGTCATCTTTGGGGCCAATCACTCCACGCAAATGCGAAAACGCCATCGCCAGCTTGGTCACCGCAATGGAGTTTGCTTGCAGACGCATCTAAGGCATGCCGGAAACTCGTGAAATGTGCTTGCAAAAGTAATTGCACTGGCAGATGCAAATGCTATAAATCCAACTTACCTTGTACACAGTTGTGCTCATGCGGTGCACAGTGCGTGTGACGTCTGTGAATCATGATTCAACAATCAACAGCATCATGTATAGCCTTGCATACTCTAATATGATAATTGAACGTATCTATAACGACCATTACTTGGTTCGATATTAAGAAATCAAATAATTTAGACTATTTCTAGATGCTATATTGCTTTTGTTCTCAAGAGATGGATCTTTTAGATAACACATCTTAAAGAGCCACTGTCTTTTGCCATCAAACACAGGTGGTCGCTATGGAAGGATTGATATTTACATATTTAGAGTTTTGTAGTGAGTAGAATTATAACGATTGACCCATGAAACCCCTAATTTGACATTAATCCCATGTCTCTACTCTGTCTAGATCTTGGGTAATGCGAATTTTCCGTTGGGAAGGGGGCCATTTTGAATTCGCCATTTGGAATGAGTTCCCTTGGTAGAATCACGTGGCACCGCATCTAATTATGATCAGGATACCGTAAACCACCTATATCCCAAATTTCATGCTTTCTCCCAGAATGGAACATCTTTTTCACATATCTGCCCTACTATGTTGTAAATCTCGAACGTTGAAAAAATGTTCGCCTGTCGGATAAGTACGATAGCTTTGTTTACGGTTCAGCGGCCTTAAGAAGGGTGTTTGGACACTTATAGCGACTGACCGGCGTTAATTGATGGAACCTGAGCCTTTATCACGTACGTGTACAAGGCATTCCACGGATATGTGCACGTTTCATTAGACTTTCAATTATAAATTGGAGAATCGTGGATGGTAAATACATATTAAGCAACCATTATCTACCCATCGTAGGTTGTTGGGCAACCAGTACGGCATAGGCGATGAATTATATTACATTCTCATATGCGATAATTTCGGAAATGAAAGGCTAAATTACTTAACCAATTTCTATCACAATCGCCAAAACTGTTTTTAATTTGCTAGGCTATTCGCAGCAATAAATCTAAAACTTCTGGCAAAATCACGTGCCTTTATCCTAAACATCACTAACTAACTCGACCATAGGTAATCTCATCGTTTCCTCCAGTTATTTAACTTTCCCTGTAAATGTATGCCCCCTTAATAACGACGACGACGACGATCGACGACGACGACGACGACGACGACGACGACGACGACGACGACGACGACGACGACGACGACACCAGTACGATGATGTTGGTGTCACAGTAGTAAGGTCCGTAGCAAAATGATACTACCTCTTTCTGGGAGTCACATTTCGGAGATCTGCGCCTCATACCAGGCTTTCTGTCCTGGGGGTACAAGAAACTAAATGTTTTGGTCCCAAAAGCAGATATAACAGGTAGATAACTACTGAGTCGTCTTGGTTATCAATTTCTCTACGTGTACGGATAACCGGATGTCAGATAACACGGACGCATGCACGCGCGCACCCCCGTACGCTCGAACGAACGAGCGCACTCACGCGCACACGCAAACACAGTCTCACACGCTCACGCACACACACGCACGCGCGCGCACCACACGCAATACCCACATACGCACTGAATGCACTGCACATAGGCTACTGCACGCACAGCACACACACACGCACTCACGTACGCCTGCCTGCCAGCGTGTGCACGCAAACACGCACACGCACGAACACACGCACGCATGTAAGCACACATACACGCACGGACGCACGCACACATGTATTTTACAACATGCATGACACAATAGTGATTAATTAAGCAACTGGAAATCAAATAAACTCATTATATTATTGAAGTCATATTATCACCAGAAATCTAAGTAAATTTTCTACACATTTCTGTATTATTTCTTAATTTTGTAAAAGATTTTCGAGCTAATTACAAATTTAAAATAGGCCTGAGTGGCCGTTTTATTTACTGAACGTAGATACATAGATTCATTTTCTATATCGAATTAACCTGGTAAAAATTTGGCAAAGATACAAAGTACAGCAAATGTTTAGAAGACTGGATGAGCTTTCTCACCACGTATGACTAATGATATTAGCTTATCATAGGAACTATTTAATGTGCGCTGTCTCTGAGTCTAATGTGAACGTAATAAGAGGTTAGCTGCCTGTCTGAGCTCTTACCAGCTGCTGTACACGCTCCAAGCCCTGATTTTTTATGCGATGGGCGTGGTGCCAGGAGGATAATTTCGAACGAATGAGGATTTGTTTGAAATGGTGTATTAATCCACCCAGCATTAAAACGAAGCCACCATCCCCAGCTAACCGGTCTGGACACAACGCATTTCCTAGGGTCAACTTGCAACTGGCGCCAGTCCGCAACTTTGAGACACCCAAATACGCTCATTTTCTGGTCGTATAACAAGCTCTCTGAAACCTATTCACCAATTACTGATCCGGATCAGGCTGTTATAGATCGTTGTCTTTAGCGGCGGATAGCATCTCAATAAACCGTTATGTCCTATAGTCGGTCAGTAAGTCAGCCAGTCAGCTAGCCAGCCAGCCAACCAGCCAGCCAGCCAGCCAGTCAGGTTCATGAATACAACCTATTCATTTGTTGATAGGTTTAGCAAAGGTTTACTCACACGGTTAGCTAGGCGTGTATGGGTAGGTAGTTATGGTGTATGGGAGGTCTCTGAAACCGGTTCACAAACTTCTTATCCGGATCCGGGTGTTATAGATCGTTGTTTTTATCTGCGGATAACAGCTCAATAAACCGCAATGTCCTATAGTCAGTCAGTCAGTCAGTCAGTCAGTCAGTCAGTCAGTCAGTCAGTCAGTCAGTCAGTCAGTCAGTCAGTCAGTCAGTCAGTCAGCCAGCCAGCCAGCCAGCCAGCCAGCCAGCCAGCCAGTCAGTCAACCAGCCAGCTAGGTAAGCCAGTCAGTCAGTCAGCCAGCCAGCCAGCCAGCCAGCCAGCCAACCAGCCAACCAGCCAGCCAGCCAGCCAGCCAACCAGCCAGCCAGCCAGCCAGTCAGTCAGTCAGCCAGTTAGTCAGTCAGGTTTATGAATATAACCTATTCATACCAATGCCCACACATCTAGCCATGTCTATACCATACACTAGCCAACTCATACCTTACCCAAATGCTAAGCATGCCATACAGCACATATACTCCTATCCCCATAGCTATCATAGTTATGTCAAATCCAGTGTTAGCACTACCCTACCCATAGCCATCCCCGACACCACATAACAACTGTGCCCCATAGCTAACCACACTACAGGGTTAAGTATCCCTATATATGCCATACATAAAGTTACTCGGCCCTTATCTCCTCCTATCCCATAGGTACCCTCCCCATAAAGCTACCCGTAACCATACTCACACTCGGACAATAGGCTAGGCAAGTGCCATATGCCAGTAGATTTTTTAATTAAGCTAGGCGTGTAGACTATAGTTGGCTAGTAGACTAAGATAATAGGTTAAGCTAGTAGGCTAGGCTAGTATACATTGCAAGTAGAGTATGCTAGTTGTCCACGCCAGTAGACTAGTATGTTATACCAGTATGGTAGTAGATTATTCTAGGCAAGTAGGCCAGACTAAGTTACTGTGCAAGAAGAGTAGACTTGTGTATTAGCCCATTAGGCTAGACTATGCGGTAGGCTATTAGGACAGGGTATTAAAGTGACCAGCATGTTGGTTATCGAGTATGGTATTAGGCTAGTTCAGTAGGGTGGGTCATTAGGATAGGTTAGTAAGCTAGGCCTGGCTAGTAGGCTAGGTCACTGGGTCTTGGCAGCTACTAGGATAGAACAATAATATGCTAGACCAGTAGGCTATGCTACTGTGTTAGACTCGTAGGTTAGTAGGCTAGGCAAGTAGATTAATAGGTTATGCCAGTAAACTTGCAGTTAGACCAGTAGGTTGGAAGACCAGGCCAGTATGTCAGTCTGCTAGACTAGACCACTATGAGAATCCAGTGATAGGCCAGTATGTTACTTGGTTAGTCTAGCCATAGAAAAGAGCTAGCAGCTGAGGTTAGCAAGAGAGTGTAGCCCAGTAGGCTAACTAAATAGGCTAGGTTAGTATAGTAGGATACTGCAGTAGACTAGTATGCGAGACCATTATGTCAGTAGGTTTACTCTAGCAGACTTTGTTAGTAGACTAGCCATGTAAGCCATCCCAGTTGGATGTCATTAGTCTAGGACGCTAGGCCAATATGCAACGATACTAGGTTAGTACGTTCGGCCACTCGGTAGCAGGTTAGCCCATGTATGGCATGGAACTGATGGGTGCATTGTTAACGAGGCCATTGGTCTATTGGTATGGGTAGATATGGGTTTTGGTACCTATGGGTATATGTGATGGACTAGTGATGATATGGTGTAATATGGTTGGGTGACTATTGAAGCATGGGTAAGATCAATGGGTGTATGAGCAGCGATAGTGATAGATATATGATATTTATGAGGGTGTTGGATGAATGGGTAGCTCTGTGTGTATTGTTGGATATGAATATATGACATGACAGTGGTTGGTGCATGGATAGAGTAGTAATTGGTGCATATGTAGGGCATAGCTATTGGTGGGCGTAGCGATAGGTGTGTATTGCTCTGGATAGGTAGGGATATTGTAGCTATGGGTGTATTGGTGCGGCAGTTATGGTTGTTTGTGTAGCATTTCGAAGCATGTGCAGCATACATACTCATATATCGTGATACAAGCATATAGTGACATAGGGCAGGCTGTAGCAAAATCCCCCAGGTCACAGTCTTGCCCCCACTCCAGTTTCTATCATGCCCTAACAATGAGGCCCGCCGTACTTAATCTAGGACGGTAGCGCATGTTTGTTGTCACATAAACTGGTGCTTTTGCTGATAAATGCTTGTGAACATATTTATAATAAAAATTGCATCTGCATTGACCCATTTTAGCATCATCTATAAATTTCAAAACCTTGTAAAAATTAGATATGCCAATATTGAGAAGCAGTCATAACGTAATGAAGCTAAAATACTCCACTTTCGAAGTCGGATTGGTGGTAGGTAGATTAGTACACATGTGCAGTGTAAAGTCACTCGGTATTGACTCCATGTTAACCATTATCCTGGTATCCGTGGTGACCATAGAAATCGAATAGGCTTAGAACAGACATGCCCATACAGTCACTATGGAACGCGTTGTCCCGACCTCCGGTGACGTGGGTTCAGTAAAATGCAACTGCGCATGTTCGGATGAGTTAATGCAGATGATCGGCAGCATATACCTCCAAAAGTGAATATATTGTATTTTGATAATTGGAAGAGAAATTGAACAGAAGTTAATCTATATAATTTTAACAGAAATACACTTGTGTTGGCTATTGGCTATATTAATCTGACACGTTATTCGACCACGATTAGTTGGGGGAGAAAGATGACACCTCCACGCCGGTCTCCTCTTTAAGTACCAACTTTCTTGGGAAACTATGTCATCAAGATTTGCGTGCTGACATCCGCATACAGAGACAACTCTGATTTTGTCTAACCTTCTTCAAACTAGAAACTGTGATCGACAGCCTCAGACGATGCGATCTTCCTAGGAGCTTACCATAGCTACGTGGAATATACGTGGTCTCACTGCAACTGCAACCTAGGCGAACCTTAGGTGCAGGCTGCGAACACTATAACGTCGATACTGCATGCATTCAAGAGACTAAAGTAGCTAAACACTCAAGGCAGCAACTACAGACAGGCCATAAGCTAGTGCTCATGGAGCAAAAACAGGCCACATACCGGGGCTTGGGCTTCGTAATCGGACCAATGCTCTTGAACCGTGCCATTGGTTTTGGATACGTCGGTGATCATGTTGTATTCATCGACCTGGCCACACCAACGAGAAAACGCGCCACCAATAAGTAAAACATAGTAAACTCAGATGACGCAACTACTGAAAAGCTAAAGAAAATTCATCATTGTTAGATTCCTTGTCCGCAGAACTGAGCTCCGCCATTACAATCCCAGTCAGAAGGCATCTGTTCGTCTGTGGAGATTTCAAACGATAAAAAATCAGGACCTAGCTTATGCGTGGTGTCATAAGGAGAGGGCACAGGGATGAAGATGCCATGGTAGGATTCCTTAATTCCAATTGCCCCTTTGCCACAAATATGGCTTTCCAACACCCATGCCGTCACTGGACAACATGGATAGGATACATTGCTGATCGCAAATCGCCAAAAGGCTCTAAGGATACAACAACAGTCTTCAACCAAATAGACTTCATATTTATGCAAAATAGTAATCCCATTACTTTGGGATACTCGTTTCTATGAAGGTGCAAAACTCAATTCTGACCACAAACCAGTCGTTACACGTCTTGAGATGAACCATCTCTACCTAATCTATAACCGCAACACTGGGCACGAGGGTAGATTCACCTAGCACCTACCCAAGCTCATCAGCAATTTTGACACTCAAATGTCATACAAAAGCCCCTCGGGAGCAAAAGACTAACATCTACGTCAGCTCCGATCGAAAGGAAGCTTTAACTAAAATACTGAAATGAATTGAATCATCAGCTACCAGCACTATAGGAGTTCTAAAAAACAACCGTATACTGGTGACCCTATAGTAGTAAAACTATCAGTAGAGCAGAAAGCGTTATAGCTGCGCATCTTTGAGTGTTGTCAAAGTGAAGACCGCACCAATCTACGCAGGGAACGCAATAACATTCTGCGCCACATCAGTACTATACACGATGTGTAATACATCGCCGTTGTCCTTAAAAGTCGCCCAGTAGTAGTAGTAGTAGTAGTAGTAGTAGTAGTAGTAGTAGTAGTAGTAGTAGTAGTAGTAGTAGCAGGCAGTAGTAGTAGCAGTAGTAGTAGCAGCAGCAGCAGCAGCAGTAGTAGTAGTAGTAGTAGTAGTAGTAGTAGTAGTAGTAGTAGTAGTAGTAGTAGTAGTAGTAGTAGCAGCAGTAACAGCAGCAGCAGCAGCAGCAGCAGTAGCAGTAGCAGTAGTAGTAGTAGTAGTAGTAGTAGTAGTAGTAGTAGTAGTAGTAGTAGTAGTAGTAGTAGTAGTAGTAGTAGTAGTAGTAGTAGTAGTAGTAGTAGGCAGTAGTAGTAACAGTAGTAGTAGTAGTAGTAGTAGTAGTAGTAGTAGTAGTAGTAGTAGTAGTAGTAGTAACAGTAGTAGTAGTAGTAGTAGTAGTAGTAGTAGTAGTAGTAGTAGTAGTAGTAGTAGTAGTAGTAGTAGTAGTAGAATGTTTTACAATGAACTCTGTATTGAATGGAATCGTACTTGGTGCATACTGTGATATGCTACATGCACGTGTTGATGCATATTGTCATATCCTCTAAATACAAATTTAAGATTTTAGACGGTATCTATGATATACTCATGATGGTTTGCAGGTGTTCATTTTTGACTGGGTAAAACCATTTTTACTAATACTTAATAGTGAATTGCCTATACCAATGGATGGATCGATCCGATATGTCACACAAGTGTATGACGTCTTATTCGATTACGTCGCATGTATGTTGACGTCACAATTATAATTGAGTATACTTCGTCGTGAACATTAAATAGTTCGTCAAGTATACGAATTGTATGTCTTTGATGGATTTACTATTTAAGAAACATTCTGTTGATATGTTGAAACTGAGTTGACAAGGATATGTAGCAACAGTATACAGTCAAATTAGTTTCAAAATATCCAATACCTCTATAATTACCTTGAAATGAGATCCAGGATTCAAAGTATATAAATCGATCCCAACAAATGCAAAACGTGGGCGGACCTTACCTAGAAATAGGTGGAGCGTAGCTAGAAATCGATCACTTAATATGCTGAAACAGCGGACATCAACACTGTAGAAGAGCGATGGTATGGGCGTCTATTCTGATTGGTCGAAAGAGTGATGTCATCATCAATATTTGAATTAGGCCACGTCTACTTTTTTCCAGCCAAAAAATTCGAATCTAATTGGTCAAGAAAGAAAATACTTGTTCCCTCTCGACAAAGCGGATTCTGTCCGGGGCTGGGTGGGGTGGGTGTAGGCGGTAGGTGGGTGGGGGGCGGGGGCATGGCGTAATTCAAATAGTGATGACGTCATCATTCTCCCAACCAATCTGAATAGACACCAATATCTTCACTGTGTTCAGAGACGTAAATGGGTGGCCACATGCTGATGATTGACAGGTGTAATGAGATGCGAAGTCATTAGTGGGCACGGCCGTAGTCACATGACCTAAGTCTGGGGGGATTTCCTCATGAAGCCCATATCATTGCACTGGTAAGGGAGTCCATACCATTGCCCTGGGGTACTTCAGATTATTGGACACCATCTGGCATTGTCTGACCTAGTGACAGGTGAAAAGGGGGATGGCCTATGGGCTGGTGGCATGGCCTAATGGAGCCATATTATCACACTGGTAAGGGAGCCCACTCAGTTACCCTGGGTTAGGTCAGGTTATGGGATGCCATAAAACACCAGCGTATGATATGCCCAGCTGGCCTGGTTGGTTTGTGTGGAGGTATATACAGGAATGCTGGCTGTTGGTGAGGCTGGTAGGGCATGTCCACATGGCCTGGTAGATTCTATGTAAGGGTATGTACACAAAGTTGTCTATTGGCATAACTAGAGCATGGGCCTGGAAGAAAAAGGCTCTTGTGGTGGGCAATTTTTGTCTGGAAACTAACCAGCCTAGTTCGGATGCAGCTTACTAAAGTGGTAGGACATAACCACCTTGATGGTATGCTTGTGATGTTAACAGTGGTTTGTCATGGTTTTGCTGTTATGTATGTCCCCGTAAGCTGGTAGGACATTCCCACCTTACTTGGCTTCTTGCTAATTAGGAGTGCTTGTTGTAGAGTGGCTTGACTAGTAATAGAACATGGACCTTGAACAGCAAGAGCATATCTTTCCTCAATTGCTTGATTCGGTTGGATAATATGCTGTTTTTTACTAGAACGTTACATTACAGGGCATTGTTTTGGTGACACTTAACCATATCACAGATTGGTAGAACTGACCAACATTGTCAGTGTACTAGGAATAGACCAGTATAGGATGTTTCATCACATGTGTAGCAGCTTGGAGCTGGTAGGATATGCCCACCTTATCAGCATGCCTGAAATAGCAGGTTTCTTTGTCTGTAACTTATGAGGCTGGTAGGACGAGCCCACCTGGTCTAGTCATTTGCCGACAACTGGTGTCTACCGGGTGGAATTTATTGCAGTTGGTGCTGGCTGCAGTAGGACAGTGATTGGTTGTTCCTCTGTGTAGCACTCTAATTGGTTCTGACTTCTGAGTACATCTGGGAGTTCAACTGTACACAGGTTGTGAGACCAGTACTTGTCTAGCTGATTCTTAAAGCAGTTATGTGAGGGTGCTGCCACAGGAGTTCCAGATGTTGACAACTCTGTTGCTAGAAAGTTGTGTGAACCTAGTGACTGGTTTGAGTTGTGCTTTCTGAGTTTGTAGCTGTGACCACATGTTCTGGTTGACGTTTCCAGTACCAATCCATCTATGGTGTATTTGTTGTGGAGAAACTTATAAGTCTCAATCATATCATGTCGAATCATTCGATATGTGAGGGTCAGAGGGTTTAGATTATGAAGCCTATCGTCATACGCCATGTTGAACAGTCCTGGTAGTAGCTTGATGACCCATCTCTGGACATTCTCTATCTGGCTTGTATCAGTTTTGATTGTAGGCTCCATATTGTGCTGGCATATTCAAGTGGAGGTCTCACTCCCTATTTACAAAGTAACTTAATCATTTTTGCTATCAAGGTAATGGAATGGTAATGGTCTGATCAGCCCTACTACTTGGTTGGCTTTGTTGACTGTCATCTCGACATGTTTATGGAATGTTAGCTTGTCATTGAAATGAACCCCGAGATCCTTTTCGCATGTTGTCACTTCGAGTTGAGTCACTTGCCCTCTGGATTCGGACATTGTATGTCCTAGGGTTAGAGTTAGTGTATTCAGTGTAATCTGGGTGGCCTGTGCCAATCCTCATTACTTTGCATTTTTGGTGGTGAAATTTTAATAACCAGCATTCTGGCCATAGTTGCACCTTGTCGATATCCGTTTGCATTGTGTGACAGTCATCTACTGGCATGATTGCATGAGAAATTTTGTATCATCTACAAATAGTTTTATGTCAGCAACATACGGTAGATCATTGCTATAGATCAAAAGTTGGATGGGCCCTGAAACACCACCTTGTGGAACTCCACTAATGACGTCAGCCCATGGAGAATATGTTCCATTCACTCTGGTGTCTGTACGAAAGGAATGCTTGAATCCAAAATTAGACCTGACTAACGATTCCTATGAATAAAGATAATTGCCTTTAGAGCTAGTCACGATAATCAGCGTCCATTCTGGGGGTGGGAGGGGGTGGGCACATACCAGTATTCTAGGTTTTGACAGGAATTTCTAAAGTTTTCTGTGACTCATTTATTACTTGGTAAAAAGTTCGCAGTGTACTGTATGATAGCTAATCTTTCTTGTTTTTTTATTTTCATTCATGTAGGAACTCAGGGGTCAGAGTTTGAGTACATTACTATAATTGATGTGATTAAGTGAGGGTTGAGTAACAATGGTCATGCTAGTAGAATATATCACTGTTATGACGAGTAGGATAATCCCACCGAGTCAGTTTGTTCATTATGTAATTGTATTGAACATACAAAATTTTTAAGTTAATGATATTGCTTGTAGTCACACAATGGCGGAGGCACCCGTGGTGGTCGCCATCTTGTTTTGCATGGCATCCATGGTTACCAATATCTTATCATCTCTTGCCAGGTGATCTAATTGAAACTATGCGCATCTAGGCTTCTTGTAGGCCTGACAGCATCTTGACAGCTGTCAGCAGTGTAGCTGCCTCTATTCAGTGGCATATCATGTGTAGATTGGAACTTGTTCTTGTGTATGTCTGCATTTGTTTGAAAAGAGTTTGGATAGAGATGAGGGTAGTGTAGCACTGTGATAGTCCTTTAGAGTTGTGTATAATTGGACACTTCCAATGTCTTTGAGTTTTACAATTTTGTTTGTTTTGAAGGTATCTTGTCCCACTGATGTTTGCGAAAATAGTTTGATAGATTGCTTTGTAGTGAGTTTAGTTTCTTTTTTTAGGCTTGCAGTAGGTTATGTGTGGAAGTATCAATGTGTTATACAGAGTTCTTAGAATATGAGATGGAAGATATGACTTGAGCCTATGCATGATACCAATATTCCTTGCTACCTTGGATGTGATTATCTCTATTTGCGTCTCCCAGGTTAAATGTTTGTCCAAATAGACTCCTAGGAATTTAACATGCTTTGCCTCATGTATTTCTTGATTGGCTATGTAAGTTTTGGGGACAGCAGCTAGATCTTGTAAATAGTATAAAATTAACATTTATAGATAATTTAATAATTTTGAACCAATTGATAAATTTAATAATTATTCACATTTGTGTATAAAGTATCTATATCCTTGTCCCTACCAAAGACATTGCTATCATCTGCAAATAATATTAATGAAAGTTGGTTACTGGCATTGGGTAGATCATTCATACATAGTAAGAACAGCAGGGTCCAAGGATTAAACCTTGAGCTACAGTGCAGACTAATTTTTGTTTCCTGAAATACCACCATTAAATTACACACATTGTATCATGTCAGTAAGATAATTTTAAATCCAAATCCAGAGCGATGTCTCTTATACCATAATGTGATAATTTTTTCCAATAATATTTCGTAGTCAATAGTATCAAATTCTTTGGAAAGATCCACGAGCACACTGAATGTATGTTCTTTATTTTCCAAGGACTCAGATATTTCTTCTATCATATCCACAATTGCGAGAATAGTAGAGTATTTTTCTCTGAAACCATACTAAGATTTGTAGATAATTAAACATCTATTTAAATAATTAACAATTCTGTTGCAATATAATCTTCCGAGGAGTTAAAAAAGTGGAAGCGCTGAGACTGGTCTGTAGTTAGTAATGTCAGATGGATCTTTAGCTTTATAAATAAGTGTTCCTCATGCTATTTTTGCTGTGATGGGAATAAACCTGGTGAGAGTTAGGGACTACAGATGTGATTTAGTTGTGTGACTATTTCTGTTATACAGTGTTTAAAGATTTTCAATTTAAAGTTGTCGATATGTACACTTTTGGTCGGGTTAATTTGCATCAAAATTTGATAGATTTCTTCTCCATCTGTTGGGATTAGGAACATTGAGTGTTGGTATCTTCCTGACAAATAGTCTTGTATATTTTTGTCCGAGCTGAATTTGATTTTTTGCAAAAGCTTAGGTCCAATATTAAGACAGTATATCATTTTTATCTGTTATGATCGTGTTATTACTTATAAACCTTGCTGTTTCCAAGCTGATTTTCGTTTATTCAATAGTGATTTAATTAATGTTCATGTTTTTTCATATTATCGTTTAGCGCATCAAATTTATAATGGTAATAGTTTATTTTACTGTCCTAATAATTCAGTTCTTTTTATTTCTATATTTCTTAAACTGCAAATCATTGTACATAGTCGGATGCTTAATAAGGGTTAAATACAGTTTGTTCTTCTTATGGCAGGCAGCTATCAATATTCTTGCTAGCCAGAGTTTAGTTGGGTTTTGCTTAAATTTTGCAACCGTTTTAGTGCAAATGCAGTCAGAGGCATTAGTACATATAAATTGGAATGTGTTGTAGGCATCTTAACATGAGTCGCAGTTAGTCACCTGATTCCAGCTTATGTTCGCCAAACTGTTTATAAACCTACATTCGCATTTCTAAAATCTCTACATGTTGTTTTTCTATGTAGTAGATTAAGTGGTCTAAATTCATGGCTTCAACAAAAATACTGGATTGGGTTTCGGGATTTGCAGTGTTAATTTGAGAGAATATTGTCAATAACAGAGGCACTTTTCGGTTATTCTTGTAGGTTTTGATATGAATGGATAGTATCCAAATGTTCTTAATAAATTTACAAAAGCTTGAGCAGTGGTTTCAATTTCTCTAAGTAAATAAATGTTATAATCAACCAATATATAAACTGTTTTATTCTCCTTTTGTACGGTTTCAAAGCATTTTTCTAATGTTTCTATGGATTTTTCTTCATCACTTTCTGGAGAATTGTAAATGGCATCGATAATTTTGTTCTTAGATTTTTCCATAGGTATTTCAATAAAGATAGCTTTTAAAGAGTCTTCCATTAATGTCAGGTCATCTCTCTCATAACTCTGTATATTTTTTTATGTAGATGCCTACCCCACCTCCTGGTGTATTAGCCCTGAGGTTTTCCAGGGATTTGTAGTTTTGCATATTAATTAAGCTGAGTGCCGAGTTAGTTTTGATCTATGTCTCAGTGATTCCAAAAATGGTAAATTCATTTTTATTAGTGTCTAATAGATTGCTTAATTTGTCTAAAATCTTTGCTAATGATCTTATATTCATGTGCATAGCCGAAAAGGAAATGGTATCTTTGTTTTGAATCTAGTTTTTGTTAAATTCATTCTGTAGTACTTAGTTATATTTAGGCTGGGGGAGAGTAATTACTTGATCATCAGTATATGTTTCAGAGAGTATGAATTCCCATGATGAGTTTAGGTTAAAGGGCTTTATGAGTATGCTTGGACCTAATAGTAATTAGCTTAGACTTAGAATTAGAATGAGCTTAAATTCAACATCATTGTCATGATGATTGAATGGAAATTGAGTTTTGTTGCTGGTAATGCACCACCATGGCTCTTTGTTGTTTTCAAAAATTTCATAATCCATGGTTGTTAATTTGGAACACATTCAATGCACAGATCCACGACAACAATCACATAATAAAGTGTGTTGCAAGATGAGCAGGGGTGTTTGATGGGCATGGGGGTACAGGTTGGACTAGGTAGGAATGTGGATGGTTAAGTTGACTAGGACTGGAACGGATGGGGTGGTGAGTGGAGAATGAAGCAAGTGGACAGAAGGATAAATGGCAAGCTAGAAATTTTCTTGACCTTGACATTAAGGTATTTCTCTGGAGCAAAATATAGTGTAGTGGCATCAGAGTGGCAAGGGGTAATACATGTAGGACAATAAGCTGGCTTTACAGCGCCATTACGGCTGCTAATGCATGCACATGTAGTAAGATAAATTAGGACTACAGCTACATGCATCTTCCTCCTAGATCTATCTTCCAAGACACAGTCGATGAGGTGCATACAAATCTGATTGGATGAGAGCTCGATGACGTCATCTCATTTGCATATTAGGACACGCTCCGCCATTTCCCCATCAAAAATACTCGAATCTGACTGGCTGAAAACCAAACAATAGACCCCTGCTCTCGACCAATCAGATTCGAGAATTTGTTGGCGGGGAAAAAGCATTACCATATATTGGCATAGGGTTGGAGTGGCCTAATATACAAATGAGATGACGTCATCAAGCTCTCAGAAATCAGATTTGCGTGCACCCCATCGCATATACTACTGTTACAATCTGATTGCATGGACGCATTAATATGAATCTGAGCATAAACCAGAGCAGAATAACTTTCATAACTCGTTTAGTTTTAGAGAAATTGATGAAGCTCACATCCTGTGTCGGCCATCTTGAAATCCCCAACAGCACAATCTGACTCCTCGACCACGTAAATGTAGCTACATGTATAGCCACTGGAATGAGGTTCATAGATGATTTACTCTTAAAGATATTGACCAAAATAACCTCCAATGGGGAATCCAGCTTTCATAGCCATGCCCCGCCCATTTCAAGATAAGCTCCACCCACACTTCGCCCCTGATGAGATCGATTGATCCCTGAGCCCCTTGACTATGACTTTCTAGAAAACTATACCGGTAAGTTGTTGAATACTTTGAAACTAATTTGACTGGGTGATGTTGCTGCCTATGGCAGCAACAACGTCCAGTCAAATTCCTTTCAAAATATTCAACAGAATGTTTATTAAAAGATAAATACATACAATTCGTTCAATGTGTCGGACTATTAAACGTTTAAAACGGACTAAATCTAATCATTCATGACATAATGATTATGACGCCAGCCTACACGTCACGCCGTTCATTATGACGTCATGTGAGTTGGATTGAGAAATTGGAAAGGTCCAATGGCATTAATCTTGATATATATATATATTCGCCTTTATTGGTTTGGACTGAAAATGATAATATTGGAATTCTAACTTCGTAGAGTATATCTAAGTTGAATAATTATCGCAAACATTCCAACTGGATAACATAATGCAAGGTTATATAAGGTACCGGAGTGCTGCTCTTATTTCTATTTTGAGAATGGTTTGACTTGGTTCTGTTGTTACCTGTGGCAGTAATCAAATTAGTTTCAAAATATTCAACAGGTTGATGATTGAATGATAAATTCGTACACTTGACAGATTATTTCTGTTTCAAGATGATGGATTTTAGACTAATATTGATGGTGACCTCATCATTTACGGGTGGAATTTCATTATGATGATATAAACTCGAGTGGTGGATTGTTTTAATTAATGATATTCAAAGTCAGCTATGTATGGCTATTTGCTATTGCTTGGAGCTGGTGTTGTCATGAAGTTATGTCCCGCCCATTTACTGTTCTGTCTCGTCTAGTATTGCTATGCTCCGCCCATACATCTTTCCAGTTGGGTTCGAATGAATCTTGATTCACAGATAATTCCGTACAGGGGTAAGTAATGCGGGCGATGCGTTGGTCATTTTGGTGCTTTTTTGACAGGATGCTGTTGCTAGCTATGGCGGCAGCACTGCCCGTTTAGAGTAGGTTCAGAATGGCCAACGGATTGTTTTGTTAAAATAGTTAATTAATCAAAAGACATACAATTCATACACTTGAATAGTTCTTTTAAATGCATGACGGGAGTTTTCCCTGTTTTAGGATTTTTATTAGTAATGTTAATATTCGTGTGTGTTTGCGTGCGTGCGTGCGCGAACGCGCGCATGCGCGGATGTGTGCGCAGGTGCTTATTGATATTTTTGTGTAAATATTTTCGTTTTAAATATGAAAATGTAGGGGAGACGATTATGCTTAAGTATAAGTTTTGTGTTTGCTTAAGTTGTCTTCCCTAAATATATCATCTTTTATTTGTCATCGATTATTTGTGTAAATACTGTGTTTTAATTACTTATTATTTTCAAATGGACATTGGCCTTTTTTAATAATCTGGTCCGAGATGGTAAGTGTTTTCTAGCTGTTTGTCCATTTATGGGCTGAGAGAGGTCTGTCTTCGGAGTTTTACCACTGGAATGACTGACTCATTTATTGAGCTGGCCATTTTGGTTGTGGAATTCCGGAGATAGCCTTCTCTGGCCTGCAGGTGTACATTCTCGGTGCCTAAGGCTGTTTTTGGTCCGTGTAGTTATGAATGGGGTTAATGAGTGGGTGGGTGTACAGATGGACCAAATATGTAAGGGGGGGGGGGGGGTGGTTGTAAATAACACTAAAACGGGGTCTTCGGGTGGGTTTTGGCCAAGAAACGGGTTGGGGAATTATATATAGATGTATTTTTGTATATATGGGGAATTGTATAGATTATGAAAATTGAGGATTGGTGGGTTTTCAAATGGGGTATGGGGAAATGTAAGTTTTTGTTATTTAATTATTTGTTATTTAATTTATTTTAAAAATCAACGCTCTTCTTTCTCCATTCACAAATTTCATTTGCGATGTCATCTAAGTTTTATAGCGTTAATAGTATTACATTAGTGCTGCAATTTCTACTATGTCATAAGCCATTCGACGCTTGCTTATTAAAATCAGCTCTTTATTATAAAATGAATTGTATTAGTTTGCAAGTGGGAGACGTACGACTAAGACGCGTTTACTGTGCCCTAACTTCGACAGAAAGTATTAAACATTGCTTAAACGTGTCAGTTATAGATTTAGAAACAGATAATATAACTGTGGGCGTTTGATAACGATTTCAACTTAACAGCTTAGCTTCGATAAATTCTTTATGCATAATAAATATTCTATTGAGAAGTTGTGGCCTCATCAGACTGAAAACGTTCAGGGCAGTAGAAACTTTCTGTCATACTAGGCACCAGGTATTCACAAGCTTATCAGTATAGCTACTTAGTGAGTGAGACAGTCGGGTTTCGGGGTTGAAATAACACAATTTATTCCGGTTCGTTGATTCGGTGTGGAGGCATTAGGAAATGTGAAAATAATATATAGAGATCTAGATATGTAAGCCTACAAACGCTAGAGACTGTGTATAGTAATATTATTATATCACTTATCTTACCTAGACTGAATCCAAGCAGATCCCTGGTAAGATACATATTGAAAACTTACCATTACTCGGCATTCACAGGTAAGTAATGTCTTAGAACACACGTATACGCACACATACCTACATAATCTACACAAATGCATGCCCGTACTTGCAGCGTAGTAGTAGTAGTAGTAGTAGTAGTAGTAGTAGTAGTAGTAGTAGTAGTAGTAGTAGTAGTAGTAGTAGTAGTAGTATTAGTAGTAGCAGCACCAGCAGTAGTAGTCAATATTGTCAACGCACTGGCTCAGAATCTTCAATAATTGAAAAATTTCAAAAATTTAAGATATTTTGGTTTATCTTACTGCCTGAGATTTGTCATTTTGTTTGAGGAAAGCCATATGGCATTAATGTTAACCCTTTACTGGTTCAATTTGTTCAGTAGAATCCAAATATTCGCTTACTTATTTAATGTACATTTGCAGGCACAGACAAGGTCATTCCCGAGAATATGCCACTCATTACAGCGGTAAATTTTCAAAAATACTCCAATCCCCGCCGGCAAATGGACATTGCCCAAGATCACTAAATTGACCGTTTTTGGCTGACCATCATGCAAGGGTTAATGTTGAATGATTGAGATGGATATTCTGGATAGCTATTTGAGTTTTGCTTTTACCAAGATGTCACGTAGATTCGGATTTTTCTTAAACGCAATTACTGGACGCTTGTTAAAGGGTTGTTTCAGTTTCTCCTGTAGGTTTTGATACTCATCTTTCAAGATTTTGGAAATTTCAAAGTTTTTCCGATTATAGGTCAGAATGAATGGAATTTTGTCACGTTGGTCAGATAAGCCTGGGTCCGGGTTTATTCCCCTTGGCCACTGTGTTTCGAGTTTTTAATCCAAAACGATTCTCGAAGTTTTCTTTGTTTATCAGTTTCTTCTGCCATATCTGAAAGGGGTGGCTGTTCAATTGGCATAATTTCAAAGTCACGAAGGACTAAATGGTCAGGAAGATTAAAATGTTCGGAAACATGTGTGTCTTCCTATAGCCTAATATCTGAGAGGTGTCGAGTTGCCCGCCATCTTAATGGACATTTGGTTTCGCCGACATACTGTTTTTGGCACAATTTGCATGAAATTAGATAAATAACATTTTCAGAGTCACAATCTAGATTAGACTGAAGTTAGAACTTGCTTTTGTTCTGAAAGCTCGTGAAAGTATTCCGGTTTGGGAGAAATTCATCTAACTTGCACCTTTTCTTTCCGCATTTGCGACATTCGCCTACACCTATAATCGGACGATTGTGAGAAATTTTGGTATGCCGACGATTTGAGGCATTATCTGGAATGGTTTCCAAGCCGTCTAATGTTTCAGATTTGATTTTGCGCAAGAATCGTGAGGAGTAACCTCGTGGTTTGAGGACTTTGAATAGGGTAGAGCACGCTTCTTCAGAGTTTTTCCTATCACTCGAATTCCTGTGAAAACGGATTATTTGTGATTTTACTATTCCTTTAAACGTATGCCGTGGATGGAAAGATTTGTTGTGCAATAGCTGATGCGAATCGGTTGGTTTGAAATGCACTTTGTAGTCTGAGTAGCCAGTTGTTTCATACTTTAGATCTTTATATACAGTTACATCCAGGAAATCTACAGACATCTCGTCAATGGTTGCTTTTAATTTGATATTCGGATCGTGATTGTTCAGAATTTCGAAAAATTCATCAAACTCTGCCTTTGTGTGTTGCCGAATCATGAAAATGTCATCAAGGTACCTGCGATAAATGAGGGGCTGTTTTGGACACTTTTCTAACGCTTCCTCCTCCCACTCTGCTACGTAAATATTGACAAAACATGGGGTAAAGCGCTTGCCCATCGCGCAGCCGCAAATTTGTTGGTAAATTTCGCCATCGAATTCAAAATCATTGCCTTTCAGACTCAGCTCTAATAGAGCTATTACTTCTCTGTCTGGCCTGTTGGTGTCTGGGTGTCCGCGAATGCTTTACGAATAGACTTTATACCCTTCTCGATGTCAATGTTTGTATACATAGCATCGATGTCAAGCGTGACCAGGAATGAATTTGGAGGTGTCCAGGTCTCAGAGACCTGGGATAAGAAGTCTTCTGTGTTTTTCAAGAAGCTAGGGTGTCTATTTGCTATTGGCTGTAGATAGTAATCGATGTATTCACTGATTCTGTAGGAGTCTGAGCCACAATCAGAGATTATAGGTCGCCCGGGCGGTGACATTGGGTCCAACCACGAATCTATGGGTTTATGAATTTTTGGCAAAAGAAAGTCCGTGGTTTTGACTCAAGCTTAGCAAAGAGATACTTATGTTGCTTTTCGGTGATCTTCTTGCTATCGAGCAATTTTTTAAGAATCTCATTAAATTTGCTGCAATTATTTTGCCAAAGTGGTTTGCTTATTTCTGGTAATGTGTTGGGTTACTAAGTTGACGTTGTGCTTCACGTTTATAGTTATCGTTAAGCATTATTACAGTCGCCGACCCTTTATCTGCAGGTTTGATGACAATTTCGCTGTTTTTAGACAATTCAATTAAGGCCTGGCGTTCCTCATAGGGTAAATTTGGTTGATCATTAGGGAATGCAGAATTTTTAACACGTTCTGAAAAGAGTTCTATGCTTTCACCGATCGCTGGGTCCAGGAGTTTTACGTTTGGTGCCCAGCCAGTTTTTTCAATGAATGGTGGAATGTTACTATTAGAGTTACGAAAGAAGTCTGCTAACTTAATACGGTGACTAAATTCAGATGTTTCCATACAGCCATTATCTAAAAGAGCATCCAAACCTGTCTTAGGTTTTGGTGTTGGGACAAATGTAAGACCAAAATTGAGCAGTGACTGCTCTGCTTCGCCTAATGGGGAGCCAGTTAGATTGACAATATTACTGCCCAGTCCTGTTTCCGGGCGGATGTTACCTTGGTCCCTGTCTAGTTAAAATTTAGGAATTTAAGCCAGGTAGAATACATAGAGTTAGCTGTCTTTTCAGTCCAATGAATGTTATCCTTAACAACATTAAATTCGGAGAGTCTGAGTGCAGGAATGGCAGTCACAGATTTTGATGATTCAGCCGTCGAATTGAGGGACTGAATCGCCAACCTCTGCTGAGCTGTTAACCAACTTTAGTTAAGTTTTGCGAAGTAAATCACAGTCTTTGGGAATTTGGACTTAATCGCACTGAAAAGCAGCATTAATCTATGTTTTGAACTAGAGATGGGTTCATTCATATCATTAATACCAATGTTAATCACTATTTTCTCTGGTTTAAATGATCCAGTGTACTTTTGAACCATTCCTCTAGCATGACACAATTTAGCTCCTGGGTAGCAGGTAACTTGCGTTTCAGTGTGGGGCTCAACATTAATGCGACTCAGATTCGAAGCTCCAAAGATGAGTACTTTGTTTGTGAGAACAGGTAGTCGCCAGTCAATTTTGTTTTCGATTTCATGACGAAATTTCCAAAAAAACTGTTTCTCTCCAACATGGTGGGTTGTTCGGGTCTATTTGCAAATTTAATAGGACGCACCTCCGGTGCATTACTTGGACCTGGAGTTGGAGAGAAGCTGGACTGTGGCAGTTTCCCTGTTGGGGATGGGGTCTTGAGACCCGATGGTTGACTGCTCTGAGGGGATTTCTGAGAAGCGCCAGTCCGTGGACCAGATTTGCTACCATTAACCCTTTCCCTCTGTGGCAAGGGCGGATATTCGTTTGGGTCATTTAGATTGCCTAGTGGAGAGTCAGGTAGTGGGATTAATGATGCTTCAAATAGCATATCTCTAGGGCCAGAATCTAATGGTAGAAATGGAGAGATTTTATTGTCTACTCGTTTTGTGACTGGCGGCGAAGTTTCAGGTTATCTGAGGCGTTTTTTCATTTGTGATTGTGGGGCCACTGTTGGTATCATGTTTATGCTTATGATCATGTCGATAGTCACTTACAGGACTGGCGGTATGATCAGCGAACGAAAAGAAGAGGAAGAAGAAGAAGAAGAAGAAGAAGAAGAAGAAGAAGAAGTTGATATCATGGCCAGAGGCGTCGCTTGTGCGAGATTTTGAATTGGTTGCTGAGATGGATCTATCGGTCGCACAAAATCGTAAAAAGAACTAATCGCATTAATATCGAGCTTTCTATTATAATTGTTTTTTGCCCAGCGTATAGCATTGGATTTAGCACGACCTAGGTCTAAATGCGGCATTGCCTGTGTGAGGACTACTTCAGTTCTAATACTACCAAATTGTTCATTCTCGTGATTTAACATGGCCTTAAAATTCGCATTCCAGATGGCAAAGTAGATGTCATCATCTGGCATAGCTGGCTTACAAAATCCATTCACCTCTTGCACCTTCCTGCTATGCCCATCAGGGAGAGTTTCGGCATCTAAATGCCTACGTAGCGTAGCAATATGGTGGAAGCACTGAATTATTAGGTAATACAGATTTACCAGGCACGCATGCGAAGATGAACCCCCTTTACCATCTCCATTCTTCCTACGACCATTCTTCCTCGCAATAGCCATTCAGACAGACAAGCGTTCAATCTAACTAGCAATCAGACAGGCGGTTGAGCAGGTAAGAAAGATTCGATCAGGCAAACTCAAATTCAAGCAGACAAATTCATTGACATCAACTACAAATTGAACCAATATATTACTTACACCTGAAAGACAAATTATAGAATTAACATGTAATATGCAAGGGTTAACAATACAACAATACAATACGCAATATTATAAGTTACTCACAGTAATTATGGACACCGTCAATTGGCTAAATGCATTTCGCAGGGATGCGCTTCATCAGTAGCCTGTATGACAAATCTGTCAGTCCTTCAGTATAGACAGCTTTATATACCTTTACTGAATTACTCAATCGTCTTTGAAAAACTACTCTATGGTTTAATTTGAACAATTGAACTTTGTGCAAGGTTTGAGTTTCCTTTGATCCGGGTTTATCACAAACATCATTAATAAGGCGAATGATTAGTGGACTGGTTTCACTCCACACAGATTAGTGAAATTTTACTCTTCCGAATTGGATTGATAAGTGAGTAGTGGTTCCTTCACGAGATCATGAACCGATCATTCAAAGGTGTTATATGCTTTTGTTGGGACACTCAATGATGCCTTTTGATCATTTGATGCCGAAGTTTGGAGGACATATTTTGCCATTTGATAGAATTTTGTTCACCACACCAGAAAGGCCACTGCAGTGTTTATAATTAAACTTTGTTCATACATGTAGAAAGAAAGTACTATTCAGCTCCCTTAATTTTATGTGAGTGAATGGCTGGGCGGACACACAGACACACAGACAGCCGGATGGCTGGCAAGGCAGATGGACGGATCCATCCATCCATTCATCCATCCATCCATCCATCCATCCATACACCCATCCATCCAGACATCTAACCATCCATCCATCCATCCATCCCACGCCCCCATCCATCCATCCATGGAAGGATGGGGAGGCAGGCAGGATGGGGAGGTGGGATGGGGACGCGCATAAAGGAAGGATAGAGCTTAGTCGGAGAGAGGGAGGAAGGATCCATCCATCAATCCAACCATCCATCCATCCATCCATCCATCCATCCATCCATCCATCCATCCACCCACCCACCCACCCACCCACCCACCCATCCATCCATCCACCCACCCATCCGTCTCCACACACAAATCCAACCACCCGTCCATCCATCCATTCATCCATCCACCCACCCATCGATCTCCACACACCAATCCAACCACCCGTCCATCCATCCATCCATCCATCCATCCATCCAACCCATGGCCCCATCCATCCATCCATGGAAGGATGGGGAGACGGGATCGGGACGTGCATATAAGAAGGATAGAGCTTAGTCGGAGAGAGGGAGGAAGGATCCATCCATCCATCCATCCAGCCCACACATCCATGCCACTCAACCATCCATCCCACACACCCATCCATGGAAGGAGGGGGATTGGGGATGATGGATGGGCAGGATCCATCCATCCATCCCACCATCCACCCACCCATACATCAATCCATCCATCCATTCATCCATCCATCCATGGAAGGAGGGATGGGAAGAATCCATCCACCCATCCATCCGGATGGGGAGATGGGATGAGGGATGGGAAGGAAGGAAGAATAGAGTGGGCATGGCTGGATAGAGGGAGGACCATCCATCCATCCATCCGTCCATCCACACACCCACCCACACGCACGCACGCTCACACACACACATGCATACACGTACATGAGCACACATGCACGTACCCACATGTACACACGCACGAATGTACGCACGCAAGAATTAGTACACATACTTGTCACGCATAACTAAACAGACCATGCTCAGCGAAGCGTGACTAGGGTTTGCAGTTGTTATTAACTTCTAAATTGACCTAGAAAAATAAACATGAATAAAATACCCGCTGATACATCTGGCGTCGATGACCGCTATTTCAACCAATTACACTCCTTTTGTTAATTCTAATTTTATCATTTATTGTTCTCAATTACGAACACACAGTTTCTCAAATCCAATACAAACATAGAAGGAAGCTATTCAAGGTTCTGCTGGAAGCGTGTAAAATATTTTTTGTAAAAGTATAGAACACAATATTCCTGATCTATGGCACTCAGAGCGGAAATGGTTCATCATTAGGTTAGTGTAGAAATTATTAAGTATTATCTGTACACGCTGATAGAGAAATTGAAATTATTAAAGGTGCATATTCGCAGTAAAATTTCTGAAAATAAAATTGTTTAAATTATACACTTTTAGAGGCTTAAACTGTGAGCCTACCTGTAATGAAACGAAATAAATTTTAACATATGATGATTCCATTTCATATAAATTAATATAAATTTTTTAGCTGCGAAATTGAAATAAAGGCCCGTGCAGCTTAAAAAATTATATTAATTTATATGAAATGGAATCATCATATGTTAAGATTTATTTCGTTTCATTACACATAGGCACATAATTTAAGCTTATAAAAGTATGCAATTTTAACATTTTTATTTTCAATCATTCTGGTGTGAATATGCATCTTTAAATGTAAACTCAATACCAGTATAGGCTATTATGAGTATAATATAGACGCTTAGTAAAATCTTAAATCTCTCTTTAAAGGATATGGCAAATAGGCATCAAAACGTACATTTACCGTATCACAGCCTGTGCCAAACATGATACCATGCAATACGTCATACATGTAGCATCAACGGCAGCAGCAACAACAACAACAGCGGCGGCGGCAGCGGCGGCATACGCCAGCGGCGGAGGCAGCGGCGGCACAAGCTGCGGCAGCGGCGGTGGTGGTGTTGTTGGTGGTGGTGGTGGTGGTGGTGGTGGTGGTAGTAGTAGTAGTAGTAGTAGTAGTAGTAGTAGTAGTAGTAGTAGTAGTAGTAGTAGTAGTAGTAGTAATAGCAGCAGCAGCACCATAAGTGGTAGTAGTAGTAGTAGTAGTAGTAGTAGTAGTAGTAGTAGTAGTAGTAGTAGTAGTAGTAGTAGTAGTAGTAGTCGAACTAAACGCACGCGTTTAATTAGCTCTGCAATTGCTGCCCGAATTTGCTAGTTTCTAGCGCGATTTTGTAGATACATTTTGTACACATATTTCGTATTAGTATTTCCTTTCAAACTTTATGTTTAATTTGTGAATTTTTGTCTTGGTTGGAGCGGATTTTGTGTCTCCATTTTCTTAAGGCACTCCTCTTAGCTGGCGTTTTCCGCCATTTAATAGGGCTCCTCTTACTGTGGTCAATGCAATACATTTCTCCCCGCGCCAGTCCGCTATTTCTATAGTTCGTTGGCTAGCTCATTATATTTGGCAAGATCGCTTGAGTGAGTAGATTTAATTCCTTTGTCATTTGTAAGCGCAAGACAAGTACTTTGATTATATACATCTTTATAGTCAGTTGGCTGTCCCCGGTCAACTCGAACAGACTAACAAATATATGACTGTACTATGTTAGTATGCATTAGGAAACCACTTTAATCGGTTGCGTGTTAGTGAACCACTTAATAAGTGGTTCAAACTAACAAATATACGACTGTACTTTCTATTCGTATATTTGTTGGTAGACGTTAGGGTTTCAAAAGGGGACACTATTTATTTAGTGTTTAGCTCTTTCCCCGACGTCTTGGTGTTATATATTTGCTCGTATTGTAGTACTATGGGTTTCCTCTTTTTAGAAAAAAAAACACCATGGCAACCTATAAGCGTACCATAAGCCTTAAAATAACAACTAAGGGGTAGGGTGTCATGGCTATCGACGTGTATCATGGGTCAAAGGACGTCGTTGGCGCGGGACCTGCTGCTTTGTAGGGGCGTATCAATGTTACCAAAACTGTATGGAATGTAACAGTGTCAAATGAAGGGGTCAAGGAAAAGCTTCTAGAAGATGTTCTTATTGTAAAAGGCGAAGTTTGTAACATAGAGGAAATCGAGTCAGATAGGTTGCTAGTGAAGATGAAAGTTCCACTAGAAATTCCAGATGACAGAATCATGAATGAACTCAAGAAGTATGGCAAAGTGCAAAAGATTGAACGGGAAACGTATCCCTTTGACAGAACGCTAGAAAACGGTGTAAGACGCATATGGTTTGATAAAGTGGATAGCCATTTACCAAGCAGATTGACGCTTGATGGCAGATTTGTCCTGCCCTTCTGGTATAGAGGGCAAATTAAAGAATGCCGGATCTACCTAAGTACTGACCATTGGCAACAAATTCTCCCAATCGAAACAAATGTTTGCTCTGTGGTTCAGTTGACCATTTTAAATGGCGCTGTCCAAAAAATCAAAACAAGCCCTCAGTATCAGGAGAGAATCGCCCATTAAAGGATGCAACTGAGTCAAATGCTTTTGAAGCAATCGCTACGGAAGCTGTTGTTGTGGTTCATGCCACTGAAAATGACACAAACAAGTCAACAAATCCTGTAAAAGTAACTGCAGTTGATGAAATTCAAGTATTAGAGGAGGGTATAACCTTAAGTCAAGAAAATACTCAAAATGCAGTGGAGCCAAATGTGGCTGTAAAAGACACGCAGAAAAATGATGATCTTACAGAAGAGCCAGTTTACAATTCCTTAGAAGATGAATTAAAATTAGGACAGGATAAGTTTAGGACTCAGAAGACGGAAAGTTCAGTCGATTTTCTGCTACGCCCACTTGATTTAAGTCAGCTTGAAGATATGGTAAATGACGCTCCTGCCAAATGTAACTTAAGTAGCAATAAGCGTCATAAAGAAAACAATAGCTCAGAATCTGAGATTGAAGTAAATGATATGGATGATGATACAGTGTCTGGTGAAGTGTTAGTGCCATATGTAACGGCGAGAGGCGTGAAATATTGTCTATTGCGCCATGATTCTGATATTTCCAAATATGAATATTTATTTGTCTGTGGTAGAACTATGAAACATTGGATTCGCAGGAAAATTAGGTAAATGGTCTAAGAAACAAGGTAAAAAACTAAATCAAGTTAATCTAATGATGGCGGTTCTAAACATCATTTTACAAATTATGATTATCTGCACCATCAATTGCAGAGTATTAAATACCGAATTCAAGCAGTGCCACTTGCTTGAAGAATTAGCAAATGAGAGAGTTGATATTGCTTTTCTACAAGATACCAAAATTCTAAAAACTGAAGTGTCTTAATCTCTCAAAGCTATTTCAAAAGGGCAGATGTTTTTTTCTTTATCACACGATAATAGCGCGGGAGTGGCCATTTTTATCCTGCCCCGCTGTCTCAACTATGTTGACGTTATATCGTCGTCATCAGATACAAATGGACAATGGATTTGTGTATCAATTGATGTACTAAACATCAATTGTGCCGTGAATTTCTAAATGATGTTTCCACAATATTTCACGACAGAACGGCTGAAAACCTAATTATGGGCGGTGACTTTAATTGCATATTAGATGAGGCTAACGATAGAAACTCTAGGTCTAATTTCGTAATTAATGACACATCGCACAATATTTTGAAGTACATCCGTGAAAATAGAAGCTTGGTAGACACTTATCGGATTGAAAATCCAGAAGGCCGGGAATTTACTTGATTTTCAACCGATGGATGGTTAGCTTCAAGGTTTAGACAGGAGCTATGTAGAACGATCACTGAAAGGTTACATGTGTAAAACTAACACAAAACCAGCAACTGTCTCTGATCACAATATGTTTTCCATCACATTAGACAATGCTGACTGGGTCAAACGAGGAGATGGATTTTGGAAACTTAATGTAGCATTGCTACGAGATAGTTGATATCGCAAATGTGTGGAAAGTTGTTGGAGGCATTGGGATGAAAGAAGAGGCTCGTATAAATGTATAACAGACTGGTGGGAAGATGCTAAATCAGACCTGAAATATATTTATATTTCAAGGCAGTATTCCATCAGGAAAGCACGAGAAATATGAAAGCGTAAAAAGGCGCTTCAGAGGTCGTTGTGTAAAATTAATAAGAAAATTAAGGATGGGGAATATAATTATTACAAACTATTAGTTAAATTAAAAGGTAGACGAAATGAAATAGAGCCCTATCTGTTTCAGGGCGCCAAAATTAGGTCCAGAGCACAAATGCACACCGAGGGCGAAAAGCCTACACGTTACCTTTGTAACTTGAAAAAAGCAAGAGGTATAGAGAAATTAATGCCTCACTGAAGACTAATGATGGAGTTTCAGTGTGCTCAAATGCAGAAATGATGGAAACAGTATCCGAATTTCACAAATCATTGTATAAATTTGAGGGAAGCGATGAAACTGCAACTAGAGATGTTTTAGCTAATATAACGAAAAGACTTCCAGATTCATGTCGCGAAACCAATCAATAACAATTGATGATTTGACAAAATCCCTCAAAGGTATGAAGTTAGAAAAGTCTTCTGGATGCGACGGACTTTCAGTTGAATTTTATCAAACATTCTGGCACATATTTGGGCCAGTATTGGAAGAAATAGCAACCAGCATTGCTAAGCAAGGGCATCTCCCTCCATCGATGGCCCAAGCATATGTTCGGCTTATATATAAGAGGGGGGACAGAAATAAAATACAGAATTATAGACCAATCTCTCTACTCTGTGTAGATTATAAGATTATTACTCGGGCACTAACATTAAAACTTGGCACAGTCCTAGACGAAGTCATTGATAAATTATCAAACCTGCTCTGTACCAGGAAGATCAATATTAAACAACACTTTGCTTATACGGGACTTTATTCAATTAGTTGAAAAGGATTGTATCCCAGCAGCAATAATAGCACTTGATAACGAGAAGGCGTTTGACAGACTAGAATTGAATTTCTTGTTTAAGTCTTTAGACCAGATTGGCTATGTATGGTTCAAGATTTATTAAATTGGTAAATATTTTATATACTGATATAACAAGTTGCTATTTAGTAAACAATCAGCTATCCGAACCTGTAGTGTTGGAGCGAGGTGTCAGACATGGTTGCTCACTGTCCCCGCTTCTAGTCGTCATAGCTATGGAATCGTTGGGAGCCACATTGAGGCAACGCAATGACTTTCAAGGAATATGTATACGTGGCATAGAAATGCCACTCAAGGTTTCTCAATATGCAGATGATACAACTGTGTTTGTGGGTAAAAATACGGATTTTAGAATTTTAAATGGAGTATTAACAGATTTTCAAAATGCATCAGGGCTTAAAGCCAATAAAGACAAATCTAAGGGTTTATTTTTGGGCGATTGGAAGGCCAGAACTGACAATGTGATGAATATTAACTGGTCAAATGATGTCATAAAAACTTTGGGTATTTACTTTAGTAGAGAACAAAATGTATTACTAAACTGGGAAGAAAGGCTATCCAAGCTAAAGTGTGTATTACTAAATTGGAAACGACGTCGCTTAACTGTCTTTAGCAGGACATTTGTCCTTAATAATTTAATCTTACCTGGACTGTGGTATACCGCTTCTGTAGTTCATATGCCCAAATCAGTAGAGTCAAAGATCAACACGTTACTTTTGTCTTTCTTATGGGAGGACAAAGCCCATTTAGTATCACAGTCAATCCTCACCAATGAAAAGCATGCCGGAGGTCTGGATTTGGTTAATGTTTCAGCAAAGTGTGCTTCTTTAAAACTGAAATTCTTGAATAAGTTACTCACTTCAAACTCATCTTGGTCAAGTGTTTCAAGGGCACTTCTCCAAATGTACCTAGACCCATTTCCAGTAGAATATTTATTTATGTGCAATAAACTGCCACCTAATCATCAAAAGATAGCAAATGTATATAAAGAACAGCTCGAAGCCTTATTTACACGATCAATGCCACAACCCAATTGTTGGGAAGATGCCTTAGAGCAACGTCTTTGGGGCAACGAATTTATTCGTGGTAATGATGATGTATTATATTTTCCTTCTATGGCCAAAAATCGTATTCAATATTTACGTGACTTGGTAAATCCGAAATCTCGTAAATGGATTGCGATGCAAGATGTAGCAAGAATAACATCAATGAGATATATTGATGCTCAGCGCTTATTTGTTAGAATAAAGAATGCAATACCTGCTGTATGGTTCAAATTGCCGAAAGCACGTGGCAACATTAATATGTTGCAACCAACATTAGTATTTAAGTCAGAGCATATATAATACAACGTGGCATCTAGAGACTGGTATGGAATTATAATGCAAAGTCGGAGACAGACTCCTATTGTGGTTAGGCATTGGAACAATTTATGATGCACGCCAAAGAACCGGGAAAAATGCCTGGAAAGCAATACATCTACCTTGTCTACCAGGAAATGCACGGGACCTGGCACGGCGATTACTCCATCGAAGGCTATGGGTCGGTCATCTTACTTATATGTGTAAAATATCAAGTACAGACCGGTGCTTATTATGTAATACTGAGGAGGAAACGATAGATCATCTATTTACTCAGTGTCGCATAACTACAGGCTTTTGGGTATATATCAATATGCTCCTTGCTAAATTTGGAACCAAATATGTGAATTCAGTGGCTGAAACAATTTTGTTCAAAGATTGCTCAACTATCGGACGAATCACTAATAGCAAGGAGAAAGAATTGTTAATAACCCTGTTATCTGTAGGAGTGTGGGCCATCTGGAAGCATCGGTGTTCAGAGGCCAGAGATAAAACCGGCAACAACCATCAAAGAGACATACAAGCAATATTTCGATCATTGTTGATAAACTGCATTCATTGTGAATTTTACAGGCTAGTAGAACATGGGAGAGAAAGTAGATTTAAAGATGTATGGTGCAAAACTGGCTTAGTATCAATTGAATACGGATATCTAAAAATATCAGAAGCGGAACTTATATAAGCTAGCACACTCGATGCTTGCTGTATATTGATAAATGCTATTTTAATTTAATTTAATTGCCTTTATTTTAATATTTTAATGCCTTAGGAGACTCTAATCTTGACCAATATCCTAACCTTGCGAATCAGTATATTTAGATATCAAATGAGTATTATGTCAATATTCTGAAGGTGATCCGATTTTCAGGTTAACAGAGTGTGATATCTTACAATTAGCTTCCTGTTGTAAATGTTTACTGTAGGTGTATTTGTTCCAAGGTAATTTGCAAAAACTTACAATGAGGTAAATTTAGAATGTGAACCCAAAGCGCCATCTATGTAGCCATAGTTTGTATACTTTTGCTTTGTGCATTATATTACATAAAGGCTACTACGTCCGCCGGGCATTTAAGAATCGGCTAACTGGCGTCAATGAGTGACTTTTTGTTACTTATCGGCGAGTCGCCTCGCCACTTGTTGGTGAGCTGCACTCGCCATTTGGCCCTACTACTATACGGTGTGCTATGCTAAACTCATATGATCTACGTAGACTGCTGGTCATGAATCGGCTCAATGGTGTCAATGAGTAGCAGTAGCTTACTGCTAATTATTGATGAGTCGCTTTACCACTTGTTGGTTAGCTATGCTCGCCATTTGGGCCTACTACTACACGGTGTGCAAATAGCAATGTCTTTGTTGAATTATGTTATGTTATCAGCTCTTTAGTAATTATGTTTTCTATGTAGTTATGCCACGGTTGTGGTATATGATAATAGAGTATTTTAGCTTGCACTGTTTTGATATGTTAGGTTTATATTGTTATTCTATTAATAAAGCCTGCTATTTCATCCGATTTTTTATGGGGGTTTACTAGCCTTTTTTAAAGGAGTTCCTCCGGGAAATGTATCCGACTGCGTCAGCGTCGGATTTTCAACAAAAAAAACAAAAACAGCAGCAGCAGCAGCAGCAGCAGCAGCAGCAGTAGTAGTAGTAGTAGTAGTAGTAGTAGTAGTAGTAGTAGTAGTAGTAGTAGTAGTAGTAGTAACAGTAGCGACAGCATCTAGATCAATCTGCTTGAAATTGGGTAGGGGTCATCCTCATAGAATTAAATGAGCGGAGCTTGATAGGAAACTGATGATGTAGACGCTATGACGGACTCATAAAAATTCGCATGTCAGATTGCGTGGAAGATGAAAGTGAGAATGATTAGAAAGTTTGAATAAATAATTTGCGCACATTATTTGTGTATCAGTAGTATCACTTACCAATCTGGTCTTTATTATGTAATATTAACTCGTTACCACTCATAGACCAAAAATGACAAATTCTTTATGCTTCAAGGAATATAATGCTGTATATTTTGAAACTAATATCACTGGAATCTGTAGCAACATGTTCCTGACAAATTAGTTTCAAAAAATTCAGAAATATTTCGATGATGATGATGATGATGATGATTAGGATGACGTTGACGATGGCGAGGGTCAAAGTAATGATTAGAACATATAGGCTAATAAATATTAAAACGTTAACATTCGTTTAAATTTATAATTTCAGATACGCGCAATAATATAATGGATTGTTTCGCTTTGCTCACCGAAAAATGGGAAATACTGTTTAACCAATATTCGCGAAACGGAAGTGGTGTACATTCTACAGCAGATGTTATTAACAACGTGGCGCAAATGACGGATCATACGTCACCCCTCTCAAAAGAACGAGAAATGGTAGCAGCCAGCATTGTCTCCTATATAACAGACATCTATGTACATCGTTTTGGATCTCATAAAGAGTCGTGTACACTTGAGGAATTTTGTGAGAGCTTTGCATATTACTATTTGAAGAAACCCCAAGAATTTCGTCATAGGTGGACGGAGATTTATGAGGCTGCCTTCGATAGTATCGATCTTAACAGTGATGGCTCCGTCACGCCTGAAGAATATAATCTCGTGGTACGGACAAGTAGGATGTCAGAAGAGGATGGGAAGAAAGTATTCGCCATGTTGGATGCCAATGCTGATGGGTTGATAAGTAAGACGGAGTATCGAAATGGCTACTTGAAGTACTTTTGCGATCCTGAAATCTCATATAAAAATATCCCTATATATTGATTTGATGAGTGTCACAACCTATTCACGGGGAGCGGTCATAACAATTGGCGCCATGGATTCCAATTTAAAGCTAGGCCGATATGTTGTTATGTAAATTTGATATTTATTAGAGAACAATGAGGAATTAACCCCCTCCCTCCCTCCATCCCTCCCTCCCGCCGACCCGATTGGCACACCATACCGGGCCCACCTGCTGGCCCAACCGCAGCTGCGTATGAAAACGTGTTGTGCCCATAAGCGGTCATGCGGGTCAGAGGATCTTTTAAGTTATTTTTGTTCTCAGATCTCAGTGATCGTCCTGGAACGTCCTACATTGGTACGTCAGACAAAGAATTTTGAAGCGAATTCTTTGTTCGATCGGTAACCATTATAGATCTTTAAGTACGGGAGTGATATGTTCATGTTTGGGACAGAGGGATATAATCCTAGCTGCAGTGTTTTGTATTGCCTGCAGCCTATTTATGAACACTTGAAGCGCCCACCAGGAGACTGTAGCAATAATCCACTCCAGATGTTACCAATGCTATTACAAGTTTGATGGTAACGTCTTTTGTTAAAAACTTTCTAATGCTGCCGATGTTACGTAGCTGCGGAAAGCATACTTCGAGATAATTAACATGTTTTTCCATGTTCAATTTATCATCTACCATTACACCCAGGTCTTTAAATAATAATAATAATAATAATAATAATAATAATAATAATAAATAATGATATCGATGTATTAATCTACTGTTCGAGATGTTCTGGTGTATATAGTGAAGGTACTACCGCCAACAAATTTAATTGCATGCCTCATATGCCATTGTAAGGCCTGAGTAAATAAAAAGTGAACTTGAACTTGGCTGCATGCCCACCCGCTTGTTCATCCGCTCGCCAGCTGACTCGGCCGTCTGCCCTCTTGCCTTTCTACCCGCTCTCCAGCCAATCCTCACTCAGTCACCTGCCTATCTACCAACCCACCAACCCACCTGTCACCGACCCACCACTCACTCAACCACTCAACAAAACACTCAACAAACTACTCAACTAACCAATCAACTAACTGATCAACAAACCACTAACCACCCACTCAAACGACACATCAACCAACGCGCAATCACTCACCTAACCGCTCACCCATCTACTTACCCACTCAGTAAACCAACCAATCAACTAATCACTCAATCATCCACTCAACCAACCGTGCAACCAACTACTCAACCAACCACTCAACCACTCAACTACTCACTCAACTACTCACTCACTCAACCAACCACTCAACCAACAACTTATCCATTCGCTTAAACACCCGCCTGCCTGCCTGCCGGTCCGCCCACTCTCTCTCTCTCTCTCTCTCTCTCTCTCTCTCTCGCCGGCCCGCCCGCCCATCCACACATCCACACACACACACACACACCCCCTCCTACCCTTCCTCCCTCCCACTCACCCACCCACGAACGAACGAACGAACTAAGAAGGTACGAATGCACGCGCGCACACGTACTTAGGCGCGCACATACGGACACATTCATGTACGCCGGTAGACACACGCACGCATGCGCGTACACACACACATGCACGCTCACACGTGCTCATGCACTCTCAGCAATCGAGTACGCGTTACTGTTACAAAAAAGGGCCGTAACTCGTCGATGATTTAGTTACAAACGATAACTCGCATTGATCAACATTCAGAATTCATAATTACTTTGAAACATAGACATCTTACTCTCGTTAATAACTGCCATGAGCTTATCAGACATTTAAATCTAAAATATAGACAGCTGCTATGGTATCATGTTTGGCACAGGCTGTGATACAGTAAATGTACGTTTTGATGCCTATTTGCCAAATCCTTTAAAGAGAGATTTAAGATTTTACTAAGCGTCTATATTATACTCATGATAGCCTATACTGGTATTGAGTTTACATTTAAAGATGCATATTCACACCAGAACGATTGAAAATAAAAATGTTAAAATTGCATACTTTTATAAGCTTAAATTATGTGCCTATGTGTAATGAAACGAAATAAATCTTAACATATGATGATTCCATTTCATATAAATTAATATAATTTTTTAAGCTGCACGGGCCTTTATTTCAATTTCGCAGCTTAAAAAATTATATTAATTTATATGAAATGGAATCATCATATGTTAAGATTTTTTTCGTTTCATTACAGGTAGGCTCACAGTTTAAGCCTCTAAAAGTGTATAATTTAAACAATTTTATTTTCAGAAATTTTACTGCGAATATGCACCTTTAACAATTTCAATTCCTCTATCAGCGTGTACAGGTAATACACCTGATTTCTACACTAACCTAATGATGAACCATTTCCGCTCTGAGTGCCATAGATCAGGAATATTGTGTTCTATACTTTTACAAAAAATATTTTACACGCTTCCAGCAAAACCGTGAATATCTTCCTTCTATGTTTGTATTGGATTTGAGAAACTGTGTGTTCGCAATTGAGAACAATAAATGATAAAATTGGAATTTTAAAAAAGGAGTGTAATTGGTTGAAATAGCGGTCATCAACGCCAGATGTATCAGCGGGTATTTTATTCATGTTTATTTTTCTATGTCAATTTAGAAGTTAATAACAACTGCAAACCCTGGTCACGCTTCGCTGAGCATGGTCTGTTTAGTTATGCGTGACAAGTATGTGTACTAATTCCTAATTTACTGCTTATAATGGAATAAAGCGGCAATTAATTTCATATAAAAATGTAAGGAATCTTATTTGACAACAGACACGACGAAGGCTAGTATAAGAATATATAAAATATCAGCGCTTCTTCATTCGTCATAATCGTCGTCGTCATCGTTGTCGTGGGCGTCATAGTTGTCGCGGTTGTTGTCGTCGTCACGGTCGTGCGCGACTGATTTAAGACAGTCGAGTAGTCCTTTATACCAATGTGTATTACGGTTAAGGCGACTGCAACCCATGTGTGCAGTTGGGCAATACCAAAAGGAAAAGTTCAAAACTATCACTTGTGGTTCCATGGCAGGATCTTCATTTCTAGCTATGTCACGCCCATATCTAGTTAGGCTCCGGCCATTTGTAGCTAAGCCCCACCCACATCGTATGTGTGCTGGAATCAATGTATATACTTTGAACTCTCAATTACCAAAATCACAATTTCAAGGTAAATATAGGCCTACAGGAAAGCGGTTGAATATTTAGAAACTAATTTGACTGGGGTTGTTGCTGTCTATGGCAGCAACAACCCCAGTCAAATAAGTTTCTAAATATTCAACAGAATATTTTGCTATTTTATAAATCCATAAACGGCAAACAATTCGTACACGTGACGGACTTTTCTATTTTCATGACGGAATAAAAATACGCCATTATGATTGTGACATCAACTAACTCGTGGCGTAATTGATCGTGACGTCAGGTACTTGAATAATAGATCGGACCGTTTAATGGAAGTATAAAGAATATTACAAGTTAGATAGTGATAACCCTGACACATATTCCTATCAATGATGTCTACTACCGCAGTAACTTGTTATTGAGATGGTCGAATTGGAAAATTAGTTTATCTGAACTCTATCCCATACTTGAAAACCCCACTTTTAGATTATAGCTCGTCAAGCACCACCGTGAGATTGATCGTTTCTCAAAAAGATTACGTTGAGACAGAAGCTAGCTAGAAGTTCTCATGTCACATAAGTTCAAATAAGACAGACCGCAGCGTACGTATTAATGCATGTATGCCTAATAAATGTACAGCATTCGCATAGCTGGTTGATCAGGCTTTTAATCACAAGTTCCAGATGCAAGCTGTGTCCGTACTCTGCGTGGACTGCCATGATGTCATCTCGTATATCGGTTGTCGATGAGACGAGATGGATGATTCGTAGAGCTGGTACTAACAGATATCATTCGAGAAGAACCTAGTTGAAATATGTCCTGGTCAAACTCTCGTGTTGAGAATGAGATGTCAGACGGAGTGCTATTCTCAGATGCAAAAGCCTTAGCATGTAGTTTATGCTTATAATCTGCCCAAGTCCGTATTCTCATGGATTGTGCTTCGATATCTACCACTACCCAAGCAAATACCCAAGCAAATACAAAGAAGGTTACAACCATGTGGCGTCGGACCGTGCTGGCTGTGATAAACTGGTGTGCCTTATTACGTGTTCACTGCTTCCGGGGGGGGGGGGGGGGGTGGGGGGGACGTGCAGGTGCAGTGGTGCTTCTGGCATTACAGATGATAAACTAAGAGGCAGGTGTTTCATTGTATATATGTTATTTATCATATAAACAAGCTTTCTAGCCCGTTCCATATTTTTCGATATGAGCACGCGTGCCATATTCAACAGAGTATTTTCATTGGCTGTTGGGTGCGCAACCCATTTAAATCGACCAATTAAAACATCGATTGATGTGAGCGTGATGCGTAGGGGTTACTACGCGGTACCGTTTTGCTACGATTTGTTTACTACGGTTTGCCATTCATGAAACGTCATCGCAAAATGTCATCGTTTGACAGTTTATCAGTCGGCAGCGAAGAAACGATTGATGGCCGTGGCTCTGCGAGTCTTAGAAGAAAAGTGTAGTTTACGGCTGACATTTCCAGATTTTGTGTTTGTCACTATATTTTGCTGCGCATTCAGTATCTGTTATCAAGTGGTGGTGCATCACAGCGGCGGTATCGATTTCAGGAAAATCACCAATGAGAAATCAGATAAAAGTCACATCAGCAACTATTGGCAAATATTTCAAAATTACAGTTTATGTGGTAAATAAAATCTCAAACTCGGTCACTTTTCATATCACTATTATGAACCTCGTTGAAAATTATCAATTTTGCACTCTCGCTAAAGCTCGTGCAAATTGATAATTTTCAACTCGGTCCATAATAGTGATATGAAAAGTGACCGCGTTCCAGATTCTCTAATACGCGCGTGTGTGCTTCCACATGGAAGTGTGTGTGCGTATGGTGCGGAGGGTGTGCGTGCGTGCGTGCGTCGTCCATGCGTGCGTGCGTGCGTGCGCGCGCGTGCGTGTGTGTGTGCGTGTGTGTGTGTGTGTACATGCATGTGTGTTCTTGAGTGGACGTGTGCGCGCGTGTGCATGATATATGTACGTGTATATATGTTAATTCCGGAAATTTCACTTCAGCAACTTTGAACGGTGTAAGAACTGTAACTACGGCTGTTGTAAAGTGACGTTTTGAGGAAGTATTAGATTTGTTGAATTAGGTGCCCCTAAGTTCCGACAACAGCCGTGGCCTTTGGCAATCGCCGGACAGCTGTATATAGAAGATTCAGTGATGACTTGTAGTTTGAAGTGTGAAGCTTTTAGCCTAGTCGTTGTGGGGGGGGGGGTGGGGGGGGGGGGGCGGGGGAATGAACCTAGACAAAATTCCAACATACGGTTTTTTGATGTCATCCGATCCGTAACGTTACCCAGAATCACATACTACAAATCCCCATTCATCCCTTTTGGCGGAATCTTTTACAGGGTTTTGAATTTGAGGACAATTTTTTATATCGTGTGTGTAATATGATAAGGTGATGGGGGTAGCAGGAAACGGCGTCGTCTGCTATTTTCCAACCAAATACAATGTTCAACAACCTGAAATAATGACTCATACCGGGTATGTGTATCTCGGGCTGTACTAGAGCTACTTCCCGACATCACCAATACCAAATGTGAAGGAAGGCTATTCTACATATCGTATAACCGCTAACAAGTGTGAACAAATGAAAAATCCATTGTCATTATTTAAAAGTTTATCCATTGTCACTCAGCAGCTGGGATGCATAGATGGCAAGGAAAATACCAACAAGTTCATCACGGAGGGTAGCCTAGAGACGCTCATCAACACATGGTACCCTTTAGGGTCGGGATGTGCCTTGCGAGGTCATGGCATTATAAGTCCAAACCATCAGTTTCCTCATCAAATATTTGATCATATTGTCGATGTTGCTGCAAATCTTACCTCGGTACTATGCATATGCCATCACACATTTCAATCCGTTGCATAAGCATTGCTTGGCGACACACAGATTCCTTATTGTTGCTTTACATTTGCAACAAATGAAGTTGAGCACCTTCGATGGTTCACCATCAAAATCCATCATTATTGGACATAGAGCCATTTTCCTCTTTCAATCCCCAATTATTCTGTTCGAGTTCATTTTTGCTAAAAGCTAGCCATCTGTGGAGGTGAACACGTAGGCTGTGGAAATAAGCTGTGCGCTCAGTTGGTGGCAGTTACTGTGGCTCTATCTTACCCCCCTTTGCAACCATTTGCATGTATTGTGAGTAGGTCAGAGAAATAAGCGTTTCCTTCTCAGTGACAACATGCAGGCAATGGAACAGGCTACGTTCCGAGCTGCCAACTTCTTCCTCTAACTTGTCAAAACATCCAACTATGGCAGACATGTCCTGTACCACTTTCAGGGCTCCCAGCGGCTCTGAAAAATGGAAACTCACTTCTCCAGAGTCAGGGAAAACTCGATGAATTTGGGGAAACCCCAAAGGAAACCGTGGAGAACTATTGGAATTTAACAGTAACGGTTCGCATTTTCCCAGTTTGCTGTATGCACGTCTTGTGCCATTGTGGCCATTGTGGCCTTGATTGCAAATGGAAATAAATTAAAATTATTGTATGCACAGACTACAACTCTGGTGTATATATTATCAGCATCTTAGTTGCTTTGTAACCACCTCTTGACTTCTCAGCAACCTTGTTATGGTGAAAATATTTCTCATGGAATTTTGGGAGTTTCTCAGGGAAATATGAGGGAAACCTCAGGGAATTTTGTTTTGATAATGTGCTGTGAACCCTGTCTTTGGACTTGCCATGGCGGAAAGTGGCACACCCACTCTAGGCATGAATTATCAGAATACACGTCGGTATCTCTGCTGGTACTACATCAGCTGCTTCTTTGAGACTGTATAGTTGCCATCGCTTCGATCATTTTGCTTCCTTCTTCAAGGAAATTACGATATGTCATTACAGTGATCCAGCAGCATCGTGAAGATGGCAGTGTCTTCAGCAACAACTTTGGCTGGTTGGCAATCAATAGCTTTGTCCATTGCCATTGATACTATCAGTGTCTGCGTTTTTCTTACTTGTATTCGTGGCAAGGATTGAAGACGAGCTGACAGAAGGCTAATTAGCTTAGTCTTGCTTCGTACATTCAAGAGGAATGTCTCCTGGTCAGCATGAGACTTCGCCGTATCTAAAATACTATGCCAGCAGAGATCTTGCCTATTTGCCGTCGACCATGCTCATGGTCCATCCTAGAATTGTGCTGTTAAAGCACCTGAGCATATGTTGCCTTATTTGCCATCTTATATGCTGCTGCAGCCTGCCACCATCTATCACAGCCATGCTATGCTTCACCGATGCTTGTCAGATCTTCCTGTATTGTTCTGGACAGTTGAGATTTATCAATCATCCTAGTGGAGAAATCTTTGAAAAAGGATGTGGGAACTGCGGCCATTTCGTGTCAAAGGTAAGGAAAAATATCTTCGTCCTCCCTTTGCTCTAGTGTGGTACATCACATGAACAAACTCGATTGATCAATTTGCGCAGTTTGCGTATCGATCTTGATGCCCGTACCATCTGAGACCTCTTCATGGTTGTTCCTTACAGATTTACTATCCATGGTCTGTTGTAACTATTCACGGACTTTCTCGGCTCCGTCACAGCTGATGTTATCCACTTCGCATGCAGTCAGACCACTGGCCAGAGATCGCACTTGCTGAATAAGGGGTTCACTTGAAACCAGACCATGATCTTTCTCATGTCTCTCCAATAATGCTCGCGTCTAGCTCTCCATGTATCCATGTGGTGGTCGCTCTTAAGATGTCGCTTCCAAACAGATAGAGTTTGACAGAGTTGTTGCTGCCTTAGTCATCAATGACTTTCATTCAATTTGTTAGAACTACCTTCTGAAAGTATTACAACGTTGAATGTCATACTGATTATTTTGAGAACAGTTTGATTGAAAGTTGTTGCAACAGCAATTTTCGGTAGACTCGTTTTCAAAATGTTAGCCAGTGACGCTTGCATTTTCTGCTGATTGTTTTGCGAACACTATATTTGAAGGAAAGTTGTTGTGTTATAAAACTATCAAGTATGACGTGTTTCAACTCTATGCTAGAAAATAGGCAATTAAGAGCGAACTGCTTTGCACTTGCTATGCGCTGTCGATGTAGCTTTGCTCATCTTGAAGGCCTACTAAGCATTGCCCTAGAGCGAGAACAATAGAATCCCAAACATTGGCAGCTACAAATATCAAATTAAAATGGTGGATCCAAAAAGGATGGTCGTCACTAAATTTTCCTAAATTTTTTTCCTATTGTTATTGCTTCAGGATAACTTTAAATCCCCATAGACTAACTGCAAACATATTTCCAGTCAGGCGATGGACAGTTGTGGTCGTTGAACGTTTGGTTTGACAAGAACCTAACTAAAGACCCCCACCCCCATTTTATACTACCAATATCTCATTATATTTCATTGTAAAAAAGCCGAAAATAGTCCTTGACCCCAGTAAAACATTCCGCCCAAAAGGAGTCAATGGGGATTTTAAGTATGTGATTCTGGGTGACGTAATGCGTCGAATGATACCAAAAAAATCTTCTGTTGAAATTTTGTCTACGTTGAGCTACCAAAACCGGCTCCTACGACTAGACTATTTGGTGCAGCGCTAATGCTGCGAAACACTTTGGATAACCATATCCTTTGGCCGACTTTTATCATGGATTCACATTCAGGATGGCCATAGAAGAACAGCATGGATTGTAGTGATAGTTGAATGACATCTTAAAGTGAACTTTTTATGTCACCAGTATTACTGAGTGTGCATGTATTTGACCTCAATGTCTTCGAGGCGACATCTTTCCGATTGTCAAAATAGGTTGTCACGTTCATATCCCGTGACACAGATACAATTGACATTTCCAGTTTTAGCTGTGCCCCACCCATCTCTAAGTAAGCTCCACCCACACTTCGTTCGTGTTGGGATCGATCGATCCCTGAGCGCTCTGACTATCAATTTCAAGAAAACTATACAGGCAAACTGTTGAATATTTTGAAACTAATTTGACTGGGTGTTGTTGCTGCCTCACCATGTTTATTAAATAGGAAAGCCATACAATTCGTACGTACAACAACGCTTAGCCCGTCAATAAATTATGCGTTTGTGATGCAATTTATGGTCTCATTGATTATGTCGTCATAAGATGTATGGATAAACTGGAAAGGTCCATTTGCTGAATAATTCTTGTGTCCGCTTCTCCATGTTATATCCTGTCTGCTAAAGATTACTTATGAGGTTATTTCAACTGGAGTGAAGCATTCCCAGTAGCAAACACCTTTGCCTGAACACTCATCCATATGGGATATGATATATGTCAGGATGAACTCTATCTAACAGTTGTTTCTTGTTGCTGCTAACTGTTAATCAAACGTGTTGGTATGGCAGACAAGCTGTTGGATGAAGAGTATAGCCAATAGTCACCGCCTTGTGTTTAACACTTCTGATGGACGCCTTGATTTAAGTACATTGGAGGATTCTTTTTGTCCCCCATAATGAATATTGCTAATAGCATCTTTGTCATCAATCGCCTTGGCCATGTCGCCATGCCTTCGTACTGTCTAGCATTACGGCGGCGTGTGTTGGTATCATTGTCAACAATAAGATACAAGAACTCACAGATGCACTTCATTCTGTCAGCGTTTGCAAAACAGTCGTGATGCAGTGGCTTCCTTCTCACCGTAGTACTCATAGAAATGAGCATGTACACAAGGAGATGCTATGCCAAATGTAGACACTCTAGCAACGTTTGCAGAGGCAGAGAGTATTATTATGGCTCTCTACCGAACCAGTGGGTAATTAGGTGAATATCATCAACTATCTCAGTCAGAACAGATGTTCAGTAGTAAAGGGAGTGGCTGTCTGCTATTGCTATGCAAATGAGCTCTTGACCTATTTAAATGCTGCGCTCTGATTGGTTGATTTGAATGAGTGGGTGGAGACTATCATTCTAAATGAGCGGGTGTGTGCTGTATGCCATTATTCTAAATGAGCGGGTTCCCGCTATTGTTTTAAATGAGTGGGTGGCTGCTATTGTTCATGCAGGTGTCCGCTCTAAATGTCCGCCTACAGGCTATTGTCTGTTATGACATATGCGTGTTAATGCATAGATTAATGTGATTTTAAATAGGTATTGACATGCGTGCGTTGATCGTGTTCTTGCTGATCGTGTTTAATGTATTAATTAGGAGGATGGTGCCTATGGCAGCAACAGCGCCCAGGTCAAATTAGTTTCAAAATATTGAACAGCATGTTTATTAAATAGTAAAGACATGCAATTCGTACAACAACGATTAGTCCGTCAGCAATTAAGCGTTTTTGACGAACTTAGCTACGTCATTCACGACGCGATTGATTATGACATCGTCCTACACGTCACGCAGTTGATTAACACGTCATATGATTGATCGAGAACTGGAATCCTCTATTCGCTATTGGGTGAATAGATCTCTGCATCAAAGTTGTCAATAATTGATTGAACTAATCAACTTTCTAAAGATATTATCCCATGCCCCGCATGGCGTCTTTGTTCTGCGTACTGCTGTGTACTCCTGTGTACTGCTGCGTATTGCTGCGTACTTCTGCGTATTGCTGTGTACTGCTGTGTACTGTGGTGTACTGCTGTATACTGCTGTGTACTGCTGTCTGTGTACTGCTGTGTACTGCTGCGTACTGATGCATGCTGCTGCGTATAACTGCATGTGCTGACAAAGTCACGTGGGTAGCTAAATGTTAGTTTTACTTCCTGAGCTCAACTCTAAGGTCACTTGAAGATCAGTTTGTTTATGTTTCTCAGTGCAGGTGTAACTATATTTCCTATAAGTACAGCTGGCAATGCAGGGGTGTAGGAACGTACTTGGACTTGGGGAGAGGGCCTGAAGTATGGTTGGGGCCAAAAATTAGGGGGCGTTGTGGGAATACCCTATGGAAGAGGCAACATCTGTGGGCTATACCCCACCCCCACCCCTCTTGCACCCACCAGCCCCACCCCAACACCAACCCCAACCCCACCACCATGTTCCTACGCCCATGCAATGCTTTACATAATGTGTGTGATATTTCCGCTAATAATGTGCATGTGTGATGTCCAGGAAGCACGCATCTCATATTTCTGGGTCAATATTCATTCTATGTTTTGTTTTGCAAAGCGAAGCGCCATTGCAATATCTGATCACATGTTTACCTATGTCGTCCTCATCATTTAGTATCTTAACCCGTATCATTCTAATGTCAATGTTCTATCTTTTACCGTGCCAATGTCAATGAAAATGGTGTACATTTGTCAACAATTTTTGTGAACGATGTTGCTGTCTACGACAGCACCATCTCCCACCAAAATTTGTTGAAAAATGAACACCAGGTCATATTTTATTTTAATTAGAAAATTTTAAATTATGACATCGGATTGGTACGTATTAACGCGTCGCTGCCCGAGTCGAACGTACACATTGTTATAGTGACCCGGGAGTAGGCCTAGTTCAATAAAGTTGAAACTTGAGATGCTGCAATATTCACACCAGATAGTCTTGAGATGAAATAGCGCATAGATCGCCAACTAAGATTGTCAATCAGCGATGAATGGTTCAATAGAACTCTATAGCTTTTATATTCTTGGAACAGTTCTATCAAATTCCATATCACTATTTTATCATCTAACAATGAAGTTATCCCACACAGTAGGGCTAGATGATTTGCGCAGGGCCTACTCAGTGGACCGTTCCATATTTTCAGCCATCATATGATGTTATAATCAACCACGTGACGTTTAAGATGCAACTACGTGACGTGTAGGATGACGTCATTATCATGACTGACGTAGATAAGTACGTTACGATCGCATAATTGAAGACGGACTAAGCGCTTGTACGAATTGGAGGTCTTTACTGCCGTAGGCAGCAACAGCACACCCGGTCAAATTAGTTTCAAAATATTCAACAGCTTCCCAGTATAGTTTCCTGGAAATTGATAGTCAAGAAGTTCAGGGATCCATAAATTTCAACACGAGCGAGGTGTCGGTGGAGCTTAGCTACAGATGGGCGGGACATAGCTAAAAGAGCCATTTGCGAAGCTAACGGGACATTTTCCTTATCTTGCGTGCGTGGTATCGTAGTGTTGCAATACTACGCGCAGGTATTTTGTAATTTTTGTCCCACCCTGTGAGTATCTATAGACTAATGTATTTTGTGTTATGTTCGGCGGGTGTGCGTGTAAACGCACGCTATACATATAGAATGGTGACAAAACGGCTTTCTATAACTTCCAAACCTCTTCCGTTAAAACCACTTGTATTTAGGATCCAAAATAGTATTTTTTTAAGACGAGTGACCACTCAGAAACGTTTCGGTTATAAGAAAAATCGACTTGTCTCCGCAAATTTTATACTTTATGGCGCATTTGACTTGCAATGGGAAACCTGCTATCCTAACTGACCGTATGTGTGTGGTCCATTCGGTGGCCGCTATAGGCAGGTTGAAATGTCCTACAAGTACGTTAGTTAACCAGAGCCAATATTTCCGTTTATATTTTATTTACGCGATTACGTTTATTGACAAATTTAGAGATTTCGCTGTATTTAATTTTTTATGACTTGGTGCGATATATGGCCATTATTTAAACCGCGTTGGTTAAAACTGATGCTATGGCAACTAGCTGATGTTGTATAGGCTTAGGCCTACCAACATCAGTTATTGTGCATATGATGTGTGCGCGTAATGCGTAGTTTAGACTCGCAGTGTTGAAAGGCCCAGCAGGCTAGCATCAAATATAATTATGTCACGACTAAAAAATATCGACTAAGAATTTGGTTGTCAGTTAACCTCTTGAACTCTACTTTCCCAGATCTCAATTCATACAATCTGTTGCATGTTTTGAAACTAACTTGACAGCAACCCGTTGCCGCAATAGGCAGCAGCAACATGTTCCAGTCAAATTAGTTTCAAAATATTCAATATAATACTTACTAAATTGTAAATGAGTTTTTGAATTCGATCTTCCGGGTTCACAGGGTTAAATAAGAGTCAACATTTGGCCGGGAGCGTGACTGGAGCCAGGAGAGGGTGGTCCTTTTAGGCAGGTGGTTACAGCCAAACTCTCGTAGGCGCACGCGATCAGGTATTTGAAACCCACCAGGACAGGCCCTAACGCTTTACTAATCACGTATTGATAGGGCTCTGCGCCTCGAGGCGATCGTTTTAATTAACTAGTGTGGACTTTATAAAGATGAGACCTTCGACACGGATTTAGAAGACATCGTGAAATTTAATACATCTTTCTCAAATTCAACCCGCTATATATAAATAGCGTCGAATGTAGACGTTAGCTTGTAAGCGTATATATACGAGTCACAAATTAGCTGAATGGAAAAGTAGAGTTATATGAGTCATTCTACGTTACAAAGAAGTTCTGAAATAACTTATTGACCCGTTTCCAAAAATAAACGAAACAAACTGTTGAATATTTTTTGACTTAAATTGATTGGAAGCCATTGCTGCCTGACTTACTCTCAAATTAAGTCCAAAATAGTCAACATAACATTTCTTACATCGTGTTCAAAATTGTACTAACTAACAGATTTCTGTTTTTGTTTCTTAAGCGTCTTAACTTATTTATAAGCTGTATTATAATATATAGGCTACACGTCATAAGTCTACCTTACTCATACGGGCCCTAATCATATATCATAACACGAGGCGATGTGTTGGCCTAATACCACATGTTATACGCATAACTATTCACATATGTTCATTATCGACGAAACATATTTAATAATCGCGATTAAAAATGAATATTTTATTAAAAACTAAATCCGTATATAGTCATATAAGCCATTGCGAGTTGGCTGACTATATTAAAATTAAATGATAATACACCGGCTACACGCTTGAAAGGATTTAAGCTGACCCCGGCGGCGTCGCGTTAGTGGTATATGTTCGGAATTAGCTTCAATATCGGTCGTGTTGGTCTGTGTACGTAAATTACACTTTTCTACATTTTAACGCTCGTTTAGATATTAATAATGTGTGTACATACGATCAAACAAGATAGATCCTTGTTTGTTTGTTTACTATATAGATAAATTACTCATCGGAATACACTCGCGAGTCTGTCTAGTCATTTGTAAGAGTATATTGCCTACATAACAATGTCGGTTAGCCCGGTAGTATGAGCTAGCTCACACTGATTTCGCGTACGGGCTCGTGTGGATTTCCCGAAAATATTCCTGCATTATACACTACAAGGAATCTAGTTCACGTTTAGATAAGGTAGACCCTATTTATCTATATAATAACTGTACATAGGTATGCGAATTTCTCGTATGTTCAAGTTTAAACGTTATAGACAGAAAGTTACACAAATCAAATTGAAACTAGTTTGAGCTATATGCCCTATAGTTTACGAGTGACTCTTTAAGCGGCAATTACGAAGTTCTCTCAAACCTACACGTGCGTGTGTGCAATTAATACAACACGTTTTCCCGTACCTGTGGTAATGTAGATTTACCTTTGTTGCACGTTGCAGGCCTCAATGACCGTTTAACCCTTGAAATAACCAATATCTCGATTTCAAAAACCTATACAACAATGCTGTTGAATATTTCGAAACTACTTCGCCTGGAACCTATTGCTGCAATAGGCAGCGACACTGCCAGTCAAATCAGTTTCAAAATACTATTCCTTGGATCATAAAGAATTTGTAATTTTTGGTCTAAGTCAAACCAAAAAAATCATAGAAATTCATTTTTCCATAATCCCAATTTCAAGGTAGCTATACAGGAGAAGCTGTTGAAGTATTTTGAAACTAATTTGATTGGTGGCTGTTGCCTGTTGCTGCCTATGGCATCAACAGCTCTCAGTCAAATTAGTTTCAAAATATTCAGCAGAATGTTTATGAAATTGCAAATCCTTCAAAGACATACAATTCGTATATTTGACAGTCCGATGTTCATGACGGAGCTATATACGACACTATGATTCTGACGTCAGCTAACTAGTGACTTAATTGATTATGACGTCAGATACTTGAGTGACAGATCGGGTCCCTCCATTATCATTCGGTCCGTAGGTACAATCCAGCAACATGCGAATTAGTAGTCGTTGTAATCATTTCAGCATTGTAGTCGTCACGTCACGCCATTCTTTATCTTGTATCCTAGCTGAAAACGATTGAGTTCAGTCAAATTAGTTTCAAAAGCTTCGAAGTATGTGTTCTGTGGTTGATTTGTAATTAAGACGCTGTGATACCTGTGTTAAAACGTGATTTTCGTCGGTTAAATTTGTGAAGAACGTTAATTTGTCTACATAGAGGCATTCAAGTGACGTCACAAGAGCGCATACGAATTCTAGTGACGTCACGTTAATACGTGCACTTAATCTAAATATTAGTGTTTACATATTATAAATCTCATTCCTAAGAAATAGGTCACTGTACGCTTGGATGCTAGAACTACAGCATAGATGCCGACCTGTAGGTATACGAGACTCTTCTAGCTAGGATATTACTCAGCCGCATGTGACGAACTACAGGCAAGATGACCTCTAACCACGATGGAAGTAAGAGGAACTGGAAGGACACTAGTCGTCTGCTACACGAACAACGTGCGTACACACCAGCCGACAAGAATGTCAACTACACAGCCTCTATTCCTTGGATCAAAGGTTTGTATACGTACGACATAGTTGGATATGTCTGTATTCTCTGCAAAAACCTCTTTGAAAGCGAACGGCTCAATTGGAGGTCAATTACAATTTAGTATTCTATTTTAGCTAATTTGACTGGGAGATGTTGCAATGGCAGACACACCTTCCCGTCGAATTAGTTCCAAAATATGCGGCCGTACCTGTAGGCCTGTAATGGACCTTTCCAGTTTTAGCTATGCCCCGCCCATCACTAACTAAGCTGCACCACACGTCGCCGTGTTGGGATTGACCGTCCCCGAATGCCCTAACCATGAATTTCCTGAAAGCTATACAGCTAAGTTGTTGGCAGCAACAGCGCCCAGTCAAATTAGTTTCAAAATATTCAACAGGATATTTATTAAATAGTAAAGACATACAATTCGCATAACGACTCATAGTGCGTCTTCAACTATGCGTTCGTGACGTACTTATCTACGTCATTCATGCCGTCATTGATTGTGATGTCATTATATACGTCACGTAGTTGATTATGACGCCATATGATGGCTGAATACAGTGGAAAGGTCCATTACCATGAAATTGAGAGTGTGAGAATTTAGGCTCCAAATGATGAAATGCCATTTTCTCGTCGCAAGATATTCGGTTTCCAACCAATACAATTCACAACCTTTACAATGCCATGCCTATGGGGGGGGGGGGGGGGCAGGGACAGATCCATGGGTTGTAAGTAGTGACCCCCACTCCCTCCAACAGAGGTGCCCCCTGCCCCACCCCACCCACACACCCCGTCTGATGTGCCATTTCTCGTACACATATTAAAGAAAGTTTTCAACCCGTATTGTGGAACACACGCATAGGGCAACTAAATTTTTAAAGATTTTCGAAAAGGACCCGCGTGTCCCTTCTCTCCAATACATACATATATTCAAGCACGAGTTTAAGTGATCTTACAATATTTCCAGAAATACAGGAGACACTTTCACGGCATCTAAATTCAACCAAATTTCCAGATAAAACACGTGTGCCCTTTCTCCTCTCAAACCACCGTGTATTAAAGTGACATATCACGTGATGTGAAGGAGAGCGCTCTTTCTCGTCAATATCTACATACATCAGAAATGCACGAGACATACCCCGAGCGCTCGTAAAGCCGGCAATACACATGGGAATATGTTGTGCACCACGTTGCGCAACATGTTACCGGAAACATGTTGCGCAGCGCGTTTCTAGAAACGTGACCCCACACACTCATACAACATGTGCCAGCAGCAATGTGGGTATCCTGCGGTTATTTCCATTGCTATTTATGAACATGGCTTCGCAGCAGCAAGAAGATGAAACTGCAGAGGAACGGACATAGCCTATCATGTGCAGTTGCTTTAATTGCGGTTATCATCATGCATAGACATCGCAATATGAGTGTCTGGACAAGAGAGATACTGCTGAAGAAACGGTGGTTCATCTGTCCACTCGAACTCCATCTTTTAAATCCCCTATGTAAAATATGAAGTCATATATTACCTTCATCATTCCTAGGATGATCTAGCAGACCTTTTAACTTAAAATCGTTGCAATCCTATTGGTCCACACCCAGGTATGAAACCAGACACCATGCACTGTGCAACAACTAGAACCGGCCCTATTTCTTGAAAGTTGTTGCGCAACACATGCGACATAAAACATTTTACCATACACTCACGCAGCTTGTTGCTCAACATATTCCCATGTATATGGACGGCTTAAAGCTCAAATCTTTTCAGGGGGAATACACGATCACGAATACATACTGCCGGGATGATGATATACCACCTCTGAACCAAACCCAGCTATGTACCCTTTATGGTTACACCCCTGCATCCGTCCTTGGGAACCCGGGATGGGAAATTAGTGTTAAACTATGTTGGTGCCTGCGCTGTGAAAAGGTAAGAAAAACAGAATTCATAGTTAGTACATTTTAAGACTAACTTAGTTTATTTTGACGAGTTTCGCATATAAATGTGCTTCATCAGGTTTAACCTGATGAAGCACATTCATGTGCGAAAGCTCGTCGAAATAAAACTAAGTTACTCTCAATCCCTTTTGTGTCAACTTAACCCATAAATAGCCGAGCTGGCCAAAAACGGTATCTGCTGTGGTCTTGAAGAATGGCCACTTGCAGGTTAAGAGAAAACGTTTTTGGAAATTTACCACTAGAATGACTGGCTCGGGGCCGAACAATCTTGGAACACTGGGTCTGCAAAAACTGGATTTTTTTTACCATTATCCATCTGATGGTGAACCTGGCCAAAAAACCGTCATCTGCAGCGGTCTTGGTGGGGTGGGGTGGGGTGGGGTGGGGTGGGGTGGGGTGGGTGGCATTTGCAGGACAACACAAAGCTATTCTTGTACATTTTATTCTTAGTTTACAAAAATAGTCTTCTCTTGGCCTGAAAAAATTATAATTTTCTTGAAAAATCTTGATTTAATATGAGCAACATTTAGAGCGCTTTGAGGCGCTGTTGACGCACGAGGGATTAAGTGGTGCATGTAGCCCTTAAAATGCTGTTTTCCTGTCTATAGAGACTAACAACTAACGCGGCTACTTAACGTTCTATGAAACAGAAGATTTACGTAACACTTCAATTTGACATCGTCAGAGCCGGATTAAGGCAAGGGATAACGGGGCTATAAACCCGGGCCCCAAAAGATAAGGGGGCCCCAAAGATAAGGGGGCCCCAAAGATAAGGGGCCCCCAAAGATAAGGGGCCCCAAAATCAAAAACAATTATCGCATTTTACCAATTTGAATGTTTTAATCCCAGTGTCTCACTTTTACAATCACGATGCGCGTAATTTGTTGAACATGCTGTCGAATATTTTGAAACTAATTCGACTGGGCGCTGTTGCTGCCTATGGCAGCACCAGCGCCCAGTCGAATTAGTTTCAAAATATTCAACAGCTCACCTGCATAGTTTTCTGGAAATTGATAGTCAGGGAGTTCGGAGATCGATAGATCCCAATACGAGCGTGGTGTGGGTGGAGCTTAGCTAGAGATGGGCGGGGCATAGCTAAAACTGGAAACAACCATTGAAATCACACTTACAGACAGTAAGTAGCATTATAAGGGGCCCCTACATCTATTTAACCCTGGGCCCCAACTAGGTTTAATCCGGCTCTGGACATCGTGGATAACAAAAACTGACTATTATTAACTGGCATCAATGAATCATTTTATCAGTGTTTTATCAAGCGATGTGTACCAGTCTAGTATACTCCCTAATGATATATCTCACATACTACTACGATATCCTTATTTTAAGCCACATGGCGTGTCATGTAAATACTGTATATAAATCGAAGGTAGCATACGTTTGGAATCAACTGCGCATGCTATCATGTTGATTACATAATGATTATCTTTATAATGTCTTGGTTATCTCATTATGCAATGAGATTCGGTGCCAAATGAATGCTTCACATACACATTATCTTATTTCAGTCCTCTCAGAGGAATGCAATGACATCTGACTACACGCACGAACTAAGGCGATATTGTGACTGGTCTTACCTAAGCCAGCTCGTGCGTGCGTGCGCATGCACCCGTGTGAGCGCGTGAGTGCGTGCGTGCTTGCGTAAGTGTGTGGTAATGCTCTATAAGATGATATATTCAGAAAATGGTGAGTTCCGTTGTCAAAATAGTAGTCGCCTGTCGTTAGCTATAGGCTAGGTAGCCAGTCAGATGCGCCTTCAGATATCGATTATGTATTTTAGTTAGGTCAATATGGCAGAAGGTATCTGTCTAGACAGATTTGGGTCCAGTTAGGTCAAGCCTGTATGCTAATAATTGTGTACTTAAGTATTTGCTTTTACAGCGAGCCTATGCTAAAAAAAATCACGAATTCGTTGGTCAATTAATCGGAAGACGCCCACTTGAACAGCGGCGTTGTCATGAATTTTCAACTGGTTTCAAATTGCGAGGGGTAGACTGCGGGTTGGGTAAAATGGTAGGAGGATTATAACCTTTACGGGCATTTAACTACATTAGTTACCTCAATAAACATCTCATTAGAGGACACGTTATGACCCTTTTATTTTTGTTCTCCTCTTCCTCATCCTCGCCCCTCCCCCTCATCTTCCCTCATCAACCCCACCTTCCTCCTCCTACTCCTACTCCTCCCCCCCCTCCGACGACGACGACGACGACGCTGACGACGCTGACGACGATAGCAGATTATGAGAACTAGGTAAATAGCAGTACCATCTTGTCGCTGCTTTTATGCCCATATACACACTATGGAGGTAACATATCCGTGAAGACCTTAGGTTAATCATTGATCACTCGGTGGTTCTTTTACAGATCTAGGTACAATACTAATGATCACTGCATGTGGGGTTTGCGCGATTACGTTATTAAATCGAAAATCGTGATTATTTTTTTTAATTGTGAATTTATATGATTAAAGATTATATAACTGTATAATCGTTATTAATTTCTACTGCATAATATATTTCAAATCCTACCGTTTGATTGCTTTTTAATGCGATCGGGCACGAAAATTGTCATTTTTCTCAGCGAATGTATGTCCATGTGCAGGTCAAGAGAAGACTATTTTTTAGTATGTATCGCTGGAATGACTGGCTCAAGAATCGAGCCAGTCATTCCGGCAGTACATGTTCAAAAATAGTCTTCACTTGGCCTGCAAATTGATTATTCTCAACACCATTCCAGCTTTCGTCATTGATATAAGTTTTGGTATTATGACTGGGTAATTTGTTCCTAAGCTGATTAATCGAGTAATCCCGATTATTCTTATATAATCGATCGTGATCGTTCAAAGCAATAATCGCACAAGCCGCGTACTGGTACCATGCCAATGATGACTGTGTATAATGCGATCACAGATGTGCGCGATGGCATTGCACTTATATGTTCATAACGTGCTCTCCGCTTCGACCATTCAATCCAGCCTTTAGACAAACTCAGTTTCAGTTTCAGTTTATTTTACACCCAGATCACAAAGTGACATATGGGGAACAATGATTTTACAGGATTTACATGTTATGGCGGCTAGCCATTATGATAAGTAGCATCATCTATGTCATAATTCATCAATTGCATTATTGTCATTTGTCTTAGCAGTATCATTCAGCCGCATTGACATTGGCACTAATTAACCCTTTTATGACGAGGCCGATCATAACCGACCTCTGCAGTGGTAACGAGGAGTGTCCATTTGTTGGTCAGGAGAAGACGATCGCCAAAAATCCATCACCTAAATGACTGGCTCCATGTCCGAACCAGACATTCCAGTGGTAGATTTCTCAACAATTCTCTCCTCCGGTTCGTAAACGGGCACTCGATGTGCACAGATGTTGCTTCTTGACCACACATTTAGACATTTAAAATGCTAATGATTATATTTAACAAGCCACGTCGTCGTCGCCATCGTCGTCGTCTTGATTTGTGTTCTCTTACATTTGGGTACTTATTTGTATGCGTGATATGGTGTCGGTACTATGTTTAGGGTTCGTCAACGTTGGAACTGTTCATGTGGCAGTTTTATTAGCAGATTTTTGTTCTTGGTTGAGAATAGTTTAAAAATTTTAAAGAAGATTTGGTCTATTACAGTAATATTTAGGTAGGATTTCTAGTCATTTATCTTTAAAAAAAATTCGCAAATAATTATGTAATGGAATTCGTCTCCCATTTCGTTATGATTGTAAAGAGGACAAATTCTTTCTTCTCTGGCGATTCTTTCGCATCGTCCCTTTTCTATCAGAAGTCGATGATTACTTGTCTTAAACTATGTAAATAAAATTCTGTTGCAATCATTTAACTTTATAAGATCGTCTTCCCGTTCCCAATTTGGCTTAGAACAGTTATATATTTTCCCCTTCCAGGAGTCGCTCATCTGTGTTTGCCATGTTTGGATATATTGGTCTTCAAGGCTTTTCGTTATTCTTATTTTTATTTCATTAAAGTTATTTATTACTTGATTTGTCCAGAGGTAACTGTGTCCTGTTGTGTCTAGTATTGTTTTATGGAGTTTAGTCACTTGTACTGCGTGCCGTTGTTTCGATGATCTAATAGAATATGGATGTATAATCTGAATGCAAGTTTTGTTTGTTTTCCTGAAAGAAGCTTAAGCCAATATGTTATCATGTGTTTTCTTATAACTATTAGAATTGGAATTTCTCCGAGCTCGCCATATATCATATACTTCGGTGTACTCTTTTTAATTTTAGAAAAGATCGCAGAAAGTCTAGATTTACTTTCTCTCGTAAGCTGCAATTTTCTATTCCTATGACTTCAGCCCCATATAGTAGAATCTGCTCGATCATTTGATGGTACAATTTAACGTAGCGGTCAATTGGTAAGTTCAATTCTCTGGCGCGACAATGCAGTGCGAACGTGGCTTTGCGAGCTTGTTCTGATATGTTCTTTTCAGCTAGGAGGAGGCGACTATTATAAGAAAAGTATATCCCGAGATATGTGTAACTATCCACTATTTCTGGCTCTTTCGTTTTTACATAGAACATTAATTTGCTATAGTATCTTTTTGTGCTGCCAAAAACCATGGCTTTTCCATATATCGCAATATTCGTCAAGAGCGTTTAGGTTTTCCTGTAGGTCATGTGTGTTGTTTGCTAGCCGTGTCATCAGCGTACAGCAGATCTACTAAAGTGAGTATTTAAATCTCCCTCCTCATTTCGCAGCTCAATTTGCTTACATTGTCGGTTCTGAAGGAAGTGCTCTAGATCTTTAAGGAAAAATACGAATAATATAGGTGAAAGAATATCTCCCTGTCGGACTCCTCTTATACAGGTAAATGGTTGTAATTGCGCATTATTGAATTTAGCTGCCGACTTTATGTTATTGTACATGCTTTTAATAACATTAAAGATTTTACCTGTAATGTTATGTTGCCTGAGTTTGAACCAGAGACCATCGCGCCATACCGAGTCGAAAGCCTTTTCAAAGTCTACAAAGCAGCAAAATAGGGTTTTTTTTCATTCTTTTGAATATTTCTATCATGGTATGTAGCGTAAAAATGTGATCAGTAGTGGAATAGCCGTTTCTAAATCCTGCCTGGTTTTCGCATAATTTGTTGGCGCTTTCAAGGACTTTGTTTATTCGACTAGTAAATATGGACGTGAAGAGTTTTCATAAACATCTGATTAATGTAATTGGTCGGTAGTTCTTTGGTTCGTTCGGGTTACCTTTTCGTTTGTATATTGGGATAATGATACCAGGCGTCTGGAATTATTGCGGAGTCTAAAATTGCATTAAACAGGATTTTATAAATGTTTAACATAATTTGTTCTGTGGATATAATATATTCATTTATTATTCTGACCCAGCGGCTTTACTTGTTTTTAATTGCTTAATAGATTTGGAAATTTCTTCAGTTGTAATAGGGGAATGTATTGCCTTGTGCTCGTCTGTGATGCCTGGGGTGTCTTCATTGATCTGTATACGTTCTGGGTCTGCATCATAGACTACCTCATTTATGGGCATTTCCTCTGATGTTATTGTAGATGGTTCTTGCATTTCCTTTCATTTTACCAGTTTCCAATAGTCTTTTGGCTTGCTGCTACTCATTACTCTGATTTCCTTATGGAGCTTATATTTATATCGGACAATCGACTGTTTCATTATACTTTTATAATTCTTGCTGGCGTCTATCATGTGCTGGTGATTTATTTCTCCTTTTCCGAGTCTTGTCTAGCCCTATAATATTCCCCTCAGGCAGTCTTGCAATCATCAGTGAACCATGGGCGACACGTTTTGGTTTTAAGTGTTGCTCGGGCAGTCTTGCAATCATCAGTGAACCATGGGCGGCACGTTTTGGTTTTAAGTGTTGCTCGGGCAGTCTTGCAATCATCAGTGAACCATGGGCGACACGTGTTGGTGTTAAGTGTTGCTCGGGCAGTCTTGCAATCATCAGTGAACCATGGGCGACACGTTTTGGTTTTAAGTGTTGCTCGGGCAGTCTTGCAATCATCAGTGAACCATGGGCGACACGTTTTGGTTTTAAGTGTTGCTCGGGCAGTCTTGCAATCATCAGTGAACCATGGGCGACACGTTTTGGTTTTAAGTGTTGCTCGGGCAGTCTTGCAATCATCAGTGAACCATGGGCGACACGTTTTGGTTTTAAGTGTTGCTCGGGCAGTCTTGCAATCATCAGTGAACCATGGGCGACACGTTTTGGTTTTAAGTGTTGCTCGGGCAGTCTTGCAATCATCAGTGAACCATGGGCGACACGTTTTGGTTTTAAGTGTTGCTCGGGCAGTCTTGCAATCATCAGTGAACCATGGGCGACACGTTTTGGTTTTAAGTGTTGCTCGGGCAGTCTTGCAATCATCAGTGAACCATGTGCGACACGTTTTGGTTTTAAGTGTTGCTCGGGCAGTCCTTACTTTACAGAATGTTTCCAGAGCTGATTCTTCAAACATTTTAGAGATGGCCATTGTTACTTCATTAATGTTTTGGGCATTGCAATTACCATTTGCTATATTAATTATTTGTCGATTGTTCCCCATCTGTTTTAGGTCGAGTAACTATGCAGCCCATTGGGGGTCATCTGACGTAATGCTCAAAATATGTCACGTGCTAGCAATATGACGTCAGTCATGAATGTGTATCTCTTTGGTGAATTTATAATTTAATACGGAATCTCTTGAATATTTTGAAACTCTTTTAACTGGGAGCTGTTTTAGGCAGCAGCAACAACTCCCAGTCAAATTACTTGCAAAATATGCAACAGCATACCTGTATAGTTTTCTGGAATTTGCGTTTCAGGGAGTTCAAGGTTCGATCAATGCCAACATGAGCAAAGCGTGGCTGGAGTTTAGACAAGGACGGGCCGTGCATATCTAAAACTGGATTCATGCATTGGTTAATATCAAATGTTAAAATACCAACAAATTAACATGAAGCTATCACAAAAAAAAAATCCGCGGTCATTAGACGAATTTCATGTTAATTGGGCCTTTAGCAATTTCGTATGCAGTGTTAAATATAACGATTTAAATTTAATTGCATTTTGTAAAATAATTCCCTCGAGTCTATTGGCTCGGTGTTGTGTGGTCGCCCTAATAACGGTGTCAGCCATTGGCAATGTTTTTAATATGAATTTGTAAAAAGTGCCTATTTAATTTGTTTAACAATGTACCTTGAAAGGTCTTCCTCCACATATTCCCATTCTTTTTCCTCATATTCTTTCTATTCTGCTTATGTATGTTGTGGCCTATGCTCTCTGATACGCTAATATGAATGATGAATCAGTAGGCCTACCAGCGTGTCCCTTGTGTCACATAGTTTGTCTTGGATTGAGTATTCGTGAGGCCTGGGCTGTTTTCCGATGTCGTGGTGAGTATGACATGTTTGTTTGGTTGAATAAGGCCTGGTGTTTGTGACCCAAAATTCCATGGACACAACTGACACTGATATGTCCATCTTTCTTAAATCGCCATTTAGCTTACACTGCTTGGTTCTCAATGTTAAGCCATTGGCCAGAGCATCTATGTTCAACTAGGAAATGTATTCTGTTGAATTTTCACTGCTGTCTCTGGCTTATAAGGTTCCGTAAACTTGCGTTTGATACTTGGTTTATCATCTTAGACTAATACAACCTGCTGATACGGAGGGGCGTGTATACTTGCGATCGTATCAGCTGACTCCTCTTCCGCTATGCTGCAGTGCGTTGGGATGCGCTGAAGTGGGATAGTTTTACTTTGGTAAATGTGACGCATGGTAGACTAGGCTTCTTCAAGAGTGGTGTCCGTGGATCCGTTGTGAAGTGTTTGTAGGGCAGTTTTGCTGTCGCTGAAGATCACAATATTTGTGGTTTGGTTATCTGCTTCTTTATCTCATTTAGCACAATTTAACCCTTTAATGACTAAGTTTCTACAAAAAATTAAATTATTTACTTGTTGAATGTCCATTTACAGGCGAAGAGACGACTATTTTTGAAATTTTACCACTGTAATGACTGGCTCGGTTACAAATTTAAAAATAGTCTTCTCTTGGCCTGTAAATGGGCATTACTCAAAACCACTACAGAGGTGGGTTTTGGCCGGTTTCGTCACGAAGGGGTTAAAAAATATTACGTTGAATATTTTAAAACTAATTTGTCTGAGAGCTGGCGCTGACTACGCTAGTAACATGTTCCTGGCAAATTAGGTTCAAAATATTCAACAGCTTACCTATATAATTGCCTTGAAATTTTGTTTTTTAATATTCCGTACCCTAATGGTTCAGTATGGTCATTGGCTTCACGATTGTATAGATCTTTCCGACCAGAAGTTGGTTGGAAGCTTTCCGGATGCCACATACTTCTGAATTGATTGCCTATCTTTTATTCGAATCTAAATTCCTGCATTTCTCACTACTACTTAAGATCAACCATCTGCAACGATATGGCACTTGTGTCCCACCTCTAGTCAATGTGTACTAATATTTTGGCATTCAGGTACAATGGGACCTAACGTGACATCAATGCATGATATATCCAGTTCCACATTCAGTTTTCTGCGGCCCCTTCAAAGCAGCGTGACAGGAGCAGTTCCATCTCTCGGGTGCAATATGGTAATGTAAGATTGCAGCCATATCTGATGCTATATCTTACATGCCATTCATTCAGAAGTCTGATCACCTTGCATGCATGGCTGTCTGACCATTAGTTCGTGGATAGTTCGCTGCATTGAGAGAGTTTCAAATCTGAATTGGACTCCATGCAGTGACCGTGTTTTTGGAATTTGTCACACTTTTGAGTACTTAATTTGGCTGTTGACAAATAGGTACCCACTTCATGTTTTAGAAAAACCGGCCAAGTGTTGAGATATGACTTGTCCCAGAGTATTGGCATCATTCCCCGATATGATGTGAATGGTGATTTTTCACTGTGACGTAGCCTTCCTCCTTTCTGCATCCTTAATTTGAGGTCCCCTTATAAGCCGTATGTCGAGTTTTACACCAAGGTATGTAGGAATTTCTGTTGCGAGCTTTGTTTTATCAAGGGTTGATATCTCCATGTAGTGTCTTGTCAATGCAGCTTGGCAATTGTTGTGAAAGGTCATTGATGAATCTGATGAATGGAAGTCAGTAGCTTGGTCCAGACGACACTGCGGAACTCCACTTACGAGGCTGACCGGTATCCCATTTCGTTCAATCGTGTTTTAATCTGGCATGCTGTCTTATGGACCGGTGTTCATATGAAATAGTTTTAGGGTCCACAAGGTGTTGGCTATTTAGGACGGGTAGTAAGTAGCCGGTATCTTGTAACCCACAAAGGCGAATATGAGAGGTGATCCATCATGCCTAAGTATACTGACACCTGGACATAACCAAGTACAGAAACCATAAATGGTGCATCTAGATCGGAAGCCTTGGTGAACTGTGCTTTGTGCTAATTCAATGAATGGCCACATTCCATATATGTTTCTTGCAGCTAAATACGATAGGGATTAGAGAAACAACCTTTGAGAGATGAGCATGTTTCCCTTAACAGATCCTGCTAGAGAAGCTTACATCACTTAGATCAACATAGATCCTGCTAGAGAAGCTTACATTACTTAGATCAACATAGATCCTGCTAGAGAAGTTTACATCACTTAGATCAACATAGATCCTGCTAGCGAAGCTTACATCACTTAGATCAACATAGATCCTGCTTACAACCCTTAGAACTCACATCAATAGATTCGAATAGAGATGATTCTAGTACTTAGGTCATTAGAATGGAGGATCCAGTTTCTCAGTCAATCATATGACGTCATAATGTCCTATAAGATGACGTCAAAATCAACTACGTGACGTGTAGGATAACGTCATATTCAACTACTTGACGTATATGATGACGTCATAATCCAATTCCTACTTGACGTAGATGATGACAATTACGGGATGAACGACGTAGCTAGGTTCGCCACGAATTGATTAATGCCGGACTAAGCGTTGGTGTACGAATTTGTATGTCTTTATTATCTAATAAACATGATGTTGAATATTTTGAAACCAATTTGACTGGGTGCTGTTGCTACCATAGACAGCAACAGCACCCAGTCAAATTAGTTTCAAAATATTCAACAGCTTACCTGTACAGTTTTCTGGAAATTAATAGTCAGGAAGCTCATGGAATAATCGATCCCAACACGGGCGAAGTGTGGGTGGAGCTTAGCTAAAGATGGGCGTGGCATAAATAAAACTGGATTCCTTCATTAGCATACATGCGATCATGTCAGAGAAGCTTGCGCTACTATAACATCAATATACCATGTGCATGGAGGCTTTCAGTTCCGGGATCAAGAGTTCCTGCTATTGAACCTTACTGTACTGAGAAATAAGTTCTCTCGTAATGTTTATCTTTTCAATACGTGAGTAAACAAACGGCTGTAGACTATATGCGTAATATCAACATCTGCCACATCGATGCATATGGTTGTAATGGACCGTTCCAGTTTTAGCTATGCCCCGCCCATCTCTATCTAAGCTCCACCCACACCACGCTCGTGTTGGAAACGATCGATCTCTGAATTCCCTGACTATCGATTTCCAGAAAACTATGCATGTAAGATGTTGAATATTTTGAAATTAGTTTGACTGGGCGCTGTTGCTGCGCCTATGGCAGCAACAGCGACCAGTCAAATTAGTTTCAAAATATTCAACAACATGTTTCTTAAATAGCAAAAACATACAATTCGTACAAATGGCGTCATGATTATGTCGTCAGCATACGCGTCGCATAGTTGATTATGACGTCATATGATTGAGCGAGGAAATGGATTCATGAATTGAAGTATTTGCTGGACTAAAAGATCAGTTCTCGACGACGATGACAACGAGGACGACGACGGCGGTGGCGGCTGAATAGGACAACGACTGAGAATAATAATGAGTAGTGATTTAGAAGAAGGTGAAAATGAAGGATGAAGATGATAAAGACGATGTCAATCGTGAGAATAATGAGATTGTGGTATATCTGTAGCTACACCCTAGAAACATTACATAACAGCTATTGATTTCTCGTGGGTGATGTTCATGATCCCACGCGCTAAACGATAACGCGTGGTCAATAATATGATCTTTCTTAATTGATGCAGTACCAGCTGGCAAATCACATCCTGGCACTTAGTAATCAATGTCAAGCATCCAGTTACCTGTACGGCGCCATAGAGTTGATTCTTCACTTCCAGGTGAAGTGCCACAACGGTTAACCCATCAACACAGAAATGACATATTCTTTATTGGGTATTAGATGTTCTGTTGAATATTTTGAAACTAATTTGATTGAGAGCTGTTGCTGTAATTGGCCGCAACAGACCCCAGTCGAATTAGATTCAAAATATCCAACAGCTTTCCTGCATAATTGTGTTGAAATTGAGACACTGGAATTTCAAGTGTGAAATAGTTAATTATTATTATTATTATTATTTTTATTATTATTATTATTATTATTATTATTATTATTATTATTATTGTATAACACGGTCCGTGGTTCTATGGGGTACAATTACACTTTGGAAGTTACGTCACCCCGTTGAAGCCAGCGCATTAGCAGGAATGTCTGCTATCACGGTATGGTCCAGAAAGTTGAACATATGCGTTTTCTTCAGGAAACAGAGCGCTGGCATTTCACTGCTTGACTGCCTGGTTGGTCTATCACATAGTCTGCCGCTGTGTGGTGGATGGGTGAGTTAGTCGGTCGGTCGGTCTTTCAGTCAGGTGGGCGGGCGGTCGATTGATCGGTCAATCGGTTGATTTATTGATTACGTCATTGATCGCTGCATTGATTTCTTCATTGATTGACTCGTCTTTATTAACTGATTGACTACGTAAAATGGGTGGGTGTATGGTAGGATATATTCGCGTAAATAAGACGACTGATTGCTGACCTTTTATAATTAATTGTCGAGTTACCGTGACGCGTTACAATAAGAGAAGAGACCTCGTCTATATTTTATCAAATGTGTAATTAATCAATCGCTTTTTTTGTATAAATTCTCCTTTTGGCACTTCCCAAATCGCCCCATCAGTTAATTTTCAGCAAGCGATCAGTAATTACGAGAGACGCCGAATCTAAAAATAGTTACTATTATCAATTTCACCCTGACCATATAGAGCGAGATTCCCACCGCTGATTAGTAACCCTTTGACCCTTGATAGTCCACGCAGCGTCTCAATTTCAAAACAACGATGCAGAAAAGCTGTTGAATATTTTGAAACAAATTAGACGGGTAGTCAGTAACAACTCCCAGTCAAATTAGTTTCAAAATATTTAAAAAGACTTCCGTACATCCTATAGAATTTGTCATTTCTGGTCTGTAGTGTTTAACTGCGTGACTGCTGCCAGCCACCAGACAATAATTTCAATGGGCAATAAGTCTGGACCTGCTGAATATTTTGAAAACAATTTGACTGAAAGCTGTTGGTGGCTTAGCCACCAACAACTTTCAGTGAAAGTGTTTTTAAAATATTGAGAATACCCAGAGTTAATCTCCGTGGGGAATGTAATCTGTACAAATTCAGCAGACAGTGAGTTAAATGGATAAAGATGATGTTTTTGCAAAAGTAACGTTGATCGAGGTGGTTAGAAATACACGGCAGATATGCGTGCTGTCTGAATGAGCACTTCCAAGCATCACTCATGATACAATCATTTCTAAGCTAGACAAACATGCTCGAGCCACGGACAATCAGATTTATCTCTTGATGATTTTAACATCAATCATACACAGGTCCGCAAACACGCACACATGCACACGCAGTTGGACCACCACGCCGTGATACCATACTAGCACGCACGCACGCGCACGCGTACACAAACAGACACAATAGATATACGCACGAACGCGCTCATTCACACGCATGTAGGTACACAACCGCACTGACGCGCGCACTCACAAACCACACGCACGCACGCACGCACGCACGCACGCACGCACGCACGCACGCACGCACGCACGCACGCACGCACGCACGCACGCACGCACGCACGCACGCACGCACGCACGCACGCACGCGCGCACGCACGCGCGCGCACACACACATGTAATGTATGCGCACACTACGCGCACACGTAGACCTACGTATGCACTGAAGTACCAAGTGTACGTACTGACGCAATACGCACACACTCTAATGCGGTATTTGTTTTGGTACTTCCTCAGGCTATAAGCAGAAATTTACAGGTGTTAATCGTTTTATAATCATATCCCGGTGCAGACCTCACAAACCATGCCAGCTCGTATACAGTCTGACTAAATGATCAAATGTGCCAAAGGCAAATAATGGTCTGCAGAAATAGTACAATTATAGTATAGTACAAACTGATACAGAGAAACAATGTCGACTATCAGAAATCTAGCTTTGTGGCAAACCACGGCGGCTGTTAGCTCTTTAATCCGAAAATTTGTTTTAGGAAAATTCCATTTTCTCATAAAAAATGTTCTTTTGCTGACAAAAAAGGTTATTTTTAAAAATATTCATCACTGAAATGGCTTGCTCGGTTATCGAGCCAGTCATTCCAGTGATCAATTTTTAAAAATAGTCTTCGCTTGTTCTGCATGTGGGAATTTCTCAAGACCACTGCAGAAGCCGTTTTTGGCTGTTTTCTGTGTTAAAGATTTAACCCTTTAAAACTTAAAAACACGAAATGGCATATCCATAATGGTGTAAGTAATATATTGACGGTGAATATTTTGAAACTAATTTGACGTGGAGTCGTTACTGCGGCAACAGCTGCCAGTCAAATTAGTTTCAAAATAGTCAACACCTTTCGTAGAGCCGTGCCTTGAATTTTCGACGCTGGAATTTCATGGGTTAAATGGCTATTACAGTTTATACATAAAGGGAGAGAACTCATAGTGCATAGTCTTGTGAAGGGAGATAAGCACTATACGTTATGTCTATCTATCGATAGATGCAACTCCATCTACAGTACAGCACACAAATATGTTAAAATGGTTCCTAAACAAAAGCAGAAGCGTGTTAGTTAATAAGTTTGAGCCCGATGTAAGAAATGTTCTGTTGAATATTTTGAATATAATTAACCTTTCCCACATTGGCGTATTTTGGGAAAATACCCTCCCAGAATGCATCGCGCATGCCACTTCTGGCTGGTAATTGCGTACGCTGACGCTCAAACAGCATTACTTTACTATTGGAATCAGATCAACGCACTTTAAACAGTTTATATGAAGAACTAATTTCATAATACTATTGAAGTCATACATCATTGGAAAGCTACGCCAATTTCCTATACATTTCTGTATTCGTTTTTTATAGTTTTGTAAAATTCAATACAGTTGATTGTAATTTTAAATTATCCCCTGTTGTCTACCTGATTTAATGAATCCAGGTATAATGGTGTATTTTATATACGCAAATAATCCAGTGAAAATTTTACAAAACTATAAAAGATAATGCATTAATGTTTAAGTAATTGAATGCGCTTTTCAATCATGGATGGCTTTAATAAAATAGTGATTTTACTTTATCATAGGAAAGGTTTAAATTGCGATGTATTTTAGTGCAATAGTAACACAACGCGGGCCAGCTGCTTGTTAGCGGCTTTACCAGCCAGCAGTTCCGCTCTGAGTGTTGATTTAGGTGAATCCCGGCGTAATGACGTCAATGTGGGAACGGTGTATTGGATTGGAACTGTTCTTGTACATAAGCGAGGGTTGTACTGAAGTAAAGCATATTACCCAGCAGGCGCATGACGTTGTTTCAACGTTGAATCCACGTTGAAATCACGTCATGACGTGATTTCAACGTGGATTCAACGTTGAAACACCGTCATGTGCCTGCTAGGTACATTCAATAGAAAAAGTATTAGGGCCTACCGTGACAAAAATAAGACTCTAAGACGGAGCCATGATCCAAAGCTGGTGAGGAGTAGTTCAAATAGTGAGTCACGTCATACGTGTACCAAACAGTATGACTACAACTGAATGGACCTTTCCAGTTTATTCATCCATCATATGACGTCATAATCAATTACGTGACGTGTAGGATGACGTCATAATCAACGCCGTCATGAATGACGTAGATAGGTTCGTCACGAATGCTTAATTGATGACGGACTAAGCGTTGTTGTATGAATTGTATATCATTAGTATTTAATATACATTCAGTTGACTATTTTGAAACTAATTTGACTGGCGTTGTTGCTGTCATAGGCAGGCGCATAGACTGGCAGACTGATGAACAGACATAGGGAGCAACAGCACCCAGTTTAAATTGGGTTCAAAATATTCACCAGCTTACCCGTATAGTTTTCTTGAAATTGATAGTCAGAGTTTAGGGATCGATCGATCCCAACACAGGGGTGAAGTGTCGGTGGAGCTTATCTAGAGATGGTCGGTGCATAGGTAAAACTAGAAAGGTCCATTGTTTTTCATGACGAAGGAGCGTGGATAATGAGTATAGGCATCGAGAGATCGTTGATTGAAGAACTGGCGGATATAGCAGTCTGTCCATCCCTCCGTCCGTCCGTGTGTATGTCTGTTTATCCGTCTGCCCTCCCCCCTGCCCATCGGTATGTATGTATGTTCATCCGCCCACCCCTTCGTCTGTATATCTATCTGTCTGTTCATCCGTATATGCTTCCTTGCGTCTGTATTTGTCAATTCAACACTTGGAATTGCAAAGGGATTAAACTAAAAGTTGCGATTTTCTTTGGCGGGAAATTATTCGGTACAGAGTTATCCCATCTGAACATCTTTAAATGGATTATAGACATATGGGTGGGGGAGGGGTGGGTAGATCGTCCGTGGAAGAATCATTTTAAAATACCACCTCGCCATCTGGGGTACTTCTCTTACTAATCAGACTGTCAGTTTTCTCATAGAAAACGTCCATTTGCAGACCTGAAGAACACTGGTTTTTTTAATTTTGCCAATGGAACGACTGGCTTATCGAGCCAGTCATTCCAATGATAAATTTTCAAAATAGTCTTCTCTTGGTCAGCAAATGGACATTTTCCAATACTACTCCAGAAGTCGTTTGTGACCGACTTGAGAGTTAGAGGGTTAATTTCCTTAAACAGCATTCATGCAGTCTAAATATGGCACGAAAATACTTCAGCAACCATTACGGTCAGTCCAGCAGCGAAGCCACGCCACCACGCCGCGCGCTATTATTTAGCGACATATTCTGTATATATAGATTTACAGATAATTCTATTTGATACCGTGATTGCACCAATACTACTTTATGGCTCAGAAATCTGGGGGTTTGAGAATACAACTCAGATAGAAACATGCCATATTAAATTCTTTAAAAGTGTACTCGGCTTGAAGAAAGGTACCCCCCCAAATGTTATGGTTTATAGGGAATTGGGAAAAATGCCCTTAGATGTACAAATAAAATGTAACATGGTTAGGTTTTGGGGAGGGATAGTAAATGCAGGATACGGGAAACTCTCGTCAATTCTTTATTATTTATGTCTAGACGTCATTACCCAACGGCAGATACAAGTTAATTGGATTAACACAATCAAAACTATCCTAGAGGCAACAGGTCAGCGATATGTATTCAACTCTGAAAACATAAACATAAATAAGGTAGTCAGTCAAACAAAGAAAGCCTTGGAACAACAATACATAGACAAATGGACGAGACAGCTACACGAATCAACTAGGTTAACGTTTTACAAAGTTATAAAATTCAAATTTCAGTTTGAAAGCTACTTAAAATTACTGTCATGCGGCGATACTATAAGCCTATGCCACTTCAGGACACTTAATCGCAAACTGGCAATTGAGTCACAAAGATGGGCGGTCATCGACCGGAATGAAAGATTATGCAATGTATGTAATGTTATAGAAGATGAAATTCACTTCCTTTTTTACTGTAGCAAATATCAGAATGAAAGAGAGCGATTTATCCCAGAATACTATGCAAGGGACAACAGTACAGAAAAGACACATCGTTTATTTGGAATATGCAACAGGCCAGTCCTCAGCAAACTATGTAGATGTTTAAGGCTATCAAAGCAACAACAATAACAACAACAACAATATCAACAACAGCAACATCATCAACAACAACAACATCATTATGCTCATCATCATTATGCTCATCATCATAAACAACAAGAACAACAACAACAATAACAAGAACAACAACAACAACAACAAAAATATATATATATACATCGACGACAATTATAACCACTACCCACAACAATAACAATAACAGTAATGACGTGTGTGTGTGTGTGTGTGTGTGTGTGTGTGTGTGTGTGTGTGTGTGTGTGTGTGTGTGTGTGTGTGTGTGTGTGTGTGTGTGTGTGTGTGTGTGTGTGTGTGTGTGTGTGTGTGTGTGTGTGTGTGTGTGTGTGTGTGTGTGTGTGTGTGTGTGTGTGTGTGTGTGTGTGTGTGTGTGTGTGTGTGTGTGTGTGTGTGTGTGTGTGTGTGTGTGTGTGTGTGTGTGTGTGTGTGTGTGTGTGTGTGTGTGTGTGTGTGTGTGTGTGTGTGTGTGTGTGTGTGTGTGTGTGTGTGTGTGTGTGTGTGTGTGTGTGTGTGTGTGTGTGTGTGTGTGTGTGTGTGTGTGTGTGTGTGTGTGTGTGTGTGTGTGTGTGTGTGTGTGTGTGTGTGTGTGTGTGTGTGTGTGTGTGTGTGTGTGTGTGTGTGTGTGTGTGTGTGTGTGTGTGTGTGTGTGTGTGTGTGTGTGTGTGTGTGTGTGTGTGTGTGTGTGTGTGTGTGTGTGTGTGTGTGTGTGTGTGTGTGTGTGTGTGTGTGTGTGTGTGTGTGTGTGTGTGTGTGTGTGTGTGTGTTAAATAGCCTGAGTGAATAAAGGAAACTGAAACAAACTGTATACTATATTTTAATCCACTCCATCCTAAACGGTGTTATCCATTATGTAGTGTTGTTATAATGCTCTCGAAAATTGAAACCGATGTGCATACAATAAGAGGATTACATCGCTTCACGTCGGGTTTCAGACCCAACACTGGAATGAGATCCTCAACCTATTTAACATCCTGGTATTTTACTCGGTCAATTATATATAAATACCGTTGGCTACATACTTATATTGAAGGAATTCATCCTGGCACTAACGTCAGCTCTATAAGGAAGAATCAATCACAGTTTGAATCAGCGTACAAGTTCTTATTCCTTCCCGCTATACAATAACACATGGAGGTAGCACTTTGTTTAGAGATAACGGATCAAGAAAGTAAGTACGCATGCGCTAGCTACGAACCTGCGTCTCGCCAGTCACACACACACGCACACCCTACGCCCTCCTCAAAAGACAACCAAAATAAACATTTTACACAATTTTCTAGCCATGACGACCAGAAACCCGTTTCTGCAGCGCGCAGGTGAAATATTCAATGGACGAATTCTGTTTTAGCTATGTCCCGCCCATCTCTAGCTATGCTCCACCCACACTTCGCCCGTGCTGAGATCGATTGACCCCTAAAATCCCTGAATATCAATTACAGAAAACTACAGAGGTAAGCTGTTGAATATTTTGAGACTAAGTTGACTGGGTGCTGTTGCTGCCCATGGCAGCAACAGCGCCCAATCAGATTAGTTTCAAAATATTCAACAGAATGTTTATTAAATTCTAAAGACACAATTCGTACAACAACGCTTAGTCCGTCGCTAATTAAGCGTTCATGACGAACTTATCCTTATCATTCATGACGTAATTGATTATGACGCCATCTTACACGTCACATAGTTGATTATTACGTCATATGATTGATGAATAAACTAGAAAGGTTCATTGCAGATCAAGAGACGCATACTTTTAAAAAACTCAGCGATGGAATGGGTGGCTGGCTCCTTTCTTGACCAAGATATAAGAGAGGACAGAATCTGGTCGTGTGTTAAGATCGCATGCGCTGGATTAAAGTATAGGTTAAATTATCTTTGATATCAATGTCATTTGACATAGTTTTTGGAGTAGTTCTTTCAGGCCACGGAAATGACGCGTTCCTGCCGTCCGGGCCAACCACTTTTTACTGCAGGGCTACCAAATTTTAACATATTGGTTGCCCTGGGGGACAGATAATTTGTTATTTTCAGGGCCTGTATAAAAGTACTCATGGTGAGTATTTATGTTATTTGGTCTTAACCGTTTGACACCAAAATTTGTTCAAGAATATTTTAATCTTCTAATAGAAAATGCCCATTTGCAGACCAAGAGCAGACTGTTTTTGAAAATTTACCACTCAATCCAGTGGTAAATTTTCAAAATTTCCTGGTCTGCAAATGGACATTTCTCAAGATGAGGAATAAACGGTTACTATAATGCTTGAGTTGGTATTTACAAGGATTCTGTAGTCTGCATAGCTTACAACAATACGTATTTTCAACATAATTTATAGAAATGGGCCAACCTGGAAGTACAGTCGGGTAATCTAATTTAAATGGCATACTTGTTGCCGAGCCCTGTCTTTGCTGATAAATCTGCTTGTGCTAGCAGCTTTCTTATTAAGCACGTCGATCTATCCCAAATTGGTTATCCAATTCCTGGGCCACACCAATGCGGCGAAAATCCTACCCGACACAACTCGACGGCTTTTCGCGGATAATTATGTTGGTGTGGCATGGCAGTTGTATCAAGCTACGTCGTGTCGTAGCCTGTCGACCCGATTGAGGATAGTCGATCGTCGTTGGTCGGAGCTGGCGTTACCTGTTGTGTTGGTGTAACCACGCCCATGGCAAAGTCCGACTGTAGTTACCTTGATTAGCCAACCAAAGAACAGCATCAAGTCATGTGCGTCACGTGAGTCATGTACTTATTGTTTTAAGATATCGAACCTGTGGTCTGAGGAGATAGCTAGATAGGAAGATACATTCTACCAACTTTGGCAAGAAAGAAGATGTTTAGTGGAAACTATGGAAAAGGCAGCCTGATAACTAAGCTCGACCGTAAAATGAGCACGGAGGGACTCTATCAAGCTTGGACTCATCCATATGAAATGATCCTTTTCTTAACATTATGTTAAAATTGACATGGAGTAATTTGAAGTGTGACAGTTTTGTGCCGCGTTATTGGTATGGGCAGAGGTTAGTTATTACGGAAAGAAATTATTGATCGGTATGTGAAAGTAATTGACGAATGTTTCAGTATCGATAGTCCCTTTGATTGCTCTGGGAACAATTTCCAAGAAATATGATGCTGCCATAGGCAGCAACAAATTTCAGTCAAAGTGTTCTCAAAATATTTGGTAAAAAAGATAAACAATTACAGTGAACGTTGGTGCTGGCATAACTTTTACTCAAATGAGCATCCAAATCTTTAGCATGGTTCACTAGCATCATATAATATTGTACTGCATATAATTCTACTTGAAGACGGATAGATAACCTTATGATGTTTATTCATCAAAGTATTTTCAAGAATTGATTGTCCAACAACTGTCGTATCAAGTCGTGGCGGTGTGGCCAGGTGAAATCGGAAACGGACAAGCAACTAATTCTAGGTATACAAACCCCGATTCTAATCTGGCCGACATGTAATTTTGGCCGACCAGTTGGCGTTAATCTGGTAGTGTATATGGCCTTGCACGGACTGATAATTGGCATTAGTCAGCCGATGAGCGCCGATTAAAAAAATGAATCGAGAGTCGGCCATGTCAGGGATGATCTGGTGGTGTTGGTGTATGGCCTACCCAATCTAACTCGAGTGTCCTGTCTTGTTATGCATGGTGGCCCTAGACTTGAGTCTGGCCAATTAAATCATTGGCGTTCATACAGCTAACCAAGGATGTGTATTTTCTCACGCAACAACAATCAATATGTCAAGATGGCACGTGTATCAGAATTGTAGGCCTACGTCGACTGCCTCGACTATTTTACATGACGCAGACATGATTTCCCTCGCGTCGAGTAGCTTTTGTTTGCGCTGTCATACAACTGGGGACGCTGACGTCAAGCTTCAACAAATCCCATTTCAATTTCTGTGTTGCTACTGATGTTGTTGTTGTTGTTGTTGTTGTTGTTGTGTTAGCTCACCTGGCCAGAATGGCCAAGTGAGCTTATGCCATGGCGACTGTCCGGCGTCCGTCCATCCGTCCGTCCATCAACTTTTTTCTTTAAACGACGTCTCAAGAAATACTGTGCCGATTTCAATTATATTTGGACAGAAGTATCCTTAGGACAGAGGGATCCAAGTTTGTTCAAACAAAGCCGATCGGCCAATGTGGCCGGCGGCCATCTTGGATTTTGGCCGATTTTAGGACATGTCTTTAAAAATCTTCTTCTCCGAAACCGCTTGGTGGATCGATTGAAAACTCACGAAATATCATATAGGGCAAGAGCTGAACCAAGTTTGTTCGAAGGAAATTGATTGGCTAAGTGGTTCGGTGGCCATCTTGGATGACCTAGTTTTTGTGAAAACGAATTCTTCTGCAGAACCGCTGAACGGTTCAGGCTGAAATTTTGGAGATATGGTTATGGACTAAGGGCCATTAAAGTTTGTTCATGGAAAGTTGATAGGTAAAAAACATGGCCGCCATGGACCAATCAAATTTTAGCGTGTTTGGCTGCCATATTCAATTTTTTTATTTGATGGATTTTGAAGCTGAAATTGTTTTTCTTAACTCAGCTTACTTGTCAGTCAGCTGTCGTATAGCGATGGCCCCATCCGTCTTCTGTATGTCCCTCCATCCATCTGTCTGTCTGACACCAACACTGGTGGCTCATTTTGTTGTTTCTTGACGGATTGACACCAACCTTGGTCACAAGGTTAATGTCGGCATCTAATATCTGCGTTGTGAAAATGAAACTGATAGGCCGTCAAATGCCAGAGTTGTCACACCCCTTAAATATTTGCAGTCTCACTTTCATAGGGCAAATAGAGGTTTGTTCCCACCTTCCATTGATTTATCACCATGTCAGATTTTATTGCCAAAGTAGATATTAAACTCCAATCAACAGATTAACCTTTCCAATACAGCCGAAATATTTAAGATATGTATTATGTGCTCTGACATCTATGCGCTTAAAAATATTTTGAAATGTATTTGATTGAAAGTTGTCGCTGCCTTAGGCATCAATGAAAGTTGTTGCTGCCTAAGGCAGCAATGACTTTCAGTCAAACTATTTTCTAAATCAACTCCAGCTCACCCTACCCTTGCTGCTAAATTGATAATTCAGCCAGATGCGCATGTGTTAAATGGATTGTGTGTTGGTGGGGAATAACCTGCTATAAAGACCACCTACCTGCCTTTGGAGACCATCTTCTTCAATTGTATTTAAACCTCTAGTAACCTTCTGACTGCTGAGTTTTTGCAGACGACATATTCCAAAGGTTATATCTCTGAACCTGATAAGTATTTTGAAAGCAATTGGACTGAAAGTTGTTGGTGGCTAAGCCGCCAACAACTTTCAGTCATGTTGTTTTCAAAATATTCAACAAGTCAAGAGCTTTTGAAAATTGGAATTATTGGCTGCACTTGCTTGCAGCAGTGAGACAGTTAAGAAACCAGCCTGTAGTTAGCGCTTATATCATCTATTTTCGCTTAAACATTGTTCAAAAGAACTAATGCAAAAAACAGTCCAGAGATTGTAACAGTTGTCAATATCTTGAAAATTAAACCATTTGACTGAAAGTCATTGGAAGTGACATCGATGAATGTAAAACTTAAGTAAGATTAGTTGAAATGCCAATGTTCCAGGTGAGCGACACAGGTCCGTTGAGCCTCTTGTTTGTAAGCTTAGGTTGTTGTTGTTGTTGTTGTTGTTGTTGTTGTTCGTAAGTTTAGATCTTACACTGGAAATCTACAGGAAATTAATATGGAGGTGTACTCCGTTAAGATAACTCAAGACTTTCCTCGCTATAAGGCGAGTGGTTCGTAGTTTGGTCGCCCAGGGGCAGGCCTTACCGCCAAGGACATGGTCGGTTGGTGTATGGCCCTCAGTTTGCAGAACACCCCGCTGAGTGCGCGTCTACCCGACTACTGCAGACAGTGAAAAGGTTGGTTTGGTCGAGAATAATCGGTTGATACCCAGCATTAAACAGTGTACGATTTCAAAAGACCGTTCAGTTGTTTCGGGTCACGCATAGTCCCATTGGTGTGGCCCAATGATTTCATGGTCGTCACTCTACAATGAAAATAAGTGTTTATCTATAAGAGAATAATACATTACCAGAATTACCTCCATGTGTTAACTGTCTCTTAGGAAAATAATTGCCAGATTGTTGGCATGCTATCAAACAATGTTCAAAGCAGTATTTACCTTCATCGTGTAAGAATCTGCGCGTGCATATGTGTGTGCGTGCTTATGGGCGTGTGTGGGGAGCTGTACTTTAAGAAGTATGTTGTTCAAATGCAATCACAAAGAGAGGAATGTCATGAAATATTCGCAAACCAAATTTCTTGCGAATCGATGAAAGGAATCCAACTTTATCACAGGGAACCATGTTCGTGTTAAAGGAATCTTAACGTTATATGGACCCACGCACCAAAATCTGCTATCATTATGCACCAACGTTCAGGCCCGCACCAGATTTTCCTCCTCAAAACCTTGCTTTTCAACCACCACCCCACCCACCCTCCCCAAGCTATGCAAGTCTGGATACAGCATTGTCATATCGTTGGGAACCTGCACGACAAATTACGAAAACCTACCTCTCACCAAACAGGAAGTATCGCATCAAAGCTCTATGGACGGATGAATTGATGAATACACCAACAAAGATGCATAAGTGGGCGATGAGGTGTAATGATTTGCACAGTGAAATCTGTATATAACCAACACTGTATGGGCCATACAAAGTGGTCACTATAGACAGGTGTGCGCTTAAAACAACTCATTTACAGTGGTAAGGTTTACATCTGTTGCCGTCAGAGTATGGTCCTTCTTTAAGACAGGTGATCTAACGACCACCCGTCATAAGGAACCACCATCGTGTGTCCCCTAAAACAGGTGTCCGGTATAGCCAGGTTTTACTTCTGACTTTTGAAGAGGGCTGTAAAAATCCATGTGATATAAGCCATTAATATCGGCTCCACGCTTGACTGCGTTTGTAGTGCAATCGATTGAAAGCCGTACACGTCATTAACCTCGTTATTAATATGCCAGTCATTATCGCTTCCGTGCACCCACCCTCACTGTCACCCACCCTGCAAAATACAGTCCAGCTTAGAAATAACGTATAATATTTACAAAGCAAAATAAATCACTGTTGAACATTTTGGACGTAATTTGATTGAAAGCCATTGCTGCCTTAGGCAGCACTGGCTTCCAATCAAATTACGTCCAAATTATCCAATACAACATTTTCTACTTACACCGTATTCAAAATTGTACTAACTAACATATAACTAATATTTTATTTTTTGGAAATATGATAACTTATTTGTGAACTGGACTGTATTGCAAAGTGTCATCGATTTCTGATTTACACGTCCTGTAGCCAGCCTATGCATAACTGTCAAGTATTAACATTGACATCAACTTCCATTATGGGACATTATGTTACATAATTTCAATAGATTACCACAAGAATCGCCTGGTCTTATTTTATCCATTTATAGATTCTCGCATAATGAGGGCATCTATCTAATATTTCACATTTGTCTTCTTCGTCGTTCGCTCCGATATTTAGGCCAGTGACATCTACAAATGATGTGATACTCTGATCTCTGATACTCTGATCATCTACTGAACCGTACAATAATTCTCTTTTATCGGGTGGTCGAGTTTCCACTATGCTCTACTGAAAGTCTGGTATGCAGTGCATTGTGTTCTGTTGTCATAATGCCCGTATAGCGCAGATATATATCACCATGGTAACGCAGCTTACTGGGCTGATGCTTGGCCGATACCGGCCCGATACTGAAAGTATCGGCACGGTATCGGTCCAGAATGGTCGCAGTAAGCTGCGTTATCTGGGCAGTCTCTCTAATGCCAAATTTGTGAAGCATGCCATAGTTCTATCCACGGATTCTGATGAGGGTCTTTTTGAAGTTATATTCTTCAAAGTCCAACGTGCGACCCACGAATGTAGTGGCGAAAGGTCTCGAAAATCGTAAATGAGTATTAAATGTTAATTAGCGGTATAGTCTTTGGGCAATAATACCGACAAAATTTACACTGGTACTCCCAGATGTGAGCTTGGAACCCCCAGATTTCAAGGTGTGTGGTCCGTCATGATCAACTACATGACGTGTATGTTGACGTCATAATCATGACGGCATGAATGATTCGAAATAGTCAGTCTTTATAACTTAATAGTCCGACACGTTATACGAATTGTATGTCTTTACCATTTAATAAACATTATGTTGAATATTTTGAAACTAATTTGACTGGACGCTGTTGCCTGATGAAATTAGTTTCAAAATATTTAACAGCTTACCTGTAGGCCTATAGTTTTCTGGAAATAGATAATCAGAGAGTTCATGAATCGATCGATCCTAACACGAGCGAGGTGTGGGTGGAGCTTAGCTAGAGATAGGCGGGGCATAGCTAAAACCGGAAGGGTCCATTATGATCAGATCCAAGGCTCACTGTAATAGCAGGATATATTTTAAGAAGCTGGTAATAGCTACCATTTCCGCAAAGCGAGCGTTAGCCGTTGTTCGAGACATCGTCTCTTCAATTCAATTCAAGTAAATTTCATTTGCTTATTATGATTTCTGTATTCTGCGGCTGCAGTATTAGAAATATCCTGCAAGGTGCAATCAGTTCTTCTTCGCTTTTGCCCACCGTGTCTTGTCCTCAGCCGAAATCTTTAGCTTCCTCAACACCATTCTTGATCTGAATGTACCGAGTCCTGCTTTCTTGAGGTCGCCTCGCAGCATTCTTAACAGATTTATGCAACGACGTCCTCTCTTGGCTTTTTACGTGTTGGCTCCCAGTGGAGCGAATACCAAGACTCTCTGTGCAAGTGTGTCTTCTGGCATCCCTAGCACATGGCCAAACATGCGCCATCTTTGCTGAGCGACTTACCAACAGCGGGGATGTATTACGCATCTTGTACAGTTCATCATTGGAAATTCTATTATTTATAGCATTATTTACAAGGTGTGTTGCTTTGGTCATGTTCTCGTCATCTTCACAGGAGACGCGATGATAACTGTTTTATTTGGTTACTCGTCTTTTTATTACTTCTAGTCTGTGAACTTCCTCAGTTCGCTGCATGTTGCAACGTGTTAGCATCAACTGCAGGGCAGCATTGTGTGTGTTTGCAATATCTCTCACTCTGCGATTTTAGATCATTGCGCCTTCTAGTTGGAATAGAGGGATCCGATCGGTTGCTGAAGCATCTTACGTCAAAATCAATGGATGACTTTTAGTTTAGCCATGCCCAGCTCATCTCTAACTAAGCTCCTTTGCCAGGTTTGGGATCAATCGCTCGGCGCACTCTCTGAATGCCAATTTCCAGAAGACAATACTGGAAAGCTGTTGAATATTTTGAAACTAATTTCTATTGGTTCTATTCTCTGAATTTGAGCACGGCTCAGAAATAACTTTCAATATTTCCAAGGCCAAATAACACGTACCTAAGACAACAATGGTCTGTGGCCATTTTGTATTTTCCTTGATTTCCAGTGACCCATTTAAACGGCTTCTCGAGAACCGATTAGCCAAGCAGTGCAGGGAGTACCAACCGCGTTAGCTAAATGTTACGAAACCAGTCATTGAGCAAATTCAAATCCGGTGTTCCACACTTCCACTTGAGCGGCCCATATCCGATTGTCTCATGATTCATAATAGCGTGAACGCTGACTGTATGACTGGGATGTGGGGTAGGGGTGTATGTGTATGGGTGTGACATAGTTTGTATTCAATTGAAATTGAATCGAAATTCATTAAAGCTAATAATAAATCGTCCATGTCAGATATTCTCAATTGACGACACGACACATAATAATTTATTTCGTTGATACGAAGTTAAAATCCGAATGGCAGTTGAATTTAACCATCACATCACTACAGACATAGACGTGATAATACATATTATGCTGAATATTTTGAAACTAATTTCACTGGATGCTGTCGCTGCCATAGGCAGCGACAGCATCCAGTGAAATTAGTTTCAAAATATTTAAACATATGCCTGTATCGTTACATTGGAATTAGGACACCTCTAGACGTAGAAATAAATTGTGTCGGTAACCACCCACATAGCGGACATGTGTTACGCAGGTAAAACTGCCCTCCTGGATGTTGCTAGGTGTCATATATCGCGGCAGCACTGGGTGATTGAATACTGAAAAACAGCTGGAATAGATAGATAGCTAGCTACTGTAGGTTTATAGCTGATATATCGCTACGTCCGGTATGGTGTTTTTGGTTGATTTAAAGTATCACATAATATCCCACTTTTCGCAAATTAGATATTTGCAAATTTTGATTTTTTTTTTAGCCCGGCTGATTTATTAGTAATGAACCCACCCATACACCCATCCACACCCCAAACAAAGTCTCTAGCTTGCCGCCGCGCCGCTGGTGCTACTGCTGCTGTTGATGTTGATGCAGATTATGTCGTTGTTGTTGTTGTTGGTGGTGGTGGTGGTGGTGGTGGTGCCGGTGGTGGTGCCGCTGCTGTTGTTGTTGTTGCAAATGTCGGCTGGGGAACTCTCATTATAATTCTAATAAAGTTACAAAGATTCGTTAATAATTAATGTTTTACTGTTGAAAATAATCTTTGGAATCTTAAAGAGAGTGTGATACGTTTCTTGCTATGCTCCGCCCATTTCTAAGTCAGCTCCTCTTAATTGTACTCGCGTTGGAATCGATTTAAACCTGACTTCCCAGCATCTAGATTTCAAGGTGCGTGTAAGCTGCTGAGTATGTTGAAGCTAATTTCACGGGAGTGCAGGTGGGTGAAGTGCTGTTGCTCTCTATGGCAGCAACAGCTTCCAGTCAAATTAGTTTCAAAATATTCCAAAAAAAATTGTAGATCGATCAAAGGCATGCAATTCGTACGTTTGGTGGACTTTCCGATTTTTATGACGGAGTTATAATACGTCGTTATAATTGTGACGCAATTGATTATGACGTCTGGTACTCAAGTGACCGATGGGATCCCTCTATTGAATTGAGGTAATGACGTGGTATTGCGGAAATGTGATTGTGACATCGAATATCTGTGTTGGAAAAATGAAGTTGATTCGCCGTCAAGCTGTCACCACGTTCGAAATGGTCTACTGTATCGGAAGAAACCAATGAGGAAACGAATAATACTTCAATAGCCCGTTTCGTCGTATTTAGAACTATGGATTTCCGATTTGGCGCGTGCCTAGCCTACCTTTCCGCATCCGCTACCAGCCAGATATGACCGAGATCAGTCTGACCTGATTTCTAAAGAACATAAGTAAACTGTCAACATTCATATTGGAATCAAATCGGGGCAGTAATTTCCGAGATGCAATCCCGGACAAACAAACATACAGACACAGGTACAAAACCCTCTTTCGCCTTACGCTCAATGGTAGTAATTGCCTAGTCACGTCAATAAATTACACCGGCTTAGCGTGTGAGCATGGGCGCAGTAACATCAAACAGCAAGATATAACGATGAATTGGTTTGCCCTAAAACTATCGAACCGGAGCGAGCACATAAAGGATATCATTTACAAATTATTGAAATATTTATGTCGAGTATTTTGAACTTCATTTGACTGGGACCCGTTGCTCCCTATGGCAGCAACGGGTCCCAGTCAAGTTAAGTTCAAAATATTAACTACCTGCCCAGATTAACTGTTTTGTAATGTAGATTTTGGGGGCAATAGAACCCAAATGGTTAAGTAAACGTAGCAGAATTGGATCATAATATATAGCCAATGCAACGATGTTATAATCTGAATAGTTGCAAATGCAGGTCGTTGATTCGTTGGTGCAAGTCAGGATAATTAGTTGACGCCACACACACTTTGTTGAATATTTTTAAACAAATTTGCCTGGAAGCTTATGCTTCCTTAGTTTCGCAGTCAAATGAGTTTCAAAATGTGCCGTAGTTTGAAAGTATGTAGCTTGAAGCTAGGCATAGTGTGATTTCAGTATAGAAAACGTCAATCGAGTATTACGTAATGTGTGAAAATATTACTAGCTACGAGAAATATGTATATATTTATAAGAAATATAATGAAATATTCGTTGGTCTGAATCGAATCTTTAGCTGCGAATGTTAAAAAGAATTTGTTAATGAATCTCAAGGTAGAAGGTCTTCGTCGTCATCGTTGTCCTTGTTTCTTTAGCTGGTTGCTCGGTTGGTTGGCTGGTTTTTTTGTTGACTAGTTCATTGATTGTTATGTGTTTATTGTTTGGGTGATTGCTTGGTTGTTAGATAATTTATTAGGCGGTTTGCGTATTGTTGTTGTTGTTGTTGTTGTTGTTGTTGTTGTTGTTGTTGTCATCGTCGTCGTTATCATTGCCTTTGTTCATGCTTGTTCGTACACCGTATATGTAAGAATATTTCTCGGCTCTTAGGTCGCGTTCACACTAGACAGATAATCAGGAGTAACTCCATACTTCAGTAGGGAGTTACTCCGGATTAACTGTAGTGTGCCCACGGTTTAAGCCGAGCCTACTCATATGATCACACAAGTAGGTCTATCTAGCACATATAATTACACGTATATCTCCGCGTGATATTGACAGATTAATTATAGTCGGTTAAAGTTTATTAATTTGGAAATATCAAACGATATCAGAATTTATGTGACAAGTATAGATCATTACTTTAATCGACTAAAATATATTATTGCTCTACGTCACTGTTTAAAATCGCGCACGTGCAAGATAGCTCGTAAATCCATTATAGGCGATCTATAATTTTAGCCGTCAAACGTGTTAACCGATGGCGGTATGGACGGGTTTCCGTATCAGAAGTTGAATATTCAAATGTCAGTTCAATCGGAAGATATATTCCTACGCATCTCTCAAACCTGTTCGTATCAGGAAATTAAGGAGAATAAATTCAGTACGCCTACGAATTGAGAACTATTATTTTCATTATTTTGAAAGCCATCAACATGTCTTATTGTGCTCCCACATAGATTAAAATAAACCCTTTTTAAATCAAAGGCAGCAACAGCGTCCAGTCAAATACCTTTCAAAATATACAACAGTTTGCCTGCGTGGTTGCATTTAAATGACAGTAGGCTCACGCAAATAGATGAAGAAATGTGTAGGCCTAATTCGTCTGATGCGAAATTCGGGTAATCGAGAATTTATCACCTATTGCTTTTAGCCAGACTGGAAAGATAGCCTTTGCCGTGTATTCCTCCGCGTTGCCTAGCGATTATCGTGGTTTTATTGAAAAGATGGGATTGCGTTTATAATAGATTTGGACACTACTTGCATAATAATTAGGTAAACTTGAGTGATGCTTCTTGATAGTGTTGATGACAATGATACAGATGATAGATGATAATGTGTCTTACCGGTATTTGAACGCTCTAGGCCGAGCACACTGGCATAAGCTATCAACGTAAAATAGGCTACGTTAAGACAGCATTTGTCTGGTAAATCCGTGTTTTTGTCGAGATACGGTATTTAGAGTTTGATACAGTTTCATTTAGGTAGTAAAAATATATTGTTAGCCTGGAAAACCAATATAGTTGTAAAAATATTTGTTCATATCTTATAACAGTCTGTAGACCTAAATCATTAAATTTCAAAAGACTAGGTATCAGAATAATGGGTTTTTAAAATTTGTAATGTAGGAAATAGCACGTTTTAATATTTTAAAACTAATTTGTCTCGAGGTGGTTGCGACAGCGGCTTCCAATCAAATTAGCTTCAAAATATCCAACCATTTAATATCCTTCCATTTGAAGTTACTTGGAGATTTCAAAATGCCTCGACAATTCGACCCAATTTTTAATAATCGTGTTCACATTTTTCGTAATAATTAATAAAATTAAGCTATTAATTTTAGTTAATACGATAATTAATACGATAATACACAAACGGTGTAATTAATATCTCTATAAGCTAGCATTAGTGAGTCGAGAAGAACAAAGATTCCTTGAAGGAGTGCTATTTATTTTCTTATGTGTGTATATTAATAATTAAGCGATTATAAATTAATATATAGCCTATACCAAGTATTATCACGATCGTACGGTCTCTGAAATACACACGCGTCATTAACCGCATAACCCTTCAGGTCCGAACGCCCAGTTTCTCCATCCAGTTCAGCACATCGATACAGGTACTGTATTGAATATTCTAAGCTAGTTTGACAGGAAGCTGTTGTTGCCTTAGGCAGCAACAGCTCCCAGTCAAATTAGCTTCAAAATATTCAACACTCCATTACATACGGTACATCTTTTAAGCATTTATCGCAACTGTTTTGAAGCGTGATGAGGGTTAAATATTTGTATACCTTGATGATTGTACGAGTGAATACTTATTCGTTATAACTTATAATTCACTTCCCAATTCGAGCGTCATTTGTTGTCCGATTCGTAAACAATGTTTCTGTAGCATGTTGCTAAGAAAGTCAGCAACGACTTAGTACCAATATTTGCAAAATTATCTCATTATTATTTTAGCCACAAGTTCTACAAAATCATGATTTCAGCATACCGTGTTTAAAAGGGTTAATTAATAACCTAGTCTCATTACCGGTTTTATTCGTGTTGTTTTATAGCTATTGTACCTTAGATATAATGTCTACAGCGAACCTGTAACTACTGTGGAATATAACATTAGGCCTATTCGAACATGTTAGAACTTTGCCGCACTGTGCGATCTATAATTTGTTACGTTTGGCCTAATTTCATGGTATAGACGATGTTTACGTCTATAGATGGCCTATAACTGAACCACAGATGGAAACCTTAGCTACGCTCATATTAACTTTGATTACTATACGCCACTGGACCTGAATAGGCCTTCTAATCTACAACATCTGCTCTCGTCGCCATAATTAAGATGGTCTACCGTCACAGTGACGTCATTATCAAGGAGCGATGGGGTACGCGTCAATATAAATATATTACTAATTACATAAATTCATTAACATTTTGACCCCGCAGGACAGAATTCGAAAACTCCTTTAACAATGTAATAAATATTATGTTCAATATTTTTAAAACTAATTTGACTGGAAGCTATTGGCAGCAACAGCGTCCTGTTAAATTAGTTTCAAAATATTCCTCAGTTTACTTGTATAGCTGCCTTGGACGTTCAGATTCTGTGAATGCAGGTGTCGAAGGATGAAGAGCATTAACAGATTCTATCCCGTGTTATTGTATCGAAGCATATTAGTTTCATAATGTCATATCGGTATTCGGTTTACACCGGTATGACTGTTCATGTCGTCAGCAGTATCCGTACACATGATCACATGAAGGCCTCACATTGTTTTGATTCTGCAATTCAACTTTCCAGTTTATCCATCTATCATCTGACGTCATAATCGGCCAAGCGTCATAATCATTACGTCATAGATGATTCTATTTGGCCCGTCTTCATAGACCAACACGTTATACCAATCGTATGTCTCTACCATTTAATAAACACGCTGTTGAATATTTTGAAACTAATTAGTTCTAAAATATTCAATAGCTTACCTGTATATTTTCTGGAAATTGATAGTCAGGGAGTTCAGAGATCGATCGATCCCAACACGAGCGAAGTGTGGGCAGAGCTTAGCTGTAGAAGGGCGGGGCATAACTAAGCTGGAAAGGCCATTGAGAGCATATGATTTCAGTCAAATGATGATTATTAATGGAAAATGTTATATTATTGTCATAGCGCAAAATGTTGTAATTTGTAAGCGCTATATCATCCACCTACTGTATTTTGACCCAAAAAAAAATTGAATAATCGTAGATCAATAAGTGTTTCGTATTTTACCATCATCGCTTATACGGATCTGGCCCCAGATGAGGAATTATTCAACGCGGTTTAACGCTAGCTAGTTTTTGTATCTATATGGCTGCATTTCCCAGTAGACGTTTTACAACGTCGCTCACGTATTTTTTATTACGGGACGTTTTTATTTTATTTTATAGTGGTATATTGATTACCCCGCAATAATCCATGCGGTCCGTTGTTGAACGTGTTTACCATGGCGAATAACGTGTAATGATGGCTTGATAAAAAACAAAAATTCTATATATTTACGGTATATAAGTAATATATATTTATCTTAGTTTGACAGAAAATATGCGTACTCGATCAATGTCGACCCAATTTGGAAACATCAAACGAACTAGGCATTATGCAGTATATTTATACACACGTGCGACCCACGATAGGTCGACGAACGACAGGTGTGACGTAAGCGGCTTAGTCGGAAATTTAATAGGCCTTTCCAGTTTTTATACGGCCGCGCAAAGCGGGGTCGTATTATGTGATGGCGCTTGCCGTCCGTCCGTCTGATTCTTGTCCGGAACAGATATCGAAGAGTTTTTAACCTACAGTCACAATTTTTTTCCAGCAGATATATTACTTATAGACGAAGTGACATGATTTCGATTCGGCAAAATCCTCCCATATTCGCTAGAGTTATCTCCCTTGAAAGATTAAAATTCGTCAATATTTTCTTGTCCGGGACAGATCTCGAAGAGTTTTGAACCTACATACAGGAAAACTGTTGAATATTTTGAAATTAATTTGACGTTGCTAACGTTAATTTATTAGAAAACTATTTTTGTTGAATATTTTGTAGCCGTATTGACTTTTAACCCTCATTATGCACAAATTGCTTTTTAAATACTTTGCAATAACGTCAGTCGTTTTTAGATGTTGTACGATGGTTAAAATGTGGTCATTACATCTCTGAGGGTTCCGTGTGTTTATAGAATTGTATGTAGAGCGTACTTATGCTAAAAAGATTATTTGTTGCGTATGATTTAACCATACATCTTGAATAGCCGTGAGATCAATCTTGAATCGAGATACAAACATACCATGTGTTAATAATGAAAGAACGTGTTAGTACCTCAAGTCTCGTACTATGTGGGTTTTTTTAGAAATATTCAAAATTACTATTGAATTATCACCTACTCGCTAGGAGATTTCACTTTGTAGTTGCGAATGCGTACAGCTTTGTGCTCTGGATACAATATCGTATCATTTCCTAGTTCTTAGCCGAGTGGACATATGTACTAATTCCGTTGGGTAATTATTAGAATATCACGTTTTGGTGCGCGAGTGCTTTAAACATATTTATGGTGTGTTTGCGCATTACTCATATTACCATTAAACATGTACGCTTCATTCGCTTTAAGGTCATGCGATGTTAGATTTTGTCTATGTCTGCTTCCTCGAGAACTAATAATGTCGTTGGTATGTAGGGGAACATGGGGCAAAACGGGGTCGCTAACTTACCATTGCCATAAAATGAAGACAGATACATTAACAACATTGAAACTTTATTGAATACATTAACAACCCCTACCTCTTTAAAAAGCAAAGAGTATCTAGAGTTCTGTCCAGTATAAATGGTTACATTCGAACAAAATCTAAAACTGGCACGTGACCCAAAAGGGGATCCAGGCTGAGGCAAAATGGGGAACAAACTAGTTGTTGGACATAGACACCAAGCATGATTTTAACTGTAACTTTAGTGGCTGGTGGACATTATATCTAGTGGCAGAGGTCACAGACGTAGTTCAGTTCTTCGTCATCCACTCCTGCGCGTGAGCAATGTGCCCACTGCTGACACTCTTCACAAGCTATCCACCCTTCTGTTGAACGGGAGTAAAGGTCCCCACAGAAAAAGCATTCGGTATCAACGCGATTGGTGTCTTTGGATGTGATTTTCACTCTGGTTGTCTTTTTTACTCGTTTTTTCTTTTGCTCATCCGCGTTCAGACACCGTTTGCCTTTCTTTGGTTTTTCCTTCCGCTGCTGTAGTTCTAGTTTGTACGGCGAATCAGTGAGGATTGCAGTTTTCCCTCGATTTGCACGTACAACCCGTTTGTTCTGTCCAGTCTTTGGAATAGGAACAATCTGTTCGGCAGATATACACCTGTGCAAAGGTTAAGCACCACCCTATTTTTACGCACATGCGAGGGTATATTCATGTGCTATGAAGAAAGCAATAGCATAAACATTTATGTACCCATCCATCTTAGTGCAAGAGGTAATAATGCAACTAGAGGAATGCTGATTATGATGGTGGGGAAACACTGTATGTTTTTGTTTGAACTTGAAAACGAGGCCTGAATATGGTTACGTTGACACAACTGACAACTATTGCCCTACAGTTGACACACGTGGCTAGATTGTCATTAATGGTGTCTGAAAACGAAGTTTAACATCTGTGCACGAGTTTGAGACTGTCATTATTAATACCGGGTATATCCACCTTGTGCCTGGATGACGGCCTGGACACGACGTCTCATGCTGGTCACCAACCGACTGATACGCCATTGTGGTATTCGTTGCCATTCAAGATGGAGTGCGTCTGTTAATTCCTGTAGGTTCTGCACAGGAGGATCCCTCCTCACCATGTTTCCCAGAATGTCCCAGATATGCTCAATAGGGTTCATGTCAGGGCTCCTTGCTGGCCATGGTAGGGTTTCGATGGCATTCTGGCGGAGGTATTCATGCACAGCTCTAGCACGATGTGGTCGGGCGTTGTCATCCATGAATATAGGGTGGGTTCCAGGTGCATGATTTACAAAATGAGGGACCACAACTCTATCCAGTATGGAATCTTGATATCTTTGTCCATTTAGTGTTCCAGGTACAGTCAACAGATCCAGCTTACAATCAAATGAGATGCACCCCATATCATAACGGAACCTCCACCAAATGGAACTTATTTCATGATGTTACGTTGGTCGTACGCCGTGCGTCTGGACCTCCATACACGAGTTCGACCATCTGTGGCATGAAGCAGGAACCGACTTTCATCGGACCAGTGTACCCGTCTCCAGGATCTCATGTTCCAGTGTCTTCTTTCGTTGCACCACCTCAGACGCTCCTCTTTGTGGTGTGCAGTGAGGAGAGGACGTCTGACAGGTCTCCTAGCTTTCATGCCAGCAGCATACAGTCTCCTTTTGACGGTAGACATTGACACTCTATTGCGCGTTTCCCATTGCTGGCTGAGCACTCTGCTGTTGGTGAATGGAGATCTCCTAACAAGGCGTACTATGGCTCGATCATCACGGGCAGTAGTCTTCTTCGGTCTTCCAGATCTAGGCCTGTCCTTCACCTCGTTAGTTTGCCCATGTTTTGCAATCAAACGACTGATTACAGTATGGTTAATGTTCAGATGTCTGCCAATCTCTCTGCATGACATACCAGTGGTATGCATGCCTATGATTTGCCATCTCACACGATCACTTAACCTTCGTCTTGCCATAGCGGTTCACAATCAAGAGCTAATTCTCTCTGTACAAATAAACCACGGTCATGAACACAAAATTCCTAATCTTGTGGCCTAAATCTGTATGTAATGTTCTACACCTCAAACTGGACTTTTACATAACTGAACACGTGTGCTGTTTCCCGCCACGCACGGACATCAAGCGGCGTGAAGTCATGCATGCATGTGCATTTCGTACTTGGAATTATGTCAGCTAACGCGGGGACAAAAAGTATGGCAGCCTAGTTGTACCATCATGTTTCTACGTTCTATTGTTTTTGCTGGTGCTTAACCTTTGCACAGGTGTATATATTGAAAGAGGAATTCTTCTCATTTCTTTGGCTGGTGGGGGTTAGGTCAGTTGAGGTGTTAGGCGAATTGACATTACCCCAAGAGGAACATCCGGGTTCAGGTTCAGGTGGCCTGTTTGGAGATAAACTCTCTGGTGATGGCTGAACTTCAAGCATGTCATCTTGTTCATCGGGCTGTGACTGCATCTCAAGAGCGTTTTCCACTGGACGTGACTGCACTTCGGGAACATCATCTAGCTGTTGTGCATGGGGCTGCATTTGGGGGAATGTCTACTGGATCTTCCAACATCTCGATATCAGTAGTTTCTGCAGCCAGGAAGTCTGCCTCTGTGAATACATTTCGTTGAGGTGGCCAGATTCCAGTTTTATTAAACCCGCTAATGGCAGTGCCCATTAAAGCTGCTTTCACAAAGGCTTTACCAAACAAGCCAGCAATCTGATACTGTGTAACAACACGACCTGGATGAGCGCGGAGCCAGGATTTTACTTCGTCACCATAATATGTGCTGAGTGGTTTCATAAAACTCACATCCAGTGGCTGAAGACGATGGGTGCAGTGAGGAGGGAAGCACAACAAAATGACACCACTTTCACGCGCTAGATCAATCAGTTCCAAGTTTTTAGTGTGTGTGGCATGGCCATCTAGAAGTAACAACACCGGAGACTCTTTGGTTGCCCGTGAGAATGTGATAAACTGCTTAAACCATGACATGAAAATATCTGTCTGAATCCATCCACTTGTGTGACATTCGGCCCAAGCACCTGGTGGAGCTCCATCCATAAGCTCTGGTTTTATCCTCTTTCTAGGGAATATCAGCATGGGTGGCATATATGAGCCATCTGCTCCAATACAAATCTCAGCCGTGACAAGCTGACGCCGTTCAGCTGACGTCAAAGTTCCCACTTGACGACGTCCTTTTGTTGCAATGATTTTCTGATGACATTTTGGCACAGTTGTCAGCCCCGTTTCGTCACAGTTAAAAATTCTACTTGGTGTCAATTTATGTTTATCAACTATTGTCTCAAACAAGTCAAAGAATTTCGACACTGCAATCTTATTGAAACCCATTGCCCGGGCAGCTGAAGTGGGCTCTGGTTTTCGCAACGATAGATCATTGTTTCTTTCAAGGAACCCATTAAGCCAATCAATGCCAGCCATTTCGGTTTCTTTATCAAATGGGTGGCGTAAGTTGTTGCGCTCTGCGAGTTGAAAAGCTAATGCCCGGAGTTCCGTGGTTCCAAATCCGAATAGCTGGCCTTCCATTGTCTTGAGATAGCTGACGAGCTCCGCCTCTTGTTCAGCAGTAAAGACTGACTTGTATTTACCCAGACCTGAAACGATATAAGTAATTTATTTTGAGGATAATAAATCAATGCAATAAATCTACCTTGTTGTAGCTGCCTTGTTGTTGCTGCTGATGCTTTTGCTGCTGCTGCTATTGTTGCTGCTGCTACTGCTGTCTTGCTAGTGCTGCTACTACTATTATTGCTGCTTCTGCTCTTCTGCTGCCCTGCTACTGCTAATGACTACTACTACTACTACTACTACTACTACTACTACTACTACTACTACTACTACTACTACTACTACTACTACTACTACTAACACTGCCGCCACCGCCGCCGCCGCCACCACTGCTACTGCTACTACTGTTGCTGCTTACCTTTTTTGCTTGCTGTGGTAGCATCTGGGTCTGCTCTGTGCTTCACAACTCTTCTCTCTAGGGTGGTCTGTGGCACGCCATATCTGGAAGCAGCTTTTCTGTACCCCATTACGCCATGAACTACGTCTTTAATTGCTTCGCTCATGCTCTCCTCCGACCAACCCTGTCTGTATTTTCGAACCATCCTGCGAGAATGATAACGGAAATTAAGGGAATGCACGGTATGTAAGCAGTAATTTTAGATGTAACTGCAGCTAGTATAGGTTGGTCTATCTGTCAGTCAATCAGTCAGTCAGTCAGTCAGTCAGTCTGTCTGTCTGTCTGTCTGTCTGTCTGTCTGTCTGTCTGTCTGTATGTCTGTATATATGGCTGTATGTCTGCCTTGCTGTCTACCTGCCTGTCTGGCAAAGGTTTTACAACCTATAGGTCGCAGCTATGGGACATGGAGATCCAAGCTTGCTATATATTATCTATATTAGAGTTTGGGGCAGAACGGGGACATCATCATCTCTCTTCCGGGGGCAAAATGGGGACATGCCCCCGTATTGCCCCGAAGGGAGTAAACTTCAACTATGGCTGACTACATGCACAAGCCTTACATAATTGCTTGCGCTTCTCACTCGAAATTAAGAGTGGTATTCTAGCTACAGAATAACATACCGATCATTTCAATTCCTCTACTCTAGGCAAAAATGTAACATATACTAAACATGCCTAATATTTTAAGAAAATGTTGAAAAATTGACTTTTCCAATTCATTCTTACCTGAAACGGCCTCGTGGTCGAAAAACGTACTGAAATCGTTTCACATGACGTCACGGTTATCTTAAAACGCGGATTGCAGATTACGGTGCAACAGTACGTGATTTATTGCAATGTTCCGTGTTGCCCCGTGGCCCCGTTTTGCCCCATGTTCCCCTACCACGATGAAAGGCGTAACTCTAAGTGGAATATGTGGTTGAATGCGTCTGTATCGATGGAAATCTGTTACTGATCCATCATCCACAAGGGTGTCCTACTTTTTTCATATACGTACCCACACATACGCACGCACCTGATGCACCAACACACGCACGTACTGCGCATACCCTCACGCGTGTTACGATACGCGCGTGACGATGCGCGCGTGATTCTACGCGGTTGCCCCTTGTCACCCATGTTCCCTGGCCCCTATGCGTGTACGTCGTGCGTGCGTGTGTGCGTCTTTTTTATGCACTCATTTGTGTGTGGGTGTATGTAACATAATTTTGGTTTTTGCCTTGGTTTAAGTCATTTAAAAAATGGCAGTCATTTAATTATTAAGTTTTCAAAATTGTTATGGAAATGGTCATCGTTGACGATCGATGTTGTATAATATTATATAGATAGTTGTATCTACCATATTTATGTCTTTAAAGCGTCAATCATTTAATTATTAAATTTATTAAAAATAGGAACAAACTCCCAGTCATTTAATTTTCAAAAAAATCAGAGCTTTGCGTTACATGGGTTATAGTGATCTACGTTGTATATATATATATATATATATATATATATATATATATATATATATATATATATATATATATATATATATATATATATATAATTTTATCTTACGTATTTAAGGCGATTCTTTAAAGTGGAAGTCATTTAATTATTAAAATTTCAAAAATATGAGCAAAATGTGTTCCCCAGTCATTTAATTTTCAAAAATCAGACACGTACACAGTAATTTTTTCTATGCTATTATATAGATAGTGTTATCTATCGTATTTATGTCTTTAAAATGGCAGTCATTTAATTATAAAATGTTCAACAAAATGCGTTCCTAGTCAATGACAATGCATTAATCGACCACGAACAATAGCGTACAGATGGCCATTTAGAACAGTAGCATCCATCGACCACTTTTGATGGATCAGAATGTGTGCTTGCGTATGCATGTGTGAAGAGGGTTGTTGTGTGTAAAAACTTTATTACATTATTTTATTTTTTTGAACAGATAAAGAGTTCTCTTTCGAATTATGTGTGGGCCCTGAAAAGGGCCGTGTTTTGAGATAGGTCTCAGTCTTCGCAGATCGCACAGGCGTGGTTGTCAGTTTGGTTACAAACTGCGTCATGTTTGCTTTTTGTATATCAGTTGGAGTATCACCGATTACAGGACACCCATGCGGATATTGTTTGATTGGTAATAGACAATAGCACTCCTTGCAGGTGTACACCATCTCTTTAGGTTCTGTTTTCTTGATCATACGCCTTCGGACCCTCTCGTGTTTCGACCGTCGGCATATGGTGTCGCGGATGTCGATGGAACACCAACGACATCGCACATACCCAGTGTCTGATCCGTCAAAGTTTGTACTGCTGGCCATTTTAGCCAAATGTACATTAACATTTACATTTATACCACATCGCTCTACTACAAAAAAATATAAGGAATATCATGTGAGATGAAATCTGACTGCCTAAGGCTACCTAACTACTCTGCAGTTACACATCCAACCACTTTACGATGTTTAAACTGGAATGAGAAAATGGATTGAATTTGTACCGTTTATAGGAATATTTGTACTGCGGCCGCAATTCCTCAACATGCGCCTGCAAATCCGCAACACATGGCCCGCATGCAGCCGCACATGTACGCATGCATTTTGGCGTGTATGCGTGTTCAGGCATGTGCATATACTTGTTGCCATCCGCAACACGCGCCCGCAAATCCGCATTAACATTTTGGCCGAGTGTACATTAACATTTACATTTATACTACATCGCTCTACTACAAAAAAATGTAAGGAATATCGCGTGAGATGACTATCGTCCTATCAAAAACTGTCGCGTACAGTCTGCATACATGCAGGCGAAAATCTTGGATATGTTCACGGGCTAGACGCGATGGATCAGTTTGTTACGCGCATAAAAATCTGCGCACGTTAAAAAAGTATCCAGGGAAATATGTTTTCTCTGACCACCTCGTTATTGTGCATAAAGCATCTATGATTCGCTTTTAATCCTTCAATTTGTATGTAAATGCGTTAACCTTCACCTAAAACCCTCAAACATGAAACTAAGCGGCTTCCTACCAGTCATTTAAATTTTTTTAAAGAGAACAAAGTACATCTCTATGCGGGTAATATATAGCTAAGCCAAGCGATGTTGTATGCATAATATTATATAGATAATGCTCATGCATCTCGTATTTAAGTAGTGGTCTTTAAAGCGTCAGTCATTTAATTATTAAATTTTAAAAATTGTTATAAAAATAGTGGGAACAATGTCCACCATCGTCATCGGTGACGAATAATGACGAGCACCCTTGTATCATTTAACGTATTAATTAAGTGGTCGATGCGGTCCCTCATGGTTGTAGTAAAAAAGTATTTTGAAACTAAGCGGAATTGTGGCTTCCTATGTCAAATTGTCGCATTGAACAGCACTTTTTTAAGCGTTTGTGCGCACGAAGGCGTAGCTTCCTATGTCAAATTAGTATCAAAACTATTCGCTTAAACTACCAATGCGCCATGATTTAGGTTTGAAAAATCAGAAAATAACATCCATGGAATGAGTGTAGAGGTGGTCGCATAACTGAGGTCGAACGAGTGATGAGGAGGAGGGATGAGGTATGCTAGCGCGGTGCTGCCTGGCACGAGGGATGAGGTATACTATCATACTTGTTTACAAGGCCGGCAATGTGCGTTGTACGAATATTTTGAAAATAATTTGACTGCGGTGTTAGCAACAACTTTCTATCAAATCATTTCCATGATATTTAGTGAATATTTTGAAAATAATTTGACTGTCTGCATCAACTTTTGCTCAAATCGTTTCCAAAATTTTTGCTAGGAAGTAGATCCCTGGAATGTCTGAAACACATCACCAGTCAGCCAGTTAAAGGTAATAAAACTAGGAAAAATTACCATGTCCGGGTACACACAGTATGAATGCATTATGAGTACCTAGTCAATGAGACCCCGACAACAAAAATAATATACTTGGCTTACCATTGTCTAGACATTGTCGCCGCAACCACCTACTACCAATACCGACCATCACCATCACCACCACCATCACCACCATCACCATCCCTCTATAACCATCAGCACCACTACCAACTAAACACCAACACCCACCACCAATTATTAACCCCACCAACATCATCCACCACAACACCTATTTCCACCAACCGCCAACCCCACCGCCACCACCACCAACAGTATCAGCACTCCGATTTGTTTATTGAGGGATGTGGGGGGACCTGGCTGGGAAGCTACAATCATCAAATCAACAAGCACATAAAGAACCAATGTTTTATTTGTATCCATATTTTTACATTGAAGTAAATATTACATATGATAAAACATATAGTTGCTGTAGCATAAACAAATAGTCAATGTTCTGGAGATCCATTTTATCGATGACTGATTCCTTATGGATCAGATCCATCACCGTCAGAATCATCATCATTATCCTCAGCATCTAGATGGTTCCTTATGTACCTGTACCTCTTGATCAGAAACTCTCTTTTTCGAAAAGCTGAGAAGACTGCTTCATCGCATGCGTACCCCTCGTGGATAAAATCTTTAATTTCCTGGCGAATTATTTTAATGAGCGTAGAGTTCTGTAATCTTCTCTACTGGAACATTATGTCTATACACTTTGTAACTAAAGCATCAGCATATACGGAAATAGGCACATTGCCTACACCATTTGGGTCTGTGTCCACTTCACCATCCTCATCTTCTAAACCTGATTGTTCAGCGTCTAAGACCTGCTTAATATTTTGGAATATGGTAAATAGTTCCTCATTGCCTATGGCTTCTTTTTCATCTTCACCTTCATCTTCACTCTCAGACTCCGCTGAGTCATCACTGTCTTCACTCTCCAACTCTAATGGCTCATCATCTTCACTCTTCATCTCTGTCATTTCTTTATCTTCACTGTCTAGATTTTTGCTATCTTCATCGTTATGGAATCGGATCTTATGCCGCTTCAGGTCATTTGACCTATTAAAAGTTGAACCACATTCAAAACATTTATGTCTCGGCATATTGATTATATGATAAATCTAGCAAGTATTCAAGTTACAAGGTTCTTCAAAGAAATCTGACTGCCTAACTACTCTGCAGTTACACGTCCAACCACTTTGCGATGTTTATACTGGAATGAGAAAAGGGATTGAATTTGTACCATTTATAGGATTATATGTACTGCGGCCGCAAATCCACAATATGCGCCCACAAATCCGCAACATGTGCCCGCAATCCACATCATGCGCCCACAATCCGCAACATATGCCCGCAAATCCGCAAATGCGGCCCGCATGCGGCCGCACATGTATGTATGCATTTTGGCGTGTATGCATGTTCAGGCATGTACATACACTTGGTGCCATTCGCAACACGCACCCGCAAATCCGCATCATGCGCCCGCAAATCCGCAACATACGCCCGCAAATCCACATCATGCGCCCACAATCCGCAACATATGCCCGCAAATCCGCATCATGCGCCCGCAATCCACAACATATGCCCGCAAATTCACAACATGCGGACCGCATGCGTCCGCACATGTATGCATACATTTTGGCGTGTATGCGTGTTCAGGCATGTACATATACTTGCTGCCATCCACAACACGTGCCCGCAAATCCTCATCATGCACTCGCAATCCACAACATGCGCCCGCAATCCGCAACATACACCCGCAAATCCTCAACATGCAACCGCAATCTGCAATCCACAACAAGAGGTCGCAATCCGCAACATGCGGTGGTGGTAGTGGTGCCTAGTGGTTGGTGGTGGATGTCGGTACTGGCGGTGGTGTTGCTAGTGGCAGTGGTGTTGAAGGTGGTGATGTTGATGCTCGTCGTGATGGTGGTGGGTGTTGGTGATGATGATGTGGGTGGAGGTGGTAGGCGGTTGGTGGGTGGTGTTTGCTGTCACAATGTCTAGACAAATGGATAGCCAGCAGAGCCAGTCATTCCGATGATAACTTTTCAAAAATAGTCTTCTGGCGCATGCATGCACACAAGGGCGCACACCGGGGCATGCACGCACGCACAAGGGTACAATGTATAACTAGCAGTATCGCATATTAGCACATGTGCATACGAGCAAGACCTTTATTAAATCCTCATTGACATACCCTCTCCAACCTATACACCATGTTTTTCAAACACAGCGCTCTCACACATTCCGACCACAATGTCTAGACAAATGGATAGCTGTCAGAGTCAGTCATTCCGGTGATACATTTTCAAAAATAGCCTTCTCTAAAGATGCAAGTATGAATATGAAGAAATTCGCTATGGGTTGGTGGGTGCGTGAGTGGTGGTGGTGGGGTTAATGCATGGTGTTGGGTGTAGGTCGTAGTGTTGATGCTGGTGGTGGTGGTGGTCGTGGTGGGTGTTGGTGATGATGATGGTGGTTGGTGGGGGGGGGGGGGGGGGGTGGTGTTTGCCGGTGCAATGTCTAGCCTGCAGTGCCAGTCATTCCGATGATAAATTTTCAAAAATAGTCTTCTCTTGTACAAATATGAATATGAAGAAAATCGACATTTTCTTGAAGAAATTCGAGGGTTAAAAGGGTTAAGAAAGTCACTAGCACACATGTAATGACGTAACATGAAGTGGTCGCTTAGGGCACGACTGAATTATATAGTAAAAAACATGGTTATAACGTATCACTGCTCTGTAGCCAAAAGGATATATTTATATTTGTAGTAAACGAACATCTATGATTATGCTACTATGCTTGTAATGTTGCTCTTAATTGCCAAATCTTTACGAGTAGGTAAACATCAATAGCCGGTGAGCAGGTGCACGCTTTATTATGGATTTTTAAAAAACTCTCGGCGAGGACATTGTAATATCCCATGCTTAGAACGAGAGGTACATTCTGATAGTATTCCTTAACACATGACATGTTTGTATCTCGATTAAAGATTGATCTTGGTGCTTTAACATTCTTTCATTATTCCTTAACACGTGCCGTGTTTGTAACTCGATTAAGGACCAATCCCACGGCTATTGCGACAGTAATGGTTAAACAATATGTACCAAATAATCTTTTTATCATAAGTACGCTCGACATACCATTCTATAAACACACAGCCCCCTCAGAGATATAATGACCACATTTTAACCATCGTACAACATCTAAAACGACTGACGTTATTGAAATATTAAGTATATAAAAAACAATTTGTGCGTAATGACGGTTAAAAGTCAATCAAAATATTCAACAAAAATAGTTTTCTAATAAATTAACGTTAGCAACGTCAAATTAATTTCAAAATATTCAACAGTTTTCCTGTATCGTATCGATGAAAATGAGATATGGGGAATTCATCGGTGAAAGGGTTAACTTTTTTAACCCAGGATACAATCCTGGTTACCATTCCAACCGAACACTACATACCATTAATACAAGATTATTTTTAATATTTTGTTGCTAATCTGTCTGGTAGCTGTTGCTTACTAAGACAGTAACAGCTTACAATTAAATTAGTCTCTAAATATTCTACATAATAGTTTACTAATAACGTTAGCGACGAAACAGTCAAATTACTTTCAAAATATACATCAATATCCTACCGTAATTCCTCATACATCCTCAACCTCATACTCCTACGACCTCCATCATCAGACCACCTCTTAAACTCTATTATTTTTACATTACTCTCTTATTATTTTTACCCTACAACGGTAGATAACCGCGGAGGGGGGGGGGGGGGGGGGGCGCCGCCACTACATTTAAACGTAAAATACACAACTTTTAAGGGTTAACTAATTCAAAATAATAGACCATTCCACAGTGATGCAGATTCTCAATGACGTGTGAATATAGTCGCCATTGTTATCTAGAAAACGTGTACCGCTGGTCGTCATTGTTCTCCAAACAATAGCGACTATAAATGGAGCGTTTTGATTGGTTAAAACCACATTCCAACGAAAAGAACAATAGCGACTAAAACCCCCCTATACTACTAGCACCTTCCCATCGACGCTGTAGGCCAAGTCACCCTTACCGCGCTACACAAGCCCAAGAAGCCACCCGCCCCCGCCCCCCACTCGCCCCCCCCCCCCCGAGCCAATCTGCGGCCCATTGCGCTCCTTAACAGCATACAGAAAATCCTATCCAATGTTACTCTATGCCGCATCCGAGACAAGATCGACGACTTCACCAGTTACCTGGCTGCTGCATTGAAATCTGTGCGGGAAAACTCCACAAGCCCACCCCCTGGTGTCAATACTGGGCATGCCACTAGATATGGAATATGTCGACGATGTAGACTTTATAGACGAGGAAAAGAAACCTCTTGACGTGACGAACTTCTCCCAATCGCTGCAAGAAAACTAAAAATTGGGAATCTCTATTAATGAATCCAAAACAGAGTTCACCCACATATATCTATCTGCAAAGCATGAAACTAAAGAAAATGATGATCCACTCCGTGGCGGCGAACAATGGAGGAAAAGTACAATCCTGGGCTCACTGCTTTGCAGTACGGCTGACATTGCTGCACGCTGCATCATGGGGAACATAGCTTTCCAGTCCTTCTGGAAGCTATGGATTCGTGGATCAAAGATTCCCCTGGTAAAAAAAGACTGCGTTTATACAATGCAACCTGCGTATCCTTGATGCTGTATAACTGTAACAGCTGGGCAGCTCCAAAGGCAGCTCTAGACAAACTTGAGGCCTGCCACCGCAAACACCTACGCACCATCACTGGACACAGATGGCCAGAGAGCATAATTTCCAAAGATTCACTGTACAAGATGTGTAATACGTCGCGCTGTCGGTAAATGTCGCCCAGCAACGATGGTCCATGTTTGGCTATATGCTAAGGATGCCAGAAGACACACCAGCGCGGAGAGCCTTGGAATTCGCCCAACTCGGAGCCAGCAAATACAGAGCCAGGAGAGGACGCCATTGCATAACTCTGCTAAGTGTGCTACGAGGTGACCTCAGGAAAGCAGGATTAGGTACACTCAAGTCAAGAATGGACCTTTGGAAGCTAAGGATTTTGGCTGAGGACAAGACACAGTGGGCAAAGGCGAAGAAGGACTGATTGCAGCTGTAGGATGTTTCTACTACTACAGCCGCAGAATGCAGTAATCATACATCATACATACTTAAGCAATTTAGAAAGAAATACGTAAACCTGTTGTAGACTAGATGGTATTCCATTTCACCCAAATGTATTCGGCATTGGCATGTGTGCAACGCAGCAGACAGGTACAACGTATACAGTATTATGTAGGCAGTACTTTGTAGATTAGTTTGAAAATAATGCGCCTGGTTGGTGTTGCTGCCTATTGCAGCTACGTCTTCCAGTTAAATTTGTTTGAAAACATTCCCCAGTCTACCTGTATTGTTTGCCTGTTAAGCTACCGAGACACTATCTATCTATCTATGAGAGCTGATAGCTTGACGCATATATTCACGATTTTACCTGTTTGCTTTTCGATTCTTGTGTTTACGGAGCGGGTATTAGCGACATACCCCGACATGGCAAACACTGAACGACATAATTAAAAATATCACAAATTCAGCCAAGAGGATGACCTTCGTCTAATGTGATGGGTGGGTCGGTGTGAGAACATACGTCCTAACACAATAAAGCGAGTGTTTTCCTTTTAAATCAGACTAACGTACACCAATGTTATTTTAATAGCATAGGATAAATAAGGTGAACTTGAACTTGGCGGTTATAAGGCGCGGTTCAAGCGGTGCGCATCCTTTGGAGGAGGCGGTAGCTCGGGCGGTAACAAACAGAGCTGTGAAACCGGCAACCCCGGGATCGCGTCTTCGTTCGGCCAAATGACGATCACTGGAAACATAGGCAATCTCCTTCACTCCTCGTTGCCTCTCGCCACCCAGGAGTATAAATGGGTACCGGTGTAAAAACTGGGGAAGTTACCAATAATAGACTGAAATAAAACCAGCCTAGAATGGCGTGAATGGGACCTGGAATCAGGGACTCAATAGACGCCAACCAAACCAATAACTTCTGGCGCGCATCCATTGTTTCTCTATGTAGGTGACCTTTTTGCCTTTTTGCAACAAAAAGATTTTATTTTGCAATATGTAAATTAATGGCTAATTTATGCGTATGTGCTGCGGAGATGCTTGATTGAGCTGGCACATTGTATGGCGCCAGTCCGTTAACATTAATCATGGTAGAATTTTCATAAATTGTCCCTGTTCTGTTGTCCTACACAGTTTCGTTGCGTCATGACCTGTGAGACTTTTCAATTCAAGTTTATTTAGTTACATGGGCAACATAAATGTACAATATTTACACAGTACGTAACCTTTCTTGTGTCAACAGCGCCTCAAAGCGCTCAAAATACTACTTGATATATCAATTAAACATTTTTATGGTCAATTTTTTTCAAGATATTTTAATCCTAAGACTATTTTTATAAATTTATCACTGAAATTTCTTTCGGCGGCTTGGGCATCAAATGGATAATGGTAAAGAAAATTTAAGTTTTTGCTTAGTCAGTGTCTATCTGCAGGCCGAGGGAAGAGTATTTTTGAAAATTTAGACAGCAACATCGTCCACCAAAATTGTTTTAGAATGTGCACCAGTTTCTTTGCCACTGGCACCGTAAAAAGATAGAATGTTGACGTCATGGTGGTAAGGGTTAATACGCCCAGGTATGTGCAATTATTTCTAGCAGTACCCGTCCCCTAGAAACGTTTTAGATCCGCCCATGCATACACCTATATGTGTCCACAACATTGTTTCAAAATGTTTCAGAAAGTTCGCTTCCAAACCCATGCAGAGTATGCCAAACCACATTTTGTTAGGGCGCAAGAGTTTTCATAAGAAGTCACAAAAAGTCACAGGTAATAGAGCGATGTCCCCTGAAACAACATTTTCGAAATAGCTGGGATTATCATGCATAATCAGAGACTCCCAAACAAGGTTACAAAATCTATTTTGATGGTATGTAGCTATGTTTAAGCTGGGCATACATCAAACATGTTTGAAAATTATGGCGTTTGTCTTTTGGACGTCTTATACATCAACATCTTCAGAAGAATTGTATTGAAAACTTTGTTGTAGAATATTTCACATATTTACACTGTTTACCATACAGCCAGTAAACTTTCGAAGACGTTGTTTTGGAAACTGTGTAATATTACCGCACAGAGTCAGAAGTCTCCTCAATTTCTAATTGTTTTTAAACAGAATTTATTTTGTTCAATGGGAGCACAGTAAGACATAAGTCTTATACACGTGTCTCCCATACATACAAATACAATACATTAATAAATACATCAAGATGGGGTATAATAAAACATAATTAAATAGCAACGTATGTATAACTAGTTAATTGATAATCTATATCAACCACTGATTACAATTTTCTAGGTAGTTCGCACGCTTACGTATGTGTACGTGAATATGTTCGTGCATGCGTACGTATTGGCGTGCGTGTGTGCATGATGCGAGATATATATATATATATATATATATATATATATATATATATATATATATATATATATATATATATATATATATATATATATATATATATATATATATATATATATATATATATATATATATATATATATATATATATATATATATATATATAGGGAGGGAGGGAGAGAGAGAGAAAGAGAGAGAGGGAGGGGGAGGGAGGGAAGTAGAGAGAGAGCGAGCGAGAGAGAGAGAGAGAGAGAGAGAGAGAGAGAGAGAGAGAGAGAGAGAGAGAGAGGAAGGGAGGGAGGGAGGGAGAGAGAGAGAGGTTTGGATGGAGAGTGTGTATGTGTGTGTGGGTGGGGGAGAGCTAGGGAAAGAGAGACAAAAAGAGAGGAGAGGGGAATATGAGAAACAGGGTATAAACTAAGAATTTGACAAGAGTGAGAAAGGTAAGGTGAGGAGCTCTTAATGCTGCGTTCACCATGCTTGTATATGTTGGGCTGTTTGCATTTCGCTCTTATAGTTGCGAATTTAACAAATAGGAAGTTACTTAAAGCGGTTGGTATTGACTATATATTGGCATACGGCATTACATATTGTAATATTCTTTTCCAAGTCGACATTGTTAACGCCGCATAGAAGTTGATTAGCTGTCAGTGTGGCAAGAGAGATATTCTTTAGGACGAGCCGATTTTGGAGAGAGACTCTTTGGTCGTTAAAAAGCGGGCATTGGATGAGATAGTGATTTGTGGATTCATCAGTGTATCCACATGGGCAGCTAGCTGAGTCTGACAGAAAATTTTCAAATAGATGCCGATTTAAATTACTACAGCCATTACGAAGCCTACATAGGATTACATTAGCTAACCTTTGGCCGACATAATACCAGGGAGGAGGCGGTCGTATAGGCGACATGGTTTTAAGTTTGCTCTTGAATTCCGTGAGAGTAATGGAACACGTGACCGGCGCTGGGAGAGTATTCCATGCGCGGACTGTTGCTGGAAAAAAGGATCCACGAAAGAGCTCAATGCGGCAACGAAATGGAGTGAATAGGTTTGCATGACGAATGTTGTAGGGGTTTCGTGCCTGGGATAATGAGGGAAGGGGATTATTCAGAATTTCACACGTCATCCCGTTGATAATTGTATATAACATAACTAGTCTGTGAGATTCCCGTCTATGTGAAAGCGTTTCTATTCCTGTTTCGGTGTACAAGTCTTCCGTACGAGCACTACGTGTCATTCCACATACTGTTCTGAGTGCGTCTTTTTGGATGTCCTCCAGTCGTGTTACAAGCTACTGTGGTATGTTATCCCAGAAAACGTCTGCGTAGTCTAGAGATGGTCTAATAAAGCATTTGTACATAATTTCAAGACATTTCCGGTCTAGGATATATTTTAGGCCCTTGAGTAAAGAAAGTGTGTGTTGAGCATTTGTTATTAAGTTTTCCACACGGGGGTATTTCAGAATTTTTGAATTTAACTGGAAAGACAGTGGACTCATTACGCAAAGAAAGAAACAGACTAGTAGTTTTGGAGGCATTAAATTCGACAAGCCATGTGTTAGCCCATTGCGTCATGATCCGAATATCATGGTCTATTGTTGCAACGTGTGCTTCTAAGTTATCAGACATTACATATAGGAAGGTATCATCAGCAAACAGTCTAATATTGTTTAAAATATCGATGGGCATATCATTAATAAAGATTAAAAATAGCAAGGGACCAAGGACTGAACCTTGAGGCACTCCAGCGTGCAAGCGAAGTAAGGTAGATTGATTGCCGTTTATAACTACTCGCTGATAACGGTTTTCGAGATAGCTTTCAAACCATGCCAGTAAATTTCCACAGATACCGAAATTTCTCAATTTTTGTAGAAGACCACGATGCCACACTCGATCGCTTTAGAAATATCAAAGAACAAGAACAGTATTTCCTTTTGATCGTCGAGAGCCTGAGCGATATCAGTGTAGATGTCTAACAGTTGGTTTACTGTAGAATTTAACGGAAGAAATCCGGATTGGTATGGAGCTATATCGTGTCTAATGTAGTTGTAAATATGTTTTAAAACAGTTCTCTCCATCGCTTTGCTTAAGCAGCTCAAGAGAGATATTGGTCGGTAATTTGAACATAGGTTCTTTTCACCTTTTTAAAAAATAGGAGTTACATTAGCAATTTTCCATGGGGTCGGAAAATGTGCGCTAATAATGGAATGATTAACGAACTGCGCTAGTATTGGGACTAAAACCGCCTTACTCTCATATAACAGTTTCGGGCTTAATCTGTCTGGGCCAACGGCTTTAGAAGTGTCCAGATTAGACAGTACATCTGAGACATCGAAATTTGTTATTGTGATTGAGTTTAAAGTATTCTCCGTATACAGAGATAGAGGAGGTAGGTGGACATTAGTGTCGTCAATTGTGGCGATATTAGAAAAGTAAAGGTTACGTAGATCTGCTTTTTCCGAAGAATCGTAAGTAAATGAGCTATCTTCACGTTTTAAAGGGGGCAGTTAATTAACATTAGAGTCAGTGTCAGCTAAGAAGGACTTACATATTTTCCACCACTGTCTGGAGCCTGTGCGTCCGTTTTTAATTTTTTCAGCTAACTTATCTTTAAAGTTTTGTTTAGCTGTCCGAACTAGTGTGTTGACCAGGTTTCTCTGTTTCTTAAAGTTGGCCACATCTTGCTCTTGTTTAGTTTTCCTTTATTTCCTAAATAGCTTTTCTCTAATTCGCATCTCATGTTTGATTTTATTGGACATCCAGGCTTTATCATTGGGATTTATGGTAATAGTTTTATTGGGAATACTAGCATTAGCAGCATCAATAATATTTGTGGTGATTGTCTGGCACCAGATGTCAACACCATTAACAGCGGAAATGTTATTCCAGGGTGCGTTGGATAGCTGGTCCTTGAATAAGTCCCAATCAGCGTTTGCATAGTCCCATATACGGCGTTTGTAGGATTTACGCTTAGGTATGGAAGATGTTACAACCTCTAATTAACTGAGGCATAATTGAAAGTATCGTGGGGGAAATGCAAAATTGGGGTTCAGAAAGACCCCCTTTTATGATAACATGGTACCAATGGAGGGATCTAGTTTACCCATCAATCATATGACGTCCTGATCAATTACGTGACGTATAGGCTGGCGTCATGATCTATTACGTCATGAATGGCGTAGGTAACGGCGTCACGAACGCTTAATTGATAACGGACTAAGCGTTGTTGTACGAATTGTATGTCTTTACTATTTAATAAACATGTTGTTGAATATTTTGAAACTGATTTCATTGGCGGTTGTTGCTGCGATAGGCAACAACAGCACATGTTCAAATTAGTTTCAAAATATTCAAGAGCTTACCTGTATAGGTTTCTGGAAATTGAATCATAGAGTTAAAGGATCGCTTCAAACACGGGCGAAGCGTGGGTGGAACTTAGCTAAAGATGGGTGGGGCATAGATAAATCCGAATACCTTCATTCTCACACAATTTATTTAAAACTCTTATTTCTCAATTCTTCCAGGTTCTGCCCCGGTGCCAAGTCACAGAACACCTCTTCAATCAGAACTCTCCATGACGGACTCCACAGGCACGCCCTTGTTAACCCCTGTATCTCTGGACCCAGGATGGGAATCATTGCACGCGGGGAGGGAGGTGCTGACGTTCACAATACATCAGAATCTCGATCAGATGACAAAAGAACCACCTCCAGACAGGTAAGACTATGTAGCAGTGATACACGATAGTTCCATTGATAATATCTGGATATATCGCGGTGAATTAACGATATATAGATATATCGTAGATAGCTTTATGATGTGATCGTAGACAATGATTATTGTCTTTTAATAAACATAAATCTCTAAAAAACAAAATAATATCTATAATATTCGAATTTCTTCAAATTTATTTCTATAACAAGTTTTTGTTTTCTAATCGTAAAGTATTACTTAAAATAATTTACAGTTTTAACCCAGAATGCAGTTTCTATTTACAATTTAATAAATATTCTATTGTATATTTTGAAACTAAATGACTGGGAGTTGTTGCTTACCTTACTTACACTTACCTTTATACTTACCTGGGAAATGAGAATATGGGAGATCAGGGTTCAAACGGTTATCTGCATGGCTGTTTCATAGCGCTAACCCTTTAATTACTGAATTTGGTCAAAAAATTAAAATATTTACTTATTGAATGTCGATTTACAGACCAAGAGAAGACTGTTTTTGAAAATTTACCACTGGAATAACTGGCTCGGTTATCGAGCCAGTTACTCCAATGGTACATTTTCAAAAATTGTCTTCTCTTGTCCTGCAAATGGTCATTTCCCAAGAGCACTACAGAGGCCGGTATGGGCCGGCTTCCTCGTGAAGGGTTTAATTCATTATGTCTCGAACCATTGACGTCACTTCATTGTAACCCATTACCGTCAGATGAAATGACGTTGGTAGCCAAATGAACATATGCTTGCTTGACAGAAAGGTGTCCGTGAACGTTTATTTGAAGAATGTTGTTGCTATTATTGTTTCTTTGCAGATGTTGTATGGTCTACATCATTCTGTTTATTCATGGCATCTCCTTGACCTTACCTTGGACGGCGTTTCTCCTGGCTAAATCGGTAAGTGTGGGTATTTGAAAAGACAACATGATATTACCGAAAATTTCTCACGATCTTATTGCGCTCATGATTAATTCGTGTTTCCGGATCAAGGGTGAAATGTTGTGAAATCCTGCAATACTGGAATAATCTGTCTTGTATTAAGATTGTATGCGGGTCGGGGTTCTAACCGGATCCAGATCGCGGTCTGTACCTGGATCAAGATAAAAGGTAATCTTAAAATGTGTTCTTAATCCACTCAACGGTACTGAATGGAAGGATCCGTTTCTACGTATGCCACGCCCATTTCTAGCTAAGCTCCGCCCACTTTATACCCGTGTTTGAATCTATGTGAAACTTTAAATCCCGAATTCGCAGAATCTAAGTTTCAAGTTAAATATACAGGTAAGCCATGCAATATCCTGAAGCTAACCAATAGAAACAACAACCTCCAGTCAAAGCAGTTTCAAAATATTCAACAGTATGTTTATTTAGATTTAGATTCATCAAAGACATACAATTCGTTCACTAGTGTCGGGCTTTTCGATTTTCATGACGGAGCTATACGTCATTAGGATTGTGATGTCAGCTAACTAGTGACGCAATTGATTATGACGTAGATACTTGCGTGACAGATCGGACCCTCCATAGCGAGGAGACAAGCAAACAGACAGACGTTTGCGACGTCATGTTCGGTCCATATACAACACATTTATATGTATGTAATAACTATTCTGTCAGTATTCAGTTAAATTAGTTTCAAAACACTAAATTTTTCTTTTCCTGTACCGAAGAAACACAGTTTTACACAGTTTGGTTAAGTAATAAATCGTGTCAGCTTTCACAGAATGAAGAATTTGATATATCACGATTTTTTTTCTATGTCCGGAAGGGATCTCTAAATCATGCTCATGTTCTTGTTGTTGTTGTGGACATTTTATCTCTCTTTATCCCTCCTCATTTAATGGCCCTTTTCCTATCCATCCATCATATGACGTCATAATCAACTAAGTGACGTGTAGGCTGACGTCGTAATCATGATGTCATGAATGATTCGATATATTCCATCTTTAAGGCTTAATTGTCCGACACGTTGTACGAATTGTATGTCTTTGCTATTTAATAAACATGCTGTTGAATATAACTAATTTGGTTGGGCTCAGTCGAATTAGTTTCAAAATATTCAACAGCTTACCTGCTTAGTTTCTGGAAATTGATAGTCAGGGAGTTCAGAGATCGATCGATCCCAACACGAGCGAGGTGTGAGTGGAGCTTAGCTAGAGATGGGCGGGGCGTAGCTAAAACGGGAATGGTCCATTCTTAGCCAATCTCACTGACACTTCACAGACCTGTTCTAGGGATAAGTACGAAACTCGATTTCCGAGTGCCTGCCGTACTGGGGTTTAGTAGGGTGCCTCGCTCTTAAATGTTAAAGCTGCTACTCCCATATGAATGATGGCTGGAATGTGATAACGCTTGCCGGGGATATATTAGAGATTTTAATCGACATCATTACTGAACCCAGTTCTCGATTTCTCACCGATTCATTGTTCTGTTTGGTCTTAGAAGGCCACCCGTAAAATTTTTAATCGTTATTCCCCCGTATTTGACAAATGGATCTTGATTAAGCTTGAGGTGGTAGTCTAGCGATCAAAGACCAGAATACTCACATGACTGATGAGAAACTACAAACACGTTTTCATTAAAATGAAATTGTGGGAAATGGCCACGAGATGAAAAACATTATCAAAGAAATTGCCCACAACTGTTGTGAAAATTAAAATATTTGCCAATTTTTGTTTTATTCCAATCAACAAATGGGGAATCATGCCACAATGGTATGGTATCACGCCAAAACAGATTCACACATAGCCTAGGCCAAATCCACATCAATAATAATGAATTCGTCTAACATGTGATGTATGTCATAATGTCAAAATGTCAAAATGTGGCAAACATGGCGAATGGCAACAACATTATAAGTATTTAAATTTTATTTGCCAAGAGCCATAATTCGGTAGGAAATGCCCCTCCCCCCGCCCTCTGGTGTAATGGTAGAGTGCCAAAACGCATGCACCCACTACGTATTATTTCGGAAATAATGAAGTTATTAACCTTTAAGAATTTTCCCCAAGAACCACAACTTGGCACAAAATCGCATGACCCTGGCATCTGTGGAAAGCGTATAGCATAATGCCAAAATATACACAACACCGAGTTTTGGAGGAACTTCATTAAAAATAATGAAATTTTCAGCATTTAAAATTTTTTTCCAAGGACAATAATTTTACACCAAGGCCATAACTCTGCCATTTGTGGAAAATTAATGCAAATCGACACAATAGTATCGAAATTATTGGACATTCAGTTTTCTACCAAGGCCCATTATCTCTTCCAAACGACATAGCTCTGGTATTTGTATCAAAGCTTTGCCATAATGTCAAATGTTTACCCATCTATTTGGGTTTGGGGCTAAAAATAATGAAATTATTAGAATTTGTCAAATTTTCACAATTTTCGCAGAGCCACAACCCTGCATCCATGGTCATAGCTCACGTTAATTTAATAATGCGAAGATACTGCCAAAAGGAGCATCTCAAATTTGGTACCGATACATCAACGAATACCAAAACGTGCTACAAACGCATATTCTCATATTGTTCATAGCCATCAATACAACATCTGATAGTACAACACGTATCATAATGATGGCGTTTGACCCAGTTCATACTCAAAAATTAAATAGAGATTGTCGAAATGAACATATCTGCTAAATTTGGTTTGAATCCATCACTAATTCATGAATTCTGCTACAAAATATTGAAAATCTAATAAGAGCCAGAAATTTGGTCTTTGCAGCCGGTGGCACTTTACATTCCAAGCTCAAATGGCTATTGCCTAAGCTGGAATTTTTACCAAATTTGTTTTAAGCCATCAATCAACAAATGGCGTAAAGATTGTTGGCAGACGATAGCCAGGTGACCGGCGAAAGACAGGCGCCAGATCGTCTCATAGCTATTATAGTGAGCTAAGCTCACACAGGCCAGTTTGTAGTAAAATGGTTATCTGCGCTTGAAGGGTGGAGGTTTGGTATTACAATACTTCGTTTATCTAATATCATATTCTACCACATGATGAGTTGGTTATCATCTTTGAATCATGTCAACAGATGGATCACTGAAGTACCAAAATCACGAGTGTATACCTTTCACGTCGAAGCCGGTCAAAACCATCCTCTGCAGTGTTCTTGTGGAATGTCTATTTACAAGCCAAGAGACTACTATTTTTAACATTTTATCACTGGGATGACTGGCTCGATGATCGGTTAAGCCATTCAGCTAATAAGCTGTTGAATAATGTAGAACAGACTTGACAGGAATCTGTTCCTGCCATAGACACCAACATCTTCAAATCAAATTAGTTTTAAAATATTCAATAAATTATTTCTTGCATTGTAAATTACATTTTGTTTCTTGTCGCTCTGGATCGACGTACTATGATGACACACTATCTCTTGCCCATTCTGTTGCAGTATTTTGAGGACTATCGGTTGAACATCACACCGTACTCTCTGGAGAATAATTACACGACTGATGCATACGCTGTGGAGCAGTCTCTGACAGCACATCGGTTTGGGGTGTGCGCATGGAAGTCAGGTCTGGCTGTCATGTTCTTCATGGCCATCATGGGAATGATTCTACGGAATGACAAGTGAGAATTACCGGCGGAAGTACCTGTTAATGTTCTAAATGCTTAAAATTATAACAACATTCACAAATTCGCACATAAATGCCCCTCACCAGGACCTGATGAAGCACGTTTATCTGTGAAAGTTGTTAAAAATGAACAAAGTTTGTCTTAAAAGGCAAGGGATAGGGTAACCCTAAACATCTTCATTATTACTAGACAAACATGGATAAAACAACGTTCATCATACAGTTGTTTCATGTGAAAGCCAAACTAAATAGAGGAATCCACTTCATCGATCAATCATATGATACCATAATCAGCTATGTCACATGTAGGCTGGCGTCATAATCAATTACATCTTGAATGACAGGCATATCTTAGTCAGTTATAAACGCCTCATTGTCCGTCACGTTGTACGAATTATTGGTCTTTACTATTTAAAAAACATTCTGTGATATTTTGAAACCACTGCCATAGGCAGCAACAGCGCCCAGTCAGAGTAGTTTCAAAATATTCAACAGCATACCTGTATAGTTTTCTGAAAATTGAGATTTAGAGTGCAGGGATCAATTGATCCCAGCACGGGCAAACCATGAAAGATTGCAAACACACCCAGTCTCTTGCTGCAAGATAATAGACATAGCAAATCTCTTGTAAATGGTGATCACTTCGGAAAACGCCAGATCACGCAGTTCATAAGTAACCACAGGGCTGTTGTTATCTGTATGGCTGTAAATGGTTCTGGGTCCACATTATTAGCTCACCTGGCCAGAATGGCCAAGTGAGCTTATGCCATGGCGACCTTCCGTCGTCTGTCCGGCGTCCGTCCGTCTGTCCGTCCGTCAACTTTTCTTTAAACGACTTCTTCTCAAGAACCACTAGGCCGATTTCAATTATATTTGGCAGAAAGTATCCTTAGGCCATAGGGATCTAAGTTTGTTCAAACAAAGTCGATCGGTCAATTTGGCCGGTGGCCATCTTGAATTTTGGCCGATTTTAGGAAATGGCTTTAAAAATCTTCTTCTCCGAAACCGGTTAGTGGATCGATTCAAAACTCACGAAATATAGGGCAAGAGCTGAACCAAATTTATTCGAAATAACTTGATTGGCCAAATGGTTCGGCGGCCATCTTGGATGACATAGTTTTCATGAAAACGACTTATTCTGCAGAACCGCTGAACGGATCTGGCTGAGATTTTGGGGATATGATTATGGACTAAGGGCCATTAAATTTGTTCATGGGAAGTTGATAGTTAAAAAACATGGCCGCTGTGGACCAATCAAATTTTAGCATGTTTGGCTGCCATATTCAATTTTTTTTATTTGATGAATTCTGAAGCCGAAATTGGTTTTCTTAACTCCGCTTACTTGTCAGTCAGCTGTCGTATAGCGATGACCCCATCGGCCTTCTGTATGTCCGTCCAACCATCTGTCTGTCCGTCACCAACAATGGGCGTCTCATTTTGTTATTTCTTGATGGATTGACACCAAACTTTGTCACAATGTTAATGTCGGCATCTAATATCTGTGTTGTGAAAATGAAACTGATAGGATGTCAAATGCCAGAGTTATCACTCCTTAAATATTTCCAGTCTCACTTTTATAGGGCAAATACAGGTTTGTTCCCACCGTCCATTGATTTATCACCATGTCAGATTGTATTGCCAAGCTAGATATTAAATTCCAATTAACAGATTAACCTTTCCAATACTGCCGAAATATTTAAGATATGTATTATGTGCTCTGACATCTATGCTCTTAAAAATATTGTGAAATGTATTTGATTGAAAGTTGTTGCTGCCTTAGGCAGCAATGAGAGTTGTTGCTGCCTAAGGCAGCAATGACTTTCAGTCAAATTATTTTTTTAATCAACTCCAGCTCACCCTACCCCTGCTGCTAACTTGGTGATTCAGCCAGATGCGCATGTGTTAAATGGATTGTGTGGTGGTGTGGAAAAACCTGCTATAAAGACCACCTACCTGCCTTTAGAGACCATTTTCTTCAATTGTATTAAAACCTCTGGTAACCGTCTGACTGAGTTTTTGCAGACGACATATTCCAAAGGTTATATCTCTGAACCTGATAAATATTTTGAAAACAATTGGCCTGAAAGTTGTTGGTGGCTAAGCTTTTGAAAATTGAAATTATTGGCTGCACTGGCTTGCAGCAGTGAGACAGTTAGGAAACCATCTATAGTTAGCACTGATATCATCTATTTTCACGTAAACATTGTTCAAAATCAATAATGCATAAAAACAGTCCAGAGATTGTTGTCAATATCTCGAAAACTAAACCATTTGACTGAAAGTCATTGGAAGTGACACCGATGGATGTAAAACTTAAGTAAGATTAATTGAAATGCCAGGTGAGCGATACAGGCCCATTGGGCCTCTTGTCTGAGGGTATGATTGTTGTTATTTATTTGTAGGGTGCACGCCTCAGCCCGTATCGTCATCAGCGTGTCATGTCAGGTGGTCAGTGTCACAGCTATGGTCATCCTAGCAATGTTGGACAGCGAGCCTTGTATGTACCATGAACAATGAAACAGTATTGATTATACAATACTATGAAATAAGCCATAATAAGCAGATTAGCTATGTCTATGATAGGTATTTATGAGACTAACCATCAAACGATCTCATGAGCCCATGGAATTCATAGATTGAATAAATAGCTGTATAAAACATAGCCATATAGGTCATTACATAAAGTTATCTTCAGGTTAGATTTAATGAATACCATATAAACTCGTATCATATCATATTAACCAGATACTAATGTGACAGTTGTCACACTTCTTTACTGTATATGCTGTCTTCATTCTCCAGGGACGGCAGTTTTATTCTGGGTGTCTATCGGTGCAATACTGTTGCTCAATGGTATGTACACACTACACACACGTTTAGTACATTTTTTATTTCCAATACACACAAGCGCACGCAACACGCGCGCACACATACACACGCCCACACCGATTATGCTGATTAATCGATTAAAATAGGTCATGCTCATCATCTTGCTCCTCGTCTTGCTCCTGAAATATCTCCTCAAATTTGGTCACAGGATCCATACACACTTGAAAGAAAAGTACCTGAATTTTAACATGTGCCTTGAAAAGCCTTGAATTTGAGAATTCCCTTGAAAAGTACAATTTTCATGAAAGGGCCTTGACTAATATTTCAGCTCAAATTATTTTCATTGAGTACAAATGTTGTGTCATGAATCATCTGTCAAAATGAAGCAATTGTCTTCTTAGAACATCTAATATTAAAAGAATTTTGCACTACCAGACTTCCTTTGTAAGTTGAATTGTTAGGGGATTCCGCATGCCAGCCCTCACCTTCATTTTTCACCCTATGTTCATTCAGTCCAGCCAGGTGTGATGCCAGCCTGGACAATCAATATGTGGTGATACATGGAGGTGAAGGCTGGATGGGGAATCTCCTGACAAAGCAAATTACAAGCAGAAGGTCCTTGAAAATTGTGAAATTGTGGGCATGAAAGTCTTTGGACTTGAATGAAAATGTCTGACAGCTGTATGAAACCTGATGTCAGCTCCCTTCTACTAGTAATTATAAGAATATCTTACATAACCACTATCTTCTGCCACCATATATCATATCTGTATTATAGAACTACTATCTTCTGCCACCATTTATCATATCCTTGTATAAAGAAACCACATTCTAATGGGGCTAATTGTGTGTGGTCATAAAGCGGACGTATTAGACATGTATTTACTATAAGAATCTTTGGTGTTTTGTCGCAGGTTCTACTGGATTCCTGATGACAAGTCTTTTGGGCGTGGCTGCATTGTTTCCTGTACGCTATATAAGCGCTGTAGTAACCGGAATGGTCAGTCATAGTTTTATCATATTACCACATAAACTGAACAATGGTTAATAATAATAATAATAATAATAATAATAATAATAATAATAATAATAATAACTAAACCTAATATTAACCTTTTAAACGCTTGAACTTCCAGTATCTCAAGCTCAATCCAACTATACAGAAAAACTGTTGAATAATTTTGAAAATTATTTTCTAACTAAATTTAACTTGAAGCAACATATCAAAATATTCAAGAGAATGTTTCATAATTTATAAAGAATGTATTATCTCCAGGTTGCAAAGGATAGAGTATTAAGTGCCCTAGAATGATAGAGTATTAAGCTCACATTGAGAGTTATGTATATTCAAGGCAGTTACAATCAGGCTTGTCAGGCCAATTCAATCATTAACTCTAAATTTTGAATTTATCTGATTAAAGATTAATTAATCGAATAATCGTGAATAATTTCTACTGCATAAAGAATTTCAAAACATACCTTTTAATCTTCTTTAATGCGATCGATCACGTAAACTGACATTTTCCTCATTGAACGCATGCCAATTTGCAGGCCAAGAGAAGACTATTTTTGAAAATGGATCACTGGAATGACTGGTTCGAGCATTGCAGCTTTCGTCATTAATATGCCTTTGTTGTTATATCTGGGTAATTTGTACCCAGGCTGATTAATCGAGTAATCACGGTTATTCTTAAATAATCGATTGTGATCACTCAAATCAATAATCACACAAACCTAGATACGATCACTATGGTAATTCCTTCCCCCATATGGTTCAATGACCGTATCTCTTGCACTATATGCACAATATTCAACAGCTTTCTTCCTGCTTGCTTTGAAATTGTGATCCTGTAATTCCCTTATTCAAATGCTAAAATGACGTCATATAGAGAACAATGGATGTATCCAGTTTATCGATCAATTATATAACGTCATAATCAACTACGTCACGTTTATGCTGACATCATGAATCGTTCGATTAGGCCTTCTTTAATGCTTACTAGTCTGACACGTTGTACGAATTGTATGTTTTTGCTATTTAAGAAACATGCAACAGCACGCAGTCAAATTAGTTCCAATATATTCAACAGCTTACCTGTACAGTTTTCTGGAAATTGACAATCAGGGACTTCGGAGATCGATTGATCCCAACATGGGAAAATCGTGGGTGGAGCTTTCCTATAGATGGGCGGGGCGTAGCTAAAACTGGATTCATCCATTATCGCAGCTGAAATAATAAACGTTTTCTTCTATTTTCAGAACTTTGGATTTGTAATCTCAGGTTGTGTGCTCTTGGTGACGTCAGTATGTAAGTGTAAATGTCCAATCACCATTGTTTGGTAAACGAGTTCAAACAACGCGATTTTGGGAGCGACAGATATAGGTGGTTCTTTGATTCAGAGTGGTCGTCTAGCATAGAAAAGTACACACCACACACCCACCTCACCATACCACCACTCACCTCTGCATACACGTCATTAAAGGTGGTTTGTGTGATTACCTTCCCACGCAGCAGCATTTTAACCCCGTCTTGTGTCAACTTCACTACAAATCACTCAAAATGATAGTTTTATCATTTAACCGTTTAATTTGTCAGGATTTTTCAAGCAAATTGAAATTTTAACTCAGTGAATGACCATTTGTTCGTCAGGAGAAGACTGTTATTGTAAATTTACCACTGGAATTTAGGAAAATAGTTTTCGAAGTGGGTTTTTTGGCGGCTTGACGATTAAAGGGTTAATGAACAAGAAAGTCTAAATTTCTGCATAATCACTAATCAGTGTCCATTTGCAGATCAAGAGAGGACTATTTTTGACAATTTACCACTGGAATTACTGGCTCGGTTATAGGGTCAGTCATTCCAGTGGTAGATTTTCAGAAACAGTCTTCTCTTGGCCCGCAAATGGACATTCCTCAAGACCACTGCAGATGTCCGTTTTTGACTGGCTTGGCCTTGAAAGGATTAAGTTGATACAGGACTGGTTAATCTATCTACATGTCCATGGGTGTAATTTGAAATCAATTAAACAGTGCCACCTATCTAAGCGAATACGCAATGTGCCAACAAAAAGACTAGTGGTCATTAACATTGGACTTCACTTAACGCATTACTCGTGTAAGCCAAGAACAACACATTCTTTATAGAATGCACAATTGAATATTTTGAAACTAATTCGACTAGTGCCTGTCTGTATATGCATATGTTATATTTTTTACATTTCTGATAAAACCATCTATTTCAACAATAGAGCGCCACAGTTGTTTATAGACACAGATATCTAAATAACTGTAGTATTTTTTAATCTCTAATTCATCTCATATCAGCCAGAAAAGCTGCTTCTGCAGTGGTCTTGAGAAATGTCCCTTTGCTGACCAAGAGAAGACTGTTTTTGAAAATATACCACTCAAATGACTGGCTCGTTAACCCAGCAAGTCATTCCAGTTGTAAATTTTCAAACAGCATTCACTTTGTCGGTAAATAGACAATTTCTTGAACAAATTCGAGGGTATAGGGCTAAACAACAATTGTTTCCAGTCGAATTACTTTCAAAATCTTCAACATAATGTATCTTACATCATTGAGAAAGAAACGTGTCTATCTGATTATGGTTTATTATTATAAATCCATCTTTTTATTGTTTTGCAGTGGCTGCTAATCCAAGAACAGCCGCCATCTATCATTTTGTGTTTGCAATCGTGGGTTGTGCTTTTGCCATTTCTTCCTATTTTATCCTACCGCATATGGTAATTAATATTAATTGACATTTCAATGCATAGCTAGTTGATCAGTGATCAGCATGGATATAGTATTTCCTCCCTAGATCACCCATGCACATATCCTCGCTATGAAGCTAGTTGTCGCGACTGCTGGTTGCCAGAGTTCAGTAAATCGCGATTACCGATGGCCGGGTATTCGCTGACTGACTAACGCAGACGAGCAGATGCATATAAAGCCTCAACAATTACTAAATTATCTTTTGGTAATTTGAAGACAAATTGAACAGACGCAAATTTATATATTTGTATCAAAAATAAAATTGTATTGGCTCTATTAATATGACACTTTATTCGAATACGTAATAGGATTAATGACAAAAACATATTGTTTTGGACACTGTATATCTGAGCAGAACATACTGAACTCGGAAATGCTGCTTTTGAGAGGGTCGTGTGCGATCTAACGAATAAATACTATATCCGCGGCGCTCAGTCGCTTTCACTTTATATACTAACTAACAGGGGTGATCACTCTCTTTGTATCCCAATATCTTGTCCATAATCTAACAAGAGTTATTGCCCATGTAATTGACAATTTCCAACTCGACATTATCTGACATTAAAGCTTGCGCGATTGATTATTATTTTGAAGTGATCACAATCGATTATTTAAGAATATTCGTGATTACTCGATTAATCAGCTTGGGTACAAATTACCCAGAAATAACAACAAAAGCATATCAATGCCGAACGCTCAATTAGAAGTTTAGAAGAGTCTATGTGCGGGCCAAGAGAAGAACATTTTTGAAAATGTATTACTGGAATGCTTGGCTCGATTCTGGAGCCAGCCATTTAAGTGATACATTTTCAAAAAAATAGTCTTCTATTTGCCTACAAATGGGCATACAGTCACTGAGCAAAGTGTCACTTTTCATGACTTGTCCCTTATAATTAAAAGGTAAGATTTGAAATATTTTATGTAGTAGAAATTATTCACAATTATTCGATTATATAATTTTTAATAATATAGATTCGCGATTTAAAGAATAATCGCAGTTTTCAATTTAATCACGTAATATATACAACAGCCCATATCTTGATTATCAAACACCGGCCACACTAATGATATGGATGTATATCAAGGTTTGTTTTCACTGAAGCGTTTCGTCTCTTCAATTTGTTTTTTTACAGATTAACCCTTGAATCTTAATTTCAAGAAAGCCGTACAGGAAACGATGCTGAATATTTTGAAACAAATTTGACTGGAAGCTGTTGCTGCTATAAGCAGCAATAGCTCTCGGTCAAATTAGTTTCGAAATATTCACCTGATTGGTCCTTACTTGATATATAATTTAATTGTTAATGTTCTCTAAGCGTTAAAGCGATAACCATCATCTTAATGGACCGTTCCAGTTTATCCATCCATCATATGATGTCATAATCAGCTACATGACGTGTGTATGACGTCATAATCAATTTCAGCATGAGTGACTCGATTTAGTCCGTCTTAAACACTTATTATTCCGACACAGGCAGCAACTGCACCCAGTCAAATTAGTTTCAAAATATTCAACAGCTTACCTGTATAGTTTTCTGGAAACAGTCTATTAACAACAAAGCAGGTGAAATGCCCACTGAAGTAGGGGTTTTAAAATATCATTTGTTAACGAATTGAAGAATATTTTAGAAAACATAGCTCTGGAATGGCTGGCGAGTTAACCTAACCAATCCATCACTCATTTATAAAATATGCCACTATTGTTTGGCAAACAGAGAGCATGGACCTATTTTAGTCAAAGATACTAGGAGAATATTCATCAGGTTTTCTCCAAACTAAGAGTATGTCAGTAGTCAGCTGGTCCAGGGTGTTGCTGCTCTGCATAATCTCCCACCTGCTCACCACCTACAGGAGCTCTACCTCCTTCGCCGCTGTGCTCTTGAGCTTGAACTTGAGCGTCATGCTCATAATCTCATGGATCTGTCCTGAGAGGGCGAAGTCCATGAACTTCTCCGCTGTGGATAGAGGGTTCGCATCATGGATACTAGGTCGAATGACTGTCAGACAGTCCTTCTGAGGATTAGTGTGGTGCGAGGCCGCAGATTCAACTGCCCCATTTGGATGCTGTACATACTGCTGCATGTTTAAATGTCTGTATATACAGGTTTTTAAATGGTGATGTTTGGTAAAGTTCTCCAGCAGATCGTCTGTGGAGGGCAGAAGAAACCTGTATCCCCCTCCAATAGGAAACCAATACAGCTGCCGATTGACAGGGTCCGACGACTACTTCGTGACGTCAACATTATCCACGAGTGTGCCAAGGTCTCACCTCTGTCTGATGCGGAGATACTGACTGCCATAGAGGAGACCACACCAGCTCGTAGTGCGAAGGAATTATTGACTTGGATGGTCTACCGGAAGGGTGACAGTGCCCAGGGCAGGTCACTAGATCTCCCCAGGACACCCACTAAGAGTCCTATAATTGTAGCTCTCCAGACGGCTAGGGTTGATCCTAAAGATCTAATGGTAGGGAAGTGGCCTGGCATATTCGATATCCACACTGACGATGAACACCGGATATTGGATGATATACGGGCTGGGGCCACATATTATTCCGAGCGGAAATCAGTACAGCTGTGACTGAGGGTCATGAGGTTGGGCATGCCACTGGTCACACCGAAGGTAGAGAGGAAGGTAGAGAGGAAGGGTTGGCCGCCGGCTACAAGGAGGCCATTGAGCACATCTTCATCGAAAAAGGTAGGAAGCAGTTAGAGAGTAATCTGGAGGTATTTTTAACGTTCCCCGCTGAGACCTACCAGGACTACCTCATCAAATGTACTCTCAAGTCAGATGCTAAGAGGTCATGGACGAAGTGGGTCTTCCATGAGAGGTTTCAGAAGAAGAGAGTCATGGCATCTGATTTTCAGTGGATAAAGTTTCAGAAACACTTACCCAAACCCTCTGGAGCAGCGAAGTCTATGGACGAAGCTTCTGAAGAAGCTCCTCAAGCTTCTGAAGAAGTTCCTGAAGCTTCTGAAGAAATTCCTCAAGTAGGGGAGACCATGGACGAAGTTCCTCAAGCCTGCGGGGATATAGTTCAGACTGCTTTTGCCACTCCGATTTAGCCATCGTATACCGAGTTCTTAAACTCGTGCCATCACCTGTAGGATCTGCTGATGAGTCATTGTGGGATTCATCATGGAGAGCCTGGCGAACCGAACAAAGTTGTTGGTGTGGAGACATACCCCCCTCAAACACCCATCATCCAGCATAATGTCAGGGGCCATTTGCTTTCGCAGCCATGACATCTGGAACTTCACCTTGTCAGTCTGATAGTGCGCCCGCTGTTGGTGGAATTTCTTGGATTTATACACCTGCATTTTCTCTTCCCACTGCAAGACTTCTACAGGCTCATCACACTCGTCATCCAAGTAATCATACAAGTTGGCCCTATGACGCCCTCCTCCTGCCGTATGAGGCTCTCCAATTCTTGGACAGAGTTGTAGTCCCTTCGTCTCCTTGCCTCTCTGGCGTTCTGTTCATACCAGCTCACCCACTGCAGTCGCTTACCTTCTTGTCGACAATGCATTTCCTGTACCTGCTATATCTACCATCCTGGAGAAGGTGTGTGGCTGCTCCTCTATCTCCTTTTCCAACATCACGGCGAATGCCTGATAGGTCTGATATAATATCATGATGATAGATTAATAAGTAGTAGCACCGTAAACTCTAATTGGGCATCCGACAGACCATCCATGCTGGCATATAGACTAATGCTGGAGCTGTCAAACAGGTGATTTACGTGGGTGAACATGTTGAGGCTGATCGCTTTCTACAATTTGCTGGTGGCTCCTGGCAGATATTCTATCATGTCTAACCATACTTCAGTCAGTGAGCTGTGGTAGGTACTTCCCGGTGGCGGATGTAACACATAAGCGTGTACGTACGTGATGGAATGCTGAGCTACCTTGAAGAGAACCCATTCTATGTGATACTGAACCGCACATCCACCAACTAGAGATGGTTTGAAGACATTCTTCCCGTTTTGGAGTAGCAATCAGACAATCGGCATGGCTATACACTCTGTTCAAACCCTATATATATATATATATATATATATATATATATATATACACACACACAATGGATCCCATATTTGCTCACTCAAATGGTCTAGCTGATCACTTGGACGTGTACGACGTTGATGCTGCCAAGGTTAAGGAAAGCGATGGCAAGTCGTTCATCCTCCAATATGGAGCAGACTCCAAGACATTCTCGCTCCATTCCATCGGATATGGTGTGGAGCTGCTCGCTGACCTAAAGGATGTCACAAAGGAACGTCTGGGTCGAGAGATGGATGGAGACAAAATAGTGATCCGCTATGACTTCCCAAAGAAGAAGTTCATCCTCCACCCCCTGATAGAGCAGTCACTGGACAACGTTGAGGATGTTAACACTTTGGATGCTGATCTCAGCTTTCATGTCTTAGAGCTGACTGTGAAACATGCCCCACCGATGTCACATGATGGTGCTCTGTTGACCCTGGTGAAACAGCTGCAGGTGGTCTTCGAAAAGAATGTGGTGTGGTACCACACTGGACCTGGTGGTAATTGGCGAGCATGGGTGCCACTATATAGAACTCTAGCGGTTATTGACATGGAGGTCACGCCCCTCTCTACTGTTGTGAAGAAAGATGGCATGGTCCGGAAACTTTATAACAGGGGGACATCTTTCCTGACATATATAGGAGATGGTACAACCCTAGTTGCAGTGGGTCATAGGATTGGGGTTATTGGAGGAAAGCTCCTGCTGTGTCGCCCTTTTTATGGACCAGAGGAAGCTATCAATATTCAGGATGGTGTCTTACAGGTTGAGCGTGTGTTGCACTCCTCGAAGGCGAAGGGCTCAGTGAAGCTACTCGAGCATGTTGGGCTCAGAAATCCGTAAACAACACCCATTGTGCTAGAGCTGTGGCATCTAGCTGGTGGTAAAGTGAAGCAGCTAAGACCTGCCCCAGATGGGATGAAGATCGGCATCGAGGCCGGCACAGGGCTCGATCTGCCACATATATTTTTCAAGGGGGTCACCTTGTTAGGTTTAACCCTCCATGTATAGGATGCTGGTTATACTACTGCTCATACCTGTGGTGGCTGCCTCACAGACAGCCATGATATTAGATGCCAAGTGGGCCCGCTTCCGAGATGAGCCTCAGTACAATCCCTTCTATATATCTACGACCGATTTCACCCACGTGAGGAAATTGAGTCTGTCTACCACTTCTATGGTGTAGAAAGGTCTAGACGTGGTTATCTTCAGCCGATGTGGCACCAGGTCCTATGTGTCACTTGTGAACATGCCAGTCTGCCATGGTGCCATGGTGCAGATGGTAGGCACTTTAGCATTCTGCCAAGTGAGCATTGCCAAGGCAGCTGGAAGGGCATGTACGTAATCCCCTCATGCCTATGTGACACTGGTCGTGACTACGTGTTTGTCTGAGCAGCCTCGTCGAGATGTTCAAGTTCAAGTTCAAGTTCAAGATTATTTATTTTGATATAGAATATACATTTACAGTTTCACAACAGGTAGTCCACCAAAGGCAGAGCCTATGTGGCGGTGGACCCCTACATATAACATATAACATATAACAACAACAGTATAGGACATGAGAATACTGAATACATACGGTTAACATGTTATAGTCCTATATATACATATAGTTAACTGTCTCGCTGCCAAGCCTCTGCAGTCTACATTTTCCATGGAGCCTAACTCAGGGTATGCTGAGTACCTCTAAAACAATTTGACCAACCGTTGTCGGTGGCTAAGCCACAAGCAACTTTCAGTCAAATTTTTCTAGAATACTCAGTCAATCCAGAGTCATTGCCAATTGGAGTTATTGTCCGCTTCCAGCAGTCCAACAGTTAATAGACGTATGACAATTTACATTTTTACAGGGAAAGACATGACAGAGGGATGTGTGCTTATCTTGCTTAAGTTAATAATTCTATATTACATATTCTTATTATCAATGACAAAGTATTTTTTAGGCTGTGATGGTAGAGTTAGTTGTTTGGTAGTTACCATTATGACAGATATTCTTCTTATTATTAATATTATTATTATTATTATTATTTGTTCTTGGTCATGGTCATGTAAATACTTCCATAATTCCGTTAATGCCATTTCTGTCCATGGATAGCTTCTTAACTCCTGTATTCCTGGTGGATTTCGGGCGAGTAACTCGTCTACTACTGTTGGGATTACTAGGTTAGGAGAAGCTCTGCAGGACCCAAGCGATCTATTTGCATAGTCGCGCAGGTCATGTAATGATCTTTCCACATTTTCCTGCCATGTCGCACAGCCTACACCATGCATGTAACTCCTTACTTCTTCAGGGTAACCCATGGTACACAACGTTGATCAGATTCGTCTCTGGAAGATTAGACCCTATAATGTGTGGTTGATCACAGGTGATCGGTATACCATGGAGAACGTGTCTCTAAATGGGCATTCGGACCATGTAATGTGTGGTTGATCACAGGTGATCGGTATACCACTAAGGATGTGTCTCTAAATGGGTGTTTTGATGATCTGCTGCAATGTTATCATGCCTCCACTATATAACACCACCTAGATAAGATGTTATGTCCTAGTTATTAGCTGCAGACCTACTGATAACTGGCATATTACATCTAACAGATAACAACAGCGAAATTGTGTTTTAAGCATTAGTTTAAGGCGCATCGCATATTTCTCGGGACACAATCCTGAGTTAGAATGTGTGGAATGTATGTGCATAATTACTGTACAGCAAGAAAATCTCCGAACATATCTCTGTTCTAACAGCCCACCTCCCTCCTGTAGCCGCCGATTGGCGATCCCCTGTTCTGACAGTCTCCTGTTCTAGCAGCCTTAATTTATATACTACTATCTCACCCCACAAATCGTTGTGTGGAATTCAACCAAATTCGGTATGTGTGTTACTAATAGGAATGTGCTTTGCAAGATGAGATATAGATTAGGCTCTACCCTCAAGAGGGCGTGACAGTGGTAAAAATTCAAATTGATTGTCAGTCTGTCCATCACACTTATTCCTCCCAAACTGTTGGATGGAATTCAACCAAATTCGTTAAGTAGGTTGCCCATGCAATTTGCAAATTGATTATAATGCATCTCATCCCAAATCGTTGCGTGGAATTCAACCTAATTCGGTATGTGGGTTGCTAATAGGAATGCGCTTTGCAAGACGAGATATAGATTAGGCTCTTCCATCAAGGTGGTCAAAAGGTCAAATCAGTTGTAGGGCAACTCCTTTGATATCGTTAGACCAAACTCAATCAAATTTGATATCTGAGTTACCCATATGATTGCGGAGTGTAAGAGGCCATTAAGATTTCGCTCTACCCACAGGAGTAAAAAGGTCAAAGTTGGGCAGAATTTAACCAAATTTGGTCTGTAGGTTACCCATATCAATGTGGATTACATGAGAACATTTACATTTGGCCCCGTCCCCATGGCTGGGTGGGGTGGGGGCTCAAATTGTCAAAGAATTGTTTGTAATGCAACTCCTCTGACACTTGGACGCAATTCAACCAAATTTAGTATGTCAGTTACCCATATCAATGTGGAGTGGATGAGCACATTTACGTTTGGCCCCGCCCCCAGGGGTTGGGGGATGGGGTCAAAAGGTCATGAAATTGATTGCAATGCAACTCCTCTGACACTGTTGCACGAAATTCAACCAAATTTGGTATGTGAGTTACCTATATGATTGCGGACTGCAAAAAGAACGTTTACATTTGGCTCCGCCCCCGGGGGTGGGTTGTGGTGTGTGTCAAAAGTTCAAAGCGGTGAACGTGGGAATTTGCGATGACGCATCATCGACCGATCAATCTAGTTATTATTATTATTATTATTATTATTATTATTATTATTATTATTATTAAAGCGATACTACAAACACTATAGACGTTTATCTGATTTACGATGGAAGCAGCTGGAGGAGATGGGACAGAAGATAAACATTGGTCGATGTAGGAGTAACTGGAATACCTTTCGCACAGTAAGCATATATATTCTATCTTTTATTTTTTCTTAAAGAAATTTAAATCAGATTTTTATTAATAGCATAATCAAGAAAGTCCCATTTCTAGATATGTCCTGCCCATTTCTCTCTCGGTTCCTCCCACTTTTTTGGAACTGATTTGAAACTTTGGAACCTGGATTCCCAGAATCTAAACTTCAAGGTAGCTAAACAGGTAAGCTGTTAAATATTTCGAAACTAATTTTACTGCGGGCTGTTACTGTCTATGGCAGAAACAGCCTCCACTAAAATTAGTTTCAAAATATTCACCAAAATGTCTACGGCATGCAATTAGTACACTTTTGGGACGGGACGGACTGGTGAAGAAATTGCGTTGTTTTGATTGTGACGGGCCACTACGTCAGCTAATAAGTGACGGAATGGGAATCCTGTTTTATCTATGCCATCTCTAGCTAAGCTACACCCAGGCTTCGCTCGTGTTGGGATCGATCGATCCCTGAACTCCATGACTATAAATTTCTAGAAAACTATACAAGTAAGCTATTGAATATGTTGAAACTAATTTGACTGGGTGTTGTTGCTGCCTATGGGTTTAGTAAATGGTAAAGACCTACAATTCATACAACAATGCTTAGTCCGTCATCAATTTGTTTGTGACAAACTTATCTATGTCATAGTTGATTTTGACGTCATATGATCGATGTATAAATTGGAAATGTCCATTGATATTTAGAAATGTCCATTGACGCTAGATACTTGACAGACAAATCAGATCGCTCAATTCACCTTTCCAGAGTACCCACCCATCATATGACGTCATAATGAACTGTGTGGTGTGTACAATGACATCATAATGAATGACGTCGATAAGTGCGTCACGAACGCATATTTGATGACGGTCTATGGGCTGTTGTACAAATTGTTTGCTTTTACTATTTAATAAATATTCTGTTGAATATTTTGAAACTAATTTGACTGGACGCTGTTGCTGCCTATGGCAGCAACAGCACCCAGTCTAATTAGTTAAAAAATATTCAACAGCTTCCCGCTATAGTTTTCAGGAAATTGATAGCTAGGGCATTCGGGGATCGATCAATCCAAGCACGGCGAGGTGTGGGTGGAGCTTAGCTAGTGATGGGCGGGGCATAGCTAAAAAATGGAAAGGTCCATTATTTGTAAAAGGAGATGAGAGTAGTGATAGACCATTTTCCGAATGAAGTATCCTAACCGGACATTTCTATTCTAATTTTTCAGACATTGGTTCAGGCATTCTCCGTGTGGTTTACGTACTTCACGACGTTCGCCATATTTCCTGGTGTTTTGATGCAGACACCGAAACTTGATCCATACTTTGCCATTCCTGGAGGTAAGATTTCTGGACCATATATAGCCTAGAGCCACTCTCGTAATCTATATAACGCCCACTCGCGTAACTTTGATATGCTATCGAACTGACCTTTCAAGTTTATTCGTCAATCATATGATGTCATAATCAACTACGTGGTAGGGAGGATGATGTCATAATCAATTATGAATGTCGCAGATAAGTTCATCACAAACGCGCTTAATTGATGACGGACTAAGCATTGTATGAATTGTTAATAAACATGCGTTTGAATATTTTGAAACTAATTTGGCTGGATGCTGTTGCTGCCATAGGCAGAACAACACCCAGTCACTGTTGAATATTCTTAAACTAATTTGACTGGGCGCTGTTGCTGCCATAGCACATTCAAATTAGTTTCAAAATATTCAACAGCTTACCTGTATAGTTTTCTAGAAATTGATAGTCGGGCAGTTCAGCGATCGATCTATCTCAACACGGACGACGCGTGGGTGGAGCTTAGCTAGAGATGGGCGGGGCATAGCTAAAACAGGATGCCTGCATTGGTTGTAATTAGGGATAGTTAAGTTTTAAAAATTATCCTGGACTCGTTCAACAATATTTATGTATGGAAATAGATAAGTTTTTCCCAAATAGTATTAAGCTATTGTGTCGATAATTGAGCTTCCCTTGCTATGACATGAGTTCAATCCTTTGACCCCTGAAAATTCCAGTATCTTAGCTACATATTGGGTGGTACATGTTCCTATGCATTGAAACTGGTTTGTCCTTATAAGTTTGAAAGCGATGCATAATTTCATTGTCCGAGTGAGTGAAGTTCTTTGGGTTAGGGATTTGTATTCTTTAAAGTCTGTGCAAACACAATTTTAATAGCCAATTATACAATGTAGTTGAAGTACAATCAAAATTCCTCTCGTGAATTGTGCGAGCTTACAGTAAGAAATAAGCAAGAAATGCAAATTTGAAAACGTGCAAAACGTGAATTTCAACTTTTTCAAATACGTCACTCCAGTTATGGCTAGCATAGCCCTGCATAGGAATCAATAGTAAATAAGGCAGATATCGAAAGCGGTGTCGCGAGATTACAGTTAGTACACGCAATATTTGTAATCGGTTCTAGTACAATTTCTCCTGCTGAATACGCTCGTGCATGTTTATTTTGTATTAAACAGACTGATTGCCTCTAAATTGCTTACCAAAGAGCTTTTGGGAAATCCCACAAATGTTACTGATTTTCACTGAAAATATAGTGAAAGGGAGATAAATGTTGTTTTAAACGAACCATCTGGGCAAACAAATTAGCGTGATTACGTCCCATACAGGTGATACATTTTGAGCTTGGAATCGATCAACGCGTTAGTGGCAGGCTGCCAGATATTGAAAAAAGTTGGTTTTGTTATTAATGGAAAATGTTCTGAGCAAATCGGTGTGTATTTTATTAAATATTGACACACATGTGATCTATTTATGCAAAGTTGTGTCTTGCACACTTTAATGTCATATTGTATTGTCTTTTCTCAGGTATTTTCTGGACAGCCATTGTATGTTTTCTGCTGTTCGGTTCTATTTGCGTGTGTGGAAGCGTTACTACCATTTTTATCAGAAAGGTACATTGCAATGCACCACTATTACTGCGTGGTCCTTCGTAGAGTAACATACGTTATCTGTCCGTCTGCTGAATATCTGCAGACTAGTCTACATTTTCCGGAGTGTTTAAAGAGATATTAGCTCATACGCTTCTAAATTTAATATATGGAATTATGTGCATAAAACTCTTATAGGGAGTCAATAATAGTGTTTGACCACTATTTCTTATATGTGGGGCATGTTAATAAACAATAAAATGTAAATTAGGAATTCTGTGATCATAAAAATCAAACATTAATTTGATACATGGACTCATCACCGATTTGTAGAGAATGTCAGTGAAATTCACTCTCTAACTTACTTAGTAATAGTAGCATACTAGTACTGGCATAAAGCCAGCCAGCCAGTCAAGTTGTCCTTGCAGCTTCATCGGTCATAAAATTCAATGTCGACCTAGATACTGCTATAGATCATCAAGTGAGCTAAATATAAATCTAGATTATTTTGAAACCAATTTCACTTAAAGTTGTTGTTGCCTGAGGCAGCAATGACTTTCAGGCAAATTGGTTTCAAAATAATCGGCAATATTTTATTTATAGCATATTTAGCTTCATCATCTACTACCAGAGATTGATGGATAACTTAACTTGATTTTTCATGCAGTAGTCTGCCTCTCTGCCATTAGGGTGCTTGCTACTTGTTATACACAGATCATGTGTTTGTTTACATTTCTAATAGAAACCCACGTTAGAGTTATAAAAAAAAAAAATTTGAGGGGGTTAGGATACACTAATTACTATAATTCTTTGCTGGTGGTAACTACACCCATATTTGCTTAGTTTAAAGTAAAAATACTGGACAAGACAAATTTTTTTAGAAGTTGGAGCTAAGCCTCTTTAACTGAATATGCAGAATATTTTTTCAGAGTTTATCTTTGAAAATTTACAGCGGGAATGATTAACTCGGTTACCAAGCGACTCATTCTAGGGGTGAACTCTCAAAGATAGTCATTTCTTGATCTGCAAATGAACATTGCTCAAGACACTTAAAGGTTTCTGTTTTATGGCCAGCTTCAGTGTCGAAGTGTTAAGATGAGATTGAGATTGTTCTTACAATGTGATTGATGCTCTAACTTTTAACCATTACATACAACATGCTACACATTCTTTATAGCGCTAGGAGAAGTATGGTGACTATTTTGAAAATAATGTGAATGGGAGTTGTTGCTGCACGAATATGCAGGAACAGTATCTAGACAAATTAGTTACAAAATCTTAAACAGCATTTCTATATAGTTTTCTTGAAATTGCTACATTGGAATTCCAATGGTTAAATCATTCAAGCACACCTTTCGCATAAGATACAAAATAAAAATGGCATTGTATACATTAACATTACTCGATTCCAAACATAACCTTGGAGGCGGTACTCGGTTCCTAACACAATTTGTACCATAGCTTTGATCATAACTTTGCTCTGTTTTCAGCCGGCTCCTAACATTACGTGGTTGGTGACTCTCATCCGGGGTCTAGCCGTGTTTCCTGTTGTTCTGTTATGTAACTATCGGCCTGACACGAGAACCGTTCCTGTCTACATTCCCAGTGATGTTGGTTTCATAGTGGCAATGGTGTACTTAGCATTGACCCATGGCTATCTGGGCAGTTTAACAGTCGCACATGGACCAACATGGATGCATATGTAAATATACTGAAAAAGCGTATTTTGATTAATATGACATAGCTGTATATAGTAATACATTATATAGTAATACATTATAAAATAAACAGCTTAACAATGGACCTTTCCAGTTTATCCATCGATCATGTAACGTCATAATCAAATACATGACGTGTAGATGACGTTATAATCAATTACAGCATGAATGACTCAATTAGTCCATCTTAAGCGCTTAATACTCTGACACATTGCACGAATTGTATGTCTTTACCATTTAATAAACATTTCTGTTAAATATTCTGAAACTAATTTAACTGGGCGCTGTTGCTTGCAGCCATATGCACCAACAATACATAGTCAAATTAGTTTCAAAATATTCAACAGCTTACAATTACAGTTTTCTGGAAATTGATAGTCAGAGAGTTCAGGGATCGATTGGTCTCAACACGAGCATGATGTGGGTAGAGCTTAGCTAGAGATGGGCGAGGCATAGCTAAAACTGGATTCATCCATTAGCTCCTTGATTGATTGTGATGTTCGTGGCAATTTCATAATCTATTACATCGCATTCAAACACGTCACTACCAATGTGTGCTAAAGCATAGTGCAGTACTGTGATGCTAGCAAAATTTTACAGTCAATTTAGTTCCTAAATAATGTATGTTTGTTACATTATACACAGTTTCCTTATCAGGTCTGAATAATAGCGGTATCATAGAGCTACACGCCACCAATATTTAGTTGGGACCCACTCATTTCTAGCTACGCTGCACCTATATCTAGTTGGGCCCCACCCATTTATTGCTACGCTGCACCCATAGCTAGTTGGGCCCCACCCATTTCCAGCTATGCTCCACCCATATCTAGTGGTGGTCCACCCATTTCTGGCTATGCTCCACCTATATCTAGTTGGGCACCACCCATTTCTAGCTACGCTCCACCCATATCTAGTTGGGCCCCACCCATATCTAATTGTGCCCCACCTATGTCTAGCTAAGCTCCACCTTCTTTGCACACGCTTTTGAATCCATCTATTGAAATAGTGATTGATTCTGTATCTACATCTTGTTTATTCATTGTTTTCATTTTCAGGAAAGTCGCAAGCGAGAACAGCACAGTCGGAGCCATGGTTATGGCCGTTGCCATGGCATTCGGTATAATGACTGGTGTGTGCTTCACATCAGCTCTGGACCTTATCGTAGATGTGGCTGGTACCCGGTAATGCCTCATCAAGAAGAATATTTATGAAGTTACCAATCTGTGCCCAGATAGAACATACATGATGAACTGTTGGCAAAATCAGAATGGCGCCTGCGATTGTTGGGACTCGGGATGGACTCGGCACTCGTACTTGAATTATTCGATTTGAGATCGGTTGGGTATCCTAGAGTTCTAAATATATTTATAGCCAATGATCTTCGCCATATTAAACTCTCTTTTGTGGAGTTAGATTGTATTCGTGTATGGTCACTCAGCGTTTTAATTGCGAAGTTCTCTCTAACAACGTGAGATTACCATTGTTATATTGCACATTGCCAATTGGCCTCTGATAAACATTGTTTATGGACCACGTCATCTATAAACAAAAAATGAAGAGACAATTGTTATCTCATTGGTGATATAGGGTGCCTATTTATAACATTGAACAATTATACAAATCGCCATTTCAAGTGACAGGTATGTGTATAATATAACAATTGATTGCGTCTTATATATACTTCGGTGGAGTTATTCGTCTAGCGGATGGCTATTTTATAACTCCAGTGAACAACAGTCAAACTCATGGTGTTGATAGTGCTGTTTGTACAAAATCATGCATAATTTAAATTGTTTATGAATACTAATTATATTTCTAACACAGATATATGATAAAAAAGTTTTTGCTTCAGGACATGCCACATATATCGAAATGTAGATGTAAAAGGACTTTCAAACAGGGATGAAAAGGTAGCCTAATTTTGTAGTATTACAGAATTTTGATCAATGGATTATTCACAGAACATAAAACTCATCCGTTCCGCGACCAGTTTCATACCTTTTGGTGCAAAACCAGTCGTGGAGTGGATGAGTCTTATGATCTGTGAATAATCCATTAAAGGTGCACATTCACACCAAAATATTTTAAAATAAAATTGTTAAAATTAAATACTTAGAGGCTTAAATTATGTAATGAAACGAAATAAATAGTAACATGTAATGTTTTCATTCCATATGCATATCCATTTTTTGTTGTTGTAAAGTTGAATTAGGAACTTGTCGGTCTCTCTAATTCAATTTTCCTACTTTAAAAGTGATACGAATTTATGCCTAACCTAATATAATCAGCATATGTTAATATTTATTTCGTTTTTTACATCTGGACACACAAGCTAAACCTAAAATTATATGATTTTAACCATTTTGTTTCTAAATGTTTTGGTCTGATTGTGCACCTTCAACCAGGGTGAAAGAGACGTTCGTTCTGTATTGTTATATTCATTTTGTAACATTCATTTCTCGTGTATTAACATTGCCTAGTCTATTAGAGCAGTCTGCTTATGTACTGGAACTAGAATGTTTATTAGAAGTCGTTGGAATCGGATGAGCCAGGACAGATAACCTGGTATGGAATGGGAGAGTGGGTTAGGGTGATGGTTATAGAAGAAATGCAGTGCCAAATTTAGCTTATCTTTGTCTTCGTGCGCGCATGTATACATGAGTGCATTTACACCTGTGTGTCTGTCTGGCCGTCTGTGCTTGATTATGGATGGGTGCATATGAATTAGTGTATGATTATGATTGTGTATGTGTGCGCGTACATACGCGCGTGCATGTGTCAATCCGTTGTTAGTCAGATTGTTTATATAGCAAACAAGCTATTGTTATATTGTTATAAACGCCTGTATGTTCTGTGTCATTGTTTCAAAACTCAGACAAGTGGGTGTGGCAATCAGTGGTCAAGCTTCATTCACCTGACCGATATTGTTAACTAGATTCTACTCAAAGTTGAAGTAGCTACAGTACTGGTCAGAAATCATGTAATGTGTACTGTTGAATGTTTTGAACATAGTTGGGCAGTAATGTCTTCCAATCCAATTATGAACTTCAAAATATTCAATTTAAGAACATTTCTTACACGATACAAACTTGTACTTAGATCTTTAAGCACTAGTGACTTAATGGAGGAATCACGTTTTAGCTATGCTCCGCCCATCTCTAGCTATGCTCCGCCCATCTCTACCTATGCCCCGCCCATCTCTAGCTAAGCTCCACCGATGCTTTGCCGATCCCTGAACTCCTTGACTCTCAATTTCCAGAAAACTATACCGGTAAGCTGTTGAATATTTTGAAACTAATTTGACTGGGTGGTGGTGCTGCCTATGGCAGCAACATCACCCAGTCAAATTAGTTTCATAATATTCAACAAAATGTTTATTAAATGCTAAAACATACAATTCGTACACCAACGCTTTACTCCGTCATCAAGTATGCATTCGTGACGAACTTAGCTATGTTATTCATGACGTAATTGATTATGAGTTGATTATGACATCATATGATTGACAGAGAACCTGGAATCCTCCTTTACCGTCGAGCAGCCTCCCGAGCTCGGTTGAAATGGCTAATGTAAAATTTACATAAAGATTCAGTTAGCGTTAAATACGCATAAATATGTAATTATTTCTCTACGGGTGACGTCATAATCGAATAGAGTCAATGGAGGGATCAGATCTGTGTCTCAAGTATCCGATTTCATAATCAAATATGATTGTCACAATCATATTGACAGATCTAGCTCTGTCATGAACATTGAAACATCCATCAAATGTACGAATTGTACGACTTTGATAGATTTACAATTTAATAAACTTTTTGTTTAATATTTTGAAACTAATTTGACTTGGGGCTGTTGCTATATCAATATCTTACCTGTATAGTTACCTTGAAATTGGGATCCTGGGTGTTCCAGTTTTAAAGGATATAAATTGATTCCAACACACTTACATCAGTGGGCGGAGCGTAGCTAGAAATGGGCAACCATAGCTAAAGATGGATCCCTTTGTTGATGTGACGTCAGCTGGACAACAAATGTATACTTAGGGCTCTTCAATATAAAACCAGTTAGATACTGAAAGCGGCATGTATGTTGATAATAAGAGTCATTTCGGATTGTTTCCTGTAGTCATTACTCACGCCGCTGAAGGTTGGTGTCCGAGTCATATCTCGAGAATCCTTAGAGGTTACCAAATTTCGCACATGCATTGATATTATACGTAGCGAGACAAGTTTTAAGTTTTGGGTCCAAAGGTAAAAAAAATCGAGGTCACGGGGTCACTTAGTACATCCTGAAATACACATTGTCGCCATAAATCTGGAACACAGTTAGCTAGAATAACAAAATTCGGCACATACATTGATATTATGAGTGTCTAGAAAAATCTTTAGTTTCGACTCAAAATGTAAAGAATCGATGTTACAGGGTCCCTTAGTGCATACCGGAATACAGATTTTCGTGAATAACTTCGCAATGCAAGAAGGGAGAATCACCAAAATTGACAGCATACATTCATCTTTCAGTTGTCTACAACGAAGATTTTGTTTCAGGTCAAAGGTTCAAATATCTAGGCCACGAGGTCACCAAGTGCATCCCGAAATACACATTTTTAGCCATAACTCGGGAACGTAAGTATGTAGAACCACCAAATTTGTCCCAGCCTTTCATATTCGAGGTGGCGAGACGTTTGATGAGTTTCAGGACAAAGCATTAAATATCTATGTCACGGGGTCACAAAGTGCAGACTGGAATACGCATTTTTGGCCAGAACTCTGGAATGCAAGAAGGTAGAATCAGCAGATTTAGCACACGCCTTCATATTGTGACAGCTTATGATAGCTTCGAGTTAACGGGTCAGCTATCTAGGTCATGGGGGTCACTAAGTGCATTGTCACGACAGAGCGCAGATGCGCGAGTCAGCACCTCCCTCCAGCGCATTCTGGTTTTACTACTGATTGCTCTCTTAAGAATGTCAAATCTCCAAGTTCCATCATCTCTTGTATATATTTGCTGCCACAAATTTCATGGTCCTAGTCGATGTTTTGTCTTAGAGGCTTATATATTCGGTATTTCTGATTCAGATACCTATGGTACGGGTGAGCGATACTGGGGCTTAGCGCACCATTAAGGCGTTTCTTGGTCGGTCGTAAACCCTGTTCTATGCGACCACCTTATCTGTTGTTAGGCCACGAAAACCATATCTAATAGAAAGGCACGTGAATTGACCATACGAAGTCTCATACTCTAAATTTTAAGACAATCATACGCGTTATCTGAACTGGATATTTTGGAACTAATTTGACTGGGATCTACAACAGCTCCCAGTCAAATTTGTTTCAAAATATTGTTTGAAATTGACTGGGGTCTCTTGTTGTCATAGGCGGCAGCAGTTTACAGTCAAATTACTTTCAAAATAATCACTAGCATGATTTCTTGCATTAACAGTTATTTTTCGTATTTGGCATTTCAGATTCTAAATGCGTTGTTAAAATAGGATGTGTCTATTAGGTGGCCGTACATGGCAGGTTTTACGACCGACCAACTAATGCATTTATGGTGCACTACGCTCTACCATTGAGAACGATTTTCTAAATTGAACCTATATAGTACCGGGTTTGCCCTGTACTAGTGATATATACATTATCGTTTTCTACAAATTTAACTCTATCACCGATAAAATTCCCTGTAATTCAATCTCAAGGCAAACACGCAAAAATGCTGTTGAATATTTGGAAATTATTATGACTGGAAGCTGTTGCTGCCTTAGGCAGCAACGGCTTCCAGTCATATTAATTTCAGAATATTCAACATAATTTTAGACGTAAAGAATTTTACTTTTTCAGGTATTTATTATTGAAAGGGCTATGACAGGGAACTTTAACCTTTGAACACGTTCAGACCAGAAACGATAGATTCTTTATGATATAAGGAATGGTCTGTTAAATATTTTGAAACTAATTTGAGCTCCCGGTCAAACCTGCTTTCAAAACATCCAGCTGCTTAGCTATATAGTGATTTTGAAATTGAGAGATTGGCATTTCAACTGTTAAATTGTTCAGATTTATCCTGACCAAACGGCATGAGATTCTTATATTTACTGCTATCGCGATATCTGATGATGTATATAATTATCTCTACATATCGTCTATATTGACATCGTCATTTCTCTCTCACACGTGCTGCTACACGTGCATTTATCATATAATAACTAACAAGTATACATTAAATAACATCTTATTTGAAATACAAATTTTTCCGTTATCGCGGGACTTTGTGTTGATTTTAACGTAATGGTCATTTTCTTTGTCATGCCAACCGGATGCGAAGAGAAGCGGATATTGTGTTACTTTTTATAGAAAAACATATCAACCTTATCTACTAGATATTATTTTGCATTTAAAAGTTCAAAATAATATTCATTAAACTAAGTTGATAATTACCATGTCATTGCATTTTGCTATATCTGTATGCGCGAGTTTGTGTGCCTGCTTACGATAAATGGCGGTATCTACAGCTCTGTGTAATGGGTGAGCCAGCGGTTTGCCCGGGGAGAGGGAAATCTCGTAGAAAATAAAAAAAGTAGTAGGAAAAGAAGGGAAAAGAAAGAAAAAGATAAAAGGGAAAGAAGTAGAGACAGAGAGAACGGGAAAGAAACGTGTGCTTCCCCTTTACCTATACCTTTTGTTTCTCCTAGAAAACGAAAGAAGTATAAAAATATAGAGTCTGAATGGACAAGGTAGGGGGGGCTAAGAGGGAGAGGGGTAGAGAACGATTGACGCTGGCAGATAGAGTGGAGAAAGGGAAGAAAAAGGAGAATGTTAAAGATTGAACAAAAAATTTTGAGAAAATGAAAAAGGATAAAAGAGAAAATAAATATAAGACACAAAATAAGAATAAAAGGAGGGGGAATAAAAGACTAACGCTGAAGGAAGGAAAACAACAAAGTAATTTAAATGGCCAGAAAATGGGGAAAATTTTTTAAAAGGTGAAAGGAAGGGAAGGGAAGCGCCAAAAAAAAACTTGAAGCCAATAATAAAGTGGGGTGGTGGGGGTGGGGGGGGGGGATTGAGAAAAAGATGAAAAGCCAAATAGAATTCACCTTTCCAGAGTATCCATCCATCATCTGGCCTCGTATGACGTCATAATCAGCTCAGCGCGTGTATGATGACGTCATAATCAGTACGTCACAAAGGGTTCCATATAGACCGTCACCAAATCTCAAATGGTCCGACACGTTGTATGAATTGCATGTGATTGTAATTCTTTGCTATTTAATAAACATACTGTTGAATATATTGAAACTAATTTGACTGGGTGCTGTTGCTGCCTTAGGCCTTGATCGATCCCAACACGAGCGAGGTGTGGGTGGAGCTTAGCTAGAGATGGGCGGGGCATAGCTAAAACCGGAAAGGTCCATTTGGGGAGAAAGGGGTCGAATTTGAAGACGGTGAAAGGAAATGGAATGGAAGAAATGGGTAGGTAAAGGACAGAAAGGAGAGGACCACGTTAGAGAAGAGGAAGACAATGAACATAGTAAAAGTAAACTAAGACAAGTGGAAAGGACGGAGAAAAGCTCGAGAAGAGGGAAGATATTTCTACATGAGAATCTGAAATGAAGATGCTCTTATAGGCTATCTCCTGTATTTCTTGACAAAAATATGGACCTTCAGTTTGATGTGAAATTATTCTCTTATTCCAATTTATACATGTATAGTCTAGTAAATTAGATATGTTATGTGGAGGTTATGAGAGGCCCGATGGCAAGCAGCGCCTCGAAACTTCTGTAGATCAAATTCTAAATTGGCCACTTTCTGAATGTTTTGTAAGCCAGGCCCTCGATAGCCTTGTTATGACATATGAAATAATTAATTATATCCACACCATGACAATCATCCACGTGGATTGTCAGGTAAGGGTCTCCCACAATGGGCCGTTCCAGTTTTAGCTATGCCCCGCCCATCTCATCTAAGCTCCACCCAATCCTCGCTCGTGTTGGGATCGATCGATCGATCTCTTAACTTCCTGACTATCAATTTCCAGTAAACTATACATGTAGGCTGTTGAATATTTTGAGACTAATTTAGCTGGGTGTTGTTGTTGCCTATGGCAGCAACAGCTCCCAGTGAAATTAGTTTCAAAATGTTCAGCATGTTTCTTAAATAGCAAAAACATACAATGCGTACAACGTGTCAGCCCATTAAGCGTTAAAGACGGGGTTAATCGAATCATTCATGAATTCATGATTATGACGTCAGCATACACGTCGCGTAGTTGATTATGACGTCATATGATTGAGTGGGGAAATGGATTCATGAATTGCCTGTGCTACGGTGAGTTCGTAGGATCCCTATCTATCATAGCCTTCATCCAAATTCCGTATGCCCTAGGCACAGTAAGAGATTATAGATGTGCTACACCAGGCCAGGTCAGGTGATGAGCTTCGACACTTGAGACTACTACTTGAGTGCATGTGACGCTTGCAGAGTTTGAGATATCAACCGGCGCCCCACGAGGAGATGGTCTCTCCCTTGTGAACTTGACCTGCTATCTTGCGAGTACGTTGACATCTGAGAGGAAAAATTCCACAAGACCAACCAACCAACCCTCCTCCCATCTATAGACGAGGAAATGAAGCCCCGAAAGCATCTGGAAGCTGAAAGCAAACTAAAAAATGAGGATCTCTTTGTGAATGAAGCCAATTCGTGGCATTAAACCATGGAGGAAATGATAAATCCTGAGCTAACTGCTCTGTGATACTGTTGGCATTGCTGCAACCTGTATCACTGAAAACATAGCTTGTACAGCTCCACGGTAGCTAAGGTAGATCTAGACAAACTTGATGTCTGCTACCGCAAACACCTACGCCCCATCACTGGGTGGCCGGACAGCACAGTTTCCAACGATGCACTAAAATACATTGTCACTCTCCGTAAAATTTGCCCAGCAAAGATGGTCCATATTTGGGCGTGTGATAAGGATGCCAGCAGTCACACTCGCACATAGAGTCTTGGAATTCTACAGGGAGTCAGTAAGTATAAAGCCCGGAAAGGGCGTCAGTGCATAAATCTGTTAAACAACTGGACCTCAAGAAAGAAAAACTCGGTACATTCAGACCAAAAATAGACCTGAGGAAGCTACGGATTCTGGCTGAGGACAAGACACAGTGGTCAAATGCAAATAAAAACTACATACATGCCAGTGCCTAGAGATATGGCAAGTCTAGAATGTACACTATAAGTGTCCCGTAAACGCCCATCCAATGAAGCATGCATCTTCGTATATACCCAAGTAACTGGCACGAACCAGGAACTATTCAACCATTTATGTACGAATCCGACCAAAAACGGCCTATGCATTGGCCTTAAGGAATGTCCGTTTGTAGGTCGGGAGAGGACTGATGGGGATTTACCACTGGTAATACGGGAATGTCTGATCTGATAACCGAGCCAGTCATTCCATTGGTGAGTTTTCAGAAGTACTCTTGTCTAGGCCCGCAAATGGTCATTCGATAAGCAAATATTTTGCCTTTTTGATCAATTTAGTCATTAACTGGTTAAAGATAACATGATGCAACACTTCGTTCACACAGAAGCTGTGGCTGCAGCCGCTGCCACAAACGCTATTGCCAATACTACTACTACTACTACTACTACTACTACTACTACTACTACTACTACTACTACTACTACTACTACTACTACTACTACTACTACTACTACTACTACTACTACTACTACTACTACTACTACTACCACTACTACCACCACTACTACTTTTTTTTTCTTTTTTTTGAAAATCCTACACTGACGCAGTCGGACAAACTTCACGGAGGAACTCCTTTAAAAAGGCTTGCAAACCCCCAGAAAAAAAACTGGTGAACTAGTAAGCCTGATTAATATTACCCCAAAACAAAAAATAAATAACATATCTAACTAACGAGCATTAATACAATCTATAAATCCATACCGCTTAAATGGTATAGATACAAAACAATAAGCTGATAAAGTTCTGATAGCAAAACAAAACTTAACAAAGGCATTACTATTCAATCCAGGTGTGGTAGTAAGCCCGTGTGGCGAGTGCAACTGTCCAAGAATTGAAAACTGACTTGTCAATCAATGACAAATAAGTCAATCATTGACGCCAGTGGGCTGATTCTTTAAAGATCAGCGGGCATAGTAGCATTTGGGTAGTATAACACATATAATCGGCAGGAAAATTACAGAGAAATAGATGGCGCTCTTGTTTACATTTTCGATTTACTTTATTGTAAGGTTTTGTAAATTACCCGGGAACAAATAACTCTATAAAAGCCTGTGCAAGTTTCTAAAATTACCCGGGACCATTTTATAATTCAATGGCAACTTACTTTATCGATTGATTATTAAACTACCCCAGTCTGTTTATTTGTTAACATGAATTATTAAACATAGCATTATCAAAATGCAGACTAAAATGAGTTACAAGACACAAGAGTAATTAAAAGACACAGATAAAACAGTTGTAGTAATTGAATGATTTAACCTAGTGCTGGCTCATTTATTTTTACAGTTCCCAACTTTATTGAAACCATGTTTGTTTTGCACCATATGTCCTTGAATACTTCTTCTTTACCATGCTGTTTTAATCTAAAATATTCGCAAGGAATATGATTCACCAGCAATGAACGAAATATTACCTTTATTGCTCTATTGTGATTGACCATTGATGGATTTTTCGTCTGCGCCCACAGATGTTTCCAAATGGCCCAAACACCTATGGTTAGCATTGTTATTAAAATAGTCTTATCAGACTTTACAATATTTACACCGCTTGATCCACATTCTCTAAATAAGACTACATGTGTTTCTAGAACAATGGGCTTCGCTCAAAATTGTGCCAAGATTTGGCTGATATAGTCCCAAAATTGTGACGATATTGGACATTCTGCAAGTAAAAGCTCGATTGTTTCCTCGTCTGTTTGACATAAGGAACAC